>CAJINV010000007.1:4043948-4239722 GCA_905178155.1 Amoebophrya sp. A120 | reverse complement strand
AATCATCCGCAAAGCGGGCCAAATCATCCGCAAAGCGGGCCAAACGAGACTAATCATCCGCAAAGCGGGCCAAATCATCCGCAAAGCGGGCCAAACGAGACTAATCATCCGCAAAGCGGGCCAAACGAGACTTACTACCAACGGCAGGGGCGTTACTCCCTGGGAACAAGAGAAGGCGAAACAAATACCAGCCCGAAATTCGGTGGGTTGTCCTGACTAA
Source organism: Amoebophrya sp. A120 (assembly GCA_905178155.1). Lineage (NCBI taxonomy): Eukaryota > Dinophyceae > Syndiniales > Amoebophryaceae > Amoebophrya > Amoebophrya sp. A120. Next base: position 4,239,502 of record CAJINV010000007.1, on the reverse strand, counting down.
TCTTCTCAAGTCCTGGCTACCGTAAACAAAAGGGCTGAGGGCGGACACGGGCATAAAATACCGCCCGACCATCCTCAGCCTAGGCTCACAGGCTCGCTAGCCTGCTGCTGCCCGGGCATACATTTATTGTCGAGTCACCGCAACTGTAATCATTGTCGTAAGAAAGCAAAGCAGGTATCTGCAACAGCGGACTTCCGATAGCAGCTGCCTTTCTCGTCCAACTTTGAAGATGAGCCAGATATTCATGAGTTCGTGGTTGTGGTCAGAAATGATTGCTATCACTTGGATAGGCAGATAAGATGCACAGGAAAACCAGAAGGCCCGTGGTTTTCTTCATGTTCTGTCGTATGAATTTCAAAAAATGATAGAAGTATGACAAGACTTTCAGATAAATTTGCGTTTCACTTTTTGTGCAGCAAATAACTACATTTATGAGAGTACAGCATGGGATGCGGACATTACTATTCTTGCACCGGTGCGGCCTTTAGGAAACGACACGAGCCTGACAAGGGCGTTTTCGTGTTTAGGATGACAGTATATTATTTCGCAAATGACAGACAAAAACCAAGAGAAGATGGAATCAGTTACGTTGAAGATCGGCGTGCAGCGTGCAATGTTCAGCGTGATGACGAGAACTCCCATCAGTGCCAGATGCACGATGGACATGGTGAATAACGGCCACTCAGTGTCGCCAATGATCGCAGTCCCCCCGGCATTTTTTTCTGGGGAATGAAACGCAAATTGCATGAAATCAATGAAGGAAAAACCGAACGCGTCGCGGTATATGGTGTCCCGCCACCAACCTTGAATGTACTCCTTATCCATGCGCACGCCCCAAATCAGTAGAAACATGTACAGGGACAGCAAGAAGGCAAACAGTCCCTGGGTCAGCTGGATCCCGGTTTTTACGCAAGCGGTGCTCCCACCGGAAGACGCTGGCGGAGCAGGGCGGTGCTGGACTGTGGAGAATTTTTTTCGCAACAAAATTGAAAAGGATTTGCATGCGAAAGCGCTTTTGCACAGAATAACCGCACTTGATTGTGGTAAGTCGTATAAGCTGGCACGCTTGCGTTTTCAACAACTACAACAGATATCAGCGCCTTGGAATTCTCAAGACACGTCGATGCAGTTGCATTGCTTTTCTTCCCACATCTGACTCAGAAGTTCATACATCTTGCATGCCGCACACTTTACCATTGCTTGTAGTTTGATGTAAGAAGGGCAGGTAGGACCATGAACATTATATGTGGGAAGAATTCTTCTCCTCTTTGTACGCCGGTGCGCGTGCGAATTACTGTCCACTTTGATGCCACAGCCGCATCTCGCGATTGTATGCTGAGTTTGGATCACAGACATTTCTTCTTCCTCTTCGCGCGAAAGTTTCTTTCGCACTTGCTGCACCACAAAGCATGAGGACCAATAAAGAAATATTTACCCCTTTGCGGTTGTGCGATGATGACCTGCGGCTGTTGCTGGGCATAGACCGGCTGCTGCTGCTGACCCACATGGACGTGCACTTGTGGCTGCGGCTGCTGCCCGCTCGTGTAGTACGCAGTAGTCGAAGTCATTTTTTCAGCGTGCTCGCCCCTTAGACTGCAAATTTCAGCTAATAGCTCGAGCGAAAATAATACACGTTTTTACTCTCTTCCAGAATGACACAATAAGAACGTGACGCGAAGGTGAAGTAGATGCTTCCTCTATCGATCTGTACTATCTGAGTAAAGTTTACTTAACCAAAGTAGTTCTCTGCGTGAATGATAAATGAATGTCCTCTGCGCGAATGATGAATAAGCCTAACTTCATCTATGAGAACTCCGAGCCGTTTTCGGTCGGCCTAGGAACAGAAAAAAATTTTGTGAGTAACTCGCAGAAAAGGGTTTAATAGCAATTTTTTTACATGTAAACTAATTCATGTTCATTCTACCAGATCATCAAGGAGGGAAATGCAGCTAACAGCGAGATTGATCTGCAGTGCAACCTCAAAATCATAGACCCACTGCGTAGCAGGCTCTTATATATTTAATGCAGAAAACTGCTAAATTGCATGCGGATCACGAGAAGGAGAACGAGGACAGAGGATCCAAATTGAGCTAGCATGAGCTGCACGACCACGGGGATGCGGAAGAATACGATGCATTGATATTTGCTATATTTCTGCTGCTTTTTTCTTTTTTCATCCTGATGATCCTGCTACAACTACTGATCTCGTTATTTGTGTTTACCGTCTTGCTGTTCCTGCTCGTCGCGGTGGATCCACTGGTGGAAGAGATCTTCAACAACGTCTGGGCGTGTCCTCACGTTCGTGCCTTGCGCCGCAAGACGAACTGCGCAAGACGATAAACTGGGCACGATAATGTTCGAATAGAAGCCAACATGAATGTTATAAATTAAGCTTCACAAAAAGAATCGGAATCCGCAAATAGAAATAACCGTGTGGGCAAGGAGGAACGAAACTTTCTTTTTCACACTCTTCATCCTGCTCGCCAAGATCCTCCACCAGATGTGCTCGACGACCTGCCAAGCAACGCCACTTTTCTCGTCGGTGCCGAACAACGTCGATTTTCACAACTGTGGCATCACTCCGTGGTCCAAGGCCAGGGCAACAAAAAAAAACAAGCCCTGGCACACGACCACCAGCATAACGCTTTCATTTTTTCAGCTTTCTTCATCATATTCTTACAACCTTTGTAGTTACTGTCTAGAATTGGAATAATACGGTTTGCTGCTACATCAGCTTTTGCGCTTTCATTCGGCGACGAATCGTCAAAGAAAGCCGCAACGCGATGCAGCCGAGAAAGATGAAGAGAGCGTCAGTTTTAGTGGTGCGGTATTGAATAAGGGCAGATAAAATTTGATGTTGTTCGACGTCACGACACATCGCCGCGACATCATGTGTAGTGCTTTTTAATCCGAAGTAGACTCTTGTTGAACCTCAGCCATGTGGTGTGGTCTACTAGACCCCCAATACTTTGTATCGGGTGGGTCTCCCATCACTACATCGGTTCAATAGGTACTAACAGAGTCAATTGCTTCTACTCCACACGGTCGTTAGGATCAGGTGGATCACTAATATTTTCGCTAGCATCAAATGCGTATAAATTATTCTATACGTTTTAAACTATTCTTTATTGACAAAGACTTTTTGTCAATAAGAATAAAGTTTTTCGAGCGGAATGCGTGTTTTACGCAAGAAAAATTCTCGGATTTTTTGCTAGGGAAGTGGATTCGTGTCTGAATCATCTGCCCCCCCATCATCATTTCTTTCGTATACATCATACATATATGATAATTGTTCATCATACAACTTACATGCCATTCCCATTGCCGAGGATAACATAATCCTCTTACAACAAGTCACCAGGTGCATTACGTTCTTGCGACGTACTTCTAACACTTGATTCAGAAGTACTACTGAAGAACAGGATCTGCAGTGCTAGTTCGGGGGCATGGTGCGACAAAACTATGAACCATGGCTCAAGCATGTGATAAGATAGCACATTAGCGCTCCTCTTTCTTGGTGTCATTATTTCTTGAGTTTTTCATTCCAAAAAGACCCAGCTCTACTTGTTCTAGTTCTAGTTCTACAAGTGCTACTTCGCGATGACGATGATGCGCCAGCAAAAAAAAGCATCCGGTAGTAGTACAACTAGAAAATAAATGCTGTGATGTTGCTCTTATTTTCCATTTTCAAAAGGAAAAGTAGCTTAGATCTGGTCTGTCGTGTTTCTCTGCTTGGGTGTCGGGTAGAAAAAAACAGCTGGCGGCTTTCTTGCCGCAGAATTGTTGATTTCTCCTGTAGCAATCTTCTGTCGATTTTACTAGATCAAAACTTCGAAGAAAGCATCTCCGCCTCTCATTTTTCTTTTGGGTCAAAACATCAACTTCTCGATAAAATTCCATGAAAATCTCCTCTATGTGTGGTTCATCTCACCTAGGACAACTGTACTCGTGAACGTGTGCGTGATGTTGCAGCTGCATGACAGCATCAGGGAAAGGGAGCCAAAACTTGTCCTTCTACTTTATGGCGTATTCATTCAAATAAACATTCGCCGCTGGTTTGCTCCAAAACATAAACAACACTGAGTAGTAAGCTTTACTATGTAGCAATGAATAGCTTCACTTTCAAAAGAAACAAACTGATCACTTAGACTTTTTCTCAGCAAAGAACTTTCACTTCTACTCCGCCTTGAATTTGTGCTAGGTCGCCGTATTTCTTCTGTAACTGCAACAAAAGGTTGGTTCTACACTTCAAATCTCAACAAAATCATAACTCCCACAAGTCAGTATCCACAGCAAATTTCCCTCGCACGTACACTAACCAATGCAGTTTCTGCATGACAAAACGTGTGCTCAATCCTATTCAGGACGACAAGGACAAGTGTCAATATGCCGCCCTAAGATAAAAATAATGTTCAACAAGTTTCCGAAATTCATAAGATTTACGCGTACGGCTTCGGGAAATTTGTATTGCATAAACATGTTCAATTACGGCTCTTCGGACCGCAGGTACTCGAAGCGCTGCTGCGGCGAGTAGGCCTTCGGAAGGCGGCAGTATCGAATGCAAAAGTGTCTGAGTCTGGAAGATTGCCGGGTTGGCATGCATATTTTGCATGACCCAGGATGTCTGTAATGCACGCCCTAGCGTCAGAGATTTGTAGAGGGCTTCCTGATGCCTACTCCGCATGACAAATGCCCTCCCCGCGTACCACAAACTAGACTCCTCGTGCTGGTCACGCAATACAAATTTTTTTCGAACCCAGAGACAGCATCACAAGTTTAGAATCTTCCAGACCCAGAGGACACTTTTGCATTTGATAGGCAGTAGCCCCAGACAATGAGAATGAAGGACGTGACGAAGGTGACCGGCATCCAGACCTCCATGAGCCAGAGCATGCCTGTGCTCGCCTGAATTTTGGTGTAGTCGATTTTTCCGATCTCTACCATGTCAGCCGCCGAGTATCAAAATGAAAAGCGCCCCTAGTTGTACCCCAGAGCGGATATAAGTGACTGCATTGGAAAAGATGTGGTTCCCAGTGCTGGGAACAAACATTTGCTATATTGCATGTAGCAGCATCACCGAGTATCTATTTTCGAACTCGATCCTGAATGAATTATAGCGAAGACCTGTGGCAACGCACGGCGGAGGAACATGCTCGACATAGTTCACTACAGCTACTTACTTCCCTTCTAGATTCTGAACCAAAACGCCTCGCAGCTCCATCATGCAAGCAAACTACAAGTTTAAGTTCGTCTTCGTCAGTAGGATAAACATAACAATAACATCAAGATAATGAGGAAGATAAACTTTGGAAAAAATGCAAAGGATTTCGCGTTTCTGGGGGTTGGGCACTTTTCAGTTTTGATACCGAAGGACGGGAATAATTCTTGCCAACGAAGTACGACATCGCAGCCCCAAACATGGCAAGAGCCTGAGAGAAAATATTCCCCGCGCGAACTTCGTTCCAGATCACCGCATTCTCCGCGCTGAAGAGTTGCGCCACGCGCGCCCACCGGACGACGCCCAAGACGAAGGAGACGAAGACCATAACCAGGGTGATGATCAGGAAGACCAGAAGCCCAGTCGTCTTCTTCATGTCACGGAACAGCGGGGTGCACTTGGCAATCTGCAGCATGAACACCAGGGCGAACAGAATGCAAACCTCGGCAACTGAAACATTGAACATGTTCCGTTGCACATCAGTGAAGAAGTTCACGACGACACTCGTGTCCAAATTGGAAGGAATTTGCCCAACTGGAACTGGAAGTGTATCCACTGCAAATCTTAGGGCTGGGTCGGGCAGAATGCAGACATTTGCGATTCATTTCTCGGATTTGCAAGAAGGTAAAGGACTGGAATGCACACAGAGCATGACAAAAGATCCGCTCCTGCGGGTTTTCAGGACTTCTCGCCGAGACACAAGAACTGCGCATCTTTTGCTAACTATGCACCACAACAGATGATTTTTCTGTTTTATTTTTTATTTTTTTAGCATGACAAGCTTCCCACCGTCCGGACCCAGTGCCTGACATATTTGCAATGCCTAAAGACCAAGTTGTTGTAGCACTTGTTGCAGCTTTGCTCCGACTTGCGCAGGAGTTGGGAGAGGCCCGTCGAGCTCGAGGCTCTTGTCGTGTATGCCCTTGCAAAGATGTTGAGCTAGTATTTCCCTCTTCGCTCTCCCTGTTGAGGCGAAAGAAAAAAATAAAACTCGTTTTGCGGCCTTGAAAACACTCTCGTACGTATTCATCGCAGACAAAATTTTGAACTCGCCTCGTTTCATGCGGTGACGCAAATGCAAGGAAAAAATGAAACAGAAGCGAGGAGCTCGCCTGACGTCACAGAACAATTTACGTATGCATGATATTCAGCAGCCATAATTTCAATCTATTCTGTCTCCGCGTTCTAAAATTGCGTCCCCTGCTTCTGTATTCCCCCGACCAGAGCAGGCGGAGGTAAAAATACTAGCTTGTCGTGTTTCACCGTTACGTACCCTTGGTGCCGTATGCGGGGAAAAAGTTGTGTTAGTGTATACTCTTTTGCTTTCCTTGAGAATGGAAACAATGAATATGACAACTCTGTCCTCTGGCCGCATGACGGCGCAAAATTGTCATCCGGCGCAGGTCGTACTTCTACTTGTACGTGAAAACGCGTGCGAATAAAAATAAATTACTCACTTACAACTTCTCTATGACGCACGTTTACGTTACGCATGACAAGTGTAAAAACTATGATCGTGCTGCATCGTGTTTCCGCTACACAAAACTCCACTTACACAGGTTTTTTCCTGGATATGCCGTACCCGTAGGAGAGATACTTGATGAAGGAGTAGTTGAAAACGTTACCGGACTTCATACCGTCCCGCATCCAGCCAGCGACGTAGGTCATGTCCATGCGTGCGCCCCAGATGAGCAGGAAGAGGTAGAAGGAACTAAAGAATGACACCAGCCCCTGGGTCACGGAAATGCCCACACGGAGCAGCGTCTGCGAGCCCGCCGTGTCCCGGGCCGCGCGGTAGTAGCGGGGCGTCGGGGCCTCTACCACAACCACCTGCGGCTCCGGGGCCTGCCCGGCGGCGTAATAGCGCGCCTTGGTCTGCTCGTTGGACTTCACCATCTTGATTTTGGGTAGAAAATGTGTCGGGTAGTACGACAGTTAGAAGGTAACTTGTAGTCTTTATTAGGTGGGTTGAGTACGAGTTTCTTTTGTTAAAAGTTTATTCTTGGTTGTGTAGTTCTGAAGGCAGCAAAAGATTGTCTTGGATCCGTGCGGTTAAAAACTGCGGGAAAGGTGAGTTTTCAAAAGTCGAGCGGGAGGTGCCACTATTGGAGGAGGAGATGTTTGCGCTTTTTTGCTGTGTGTTCGTTCGAGGAAATTTCAAGCGTGGTCTTTTGGTTCAGCAAGGGTCAGGCGGCCGGCAAATCGAACCGAAAATATTTGTATATTTATACAAAGTCACAATGATTTACATTTATGATCATTGTCACGACTTCAATGCAAAAAGATGAACAAGATACCGAGGCAGATTTCTTGCGAATTTTTCAAGATGTCGGAGTTACTGCTATAGTAACATGATCATCATTGCCCGCTAGCTTTGATTTGAAATTCTATTTTTCGATCGAGTCAAGATAATTTTTTTTCTTGTACACATTACAAATCTGAACCGAGCAGACCTCAGAAAATCATCAACAATGTTGTGATCATGTAGAATTCCTGATGAAGTCGCCTGTTATCGTATTTCCGATTCCGACTCAGACCGAGGACTTTTGTTGCAGGAGCTTGAGATCAATTTAGTCAGTCACGTCTTTCATATCGGGAGCAAGATGCGAATTCGGAGAACTTCAAACAGAAATCTTACCGACCTTCTATGATGATGAAAAGGTGAATTCCGCTTGGTTATGGTTGGTAAGCTCTTCTGCGGAAACCATTTGATACAGAATTTTTAGATTCGTGCTACTGGTTGCCATCATCTGGACTGATACAACAATTACTAGCCAGCAGCGTCTGCCGCGAGACGCTCGGAAAACAAGGGAAAAAGTACGGACTTGCGCTTGTTAGTGTCCTTACTTCTCGTCTATCCTAGTATGCCAATATCGAATTCTACAGAAACTGATCCAACAGCTAAAAATAAAATCGCAAGAGCTGCGTGGTCGAAATTGCAATGTTAAACGGAGTGAATAGATACAGTGAGTACGCGTAAAAGATGAAAGCGAAAAGATTATTAAGATGTACTATATGATCGACATGATGATGATCAATCATTTTATGGTCGAAGGAATGAAGCGCAAAAGCTTACTGATCTTTGTTTCGCTCTTCTTCGTCGTGATGATGTTCACGTGTGCAACGGTGACTACGAAGATTTCTTGTCCATCAAAATCTTTGATGCACAACCAACTAATCCGAATCCTCCTCACAAAGGCGTGACCCGTGCGTTTTGCTTGTACAGGTGCTGAAAAGTGTCCCACTGCGTCGAGTCTTTGTTCAGATTATTCGCCTGCAACTCGTTTAGCGGCTTGTTGAGCGTGTTCCTCAAGAGCCCAAACTGCTTCAACGAGGGCTGTTTCCGTAACCGGTTCTGGTAAACGACGGCAATGCCTGAAGGTTTGGTTGATCAAGATCTTTAGGCTCATGATAGACGATCTTGCAGTCGGCGTATTTTGGTCAGAATTGTTGTACTGAGTTTAGCCATACTAGCCAAAGTAACAGAACATACCCATAAAAAAACTTATCCCATGTTGAGTATAAGTCAGAAATGCAAATCGTTCAAAAAACGAAGGCACTTTGACATTTCAGTACATGCTTTCCTGCCCCAGCAGGACGAGTCGTCTATTTCAATCTGGCCACTGCTCCCGTCCATTCTGTCACCGGGAAAGACTACCTTCTTTCGTGCAAAATTTGTGTTCTTATGGTCAAGCACGCCCGGGCCGATTTTGTCGCTACCTTGATATTGAAGACGATGCAGCGTTTTTTTGGTCATCATCTTCATCAACGATAGATTGTAAATGCTTCGAGCAGGAGACCTGGCTGCGTAGTGATCGATGACAACTCAATCTCAAAAATCCATGATGCGACAATAGCAAGAGCAACTAGAAGTAAACATGCAAGAGCAACTAGAAGTTGTACGAATCAATATCATTGCGAGTACGGTACCTGGCCCGACGAACGTAATGTCGTATTTCGTTTGGTTGATCAAGGGCAGGCCTGCTATGCCATGCGATATGTACTCCTCGTAGGTTGCTGGCCTACTTATCCTGTGGAAAAACATCCCCACCCCAGAGTTGTCATGCTAAACAGAAGTGCGGCACACTTTGCCTCCCCTTTGTAAACGACCCCAGAGCTGTCATGCAAATCAGCATGGTGAAAATGTCTCTCATGCGGAGCCCCATGAGAAGCAATTTCTAGTCGTATTTCGGAATTTGTCATGCTCGAATCATCATGATATGCTAGATCTGTGATGCTGCTGAAATAGCTAAATAGGATTACACTACGGGGCCCAACTTGTCATGCGCAGCAGCCAAAGCTTGTCGATTTGTCTTGCAGATTTCCCAACTTGACTATGGGGTGGGGATGTTTTTACAAAAGATACTACTGCAGGGGTATTTACTTGCGCAAGCCGCGTACATGAGCCGGTCCTGCTCTCCTCTTGGCATCGCCCCGCGTTCCATGGTCCATTCTACAAACCCCACGAAGCAACCTGTTGGGAGATTGACTGGAGAAAATCGCACGGTAAAAAATTCCTCATATCTACAACTCAACATGCAAGGTGGACGAGATGATCATCTTCACTCGTAGTACACAGCAGGGTGGTGTCGCATCACAGATGTACTGCGTAAGTACTCCAGCATGAAGATGAACAAGAAGTCCTCGAACACAAAAATATTAAATACACACAGGGTGGTGCTCCCCCTGCACGCCCCTTTTCGGCACGGAGTAACAGCGGATGTCTCGCCTCATTTTTGCCTGCTCAAACTTGTCCAGCGGCCGGGTCTTCCAGTTTACGTGGTTGCCTTGGTTAAACACTTTATGGAGGTGTCAGAATCTTCGAATTTGACAAAATCGAAAAACTTGTGATGCACAAAATCGATGCCATTGCCAGTTGGAGCCTCAGTCTCCAAGTGGCGCATGACAAATTTCGGGGGCACCTCCCGCATCCAGTCTGTCATGCTGTTTGGGCAAAGAAGACTTCTCATGTCGTGCTACTCTGGCAGCACGTTGTATACCCCTAAACAGGCCCACAATCGGCGTCATTTGCCTGCTCCCTAGTACTATTACTATAGGCCCTCAGTGCTCTACATTTTATGCATCACAAATTTTTTGACTTTGTCGATTTCGATCCTGACACATCCATACACTTTTGGCTCGACGTAGGTCCCTGGAGGTACCTTACGGTCGTAGCTGTAAGCTGTCATCGTTCGGACGTCCTTTTTATGGATTGTAAAAATGTCTGGGTCTGGGAGAATGGAACTTGTGATGCAGCGTCCTGTGGGTCACACAAAAATCTGTGTTGCGTGATCGCTAAAAATTAAAATTGTCCTTTTTTGACCAACATGAGTTGTGGGAGTCTCTCATGCAGGATAGGCATGATAGAGACTTCGCAGAATCTGTCATGCCAGGTCCTGCATTCCAGACCTCATGGGGCAGGGAAAATATGCATGACAAGTCTGCACTCTTCCAGACCCAGACATTTTTGCATTTGATACTTTTCCAGGTGGTAGGGCTGGGTCGAAAGTCGGGCGTCCTCATAGGTGTTGGAGCCGTCGACCCAAAGATTCCCCATCTCGGCATCTTGGTTGATACCTCAAGAAATTTGAAGATACGACTAAAACCATCTTCTATTCTTGGTTGCGGTTGTCATGCAGAAAGGCATCAAGGAAGAATCACATTCAACTTTGGCGCGTCTCAGCGGCGGATAACAAAACATGTGAGTAAATGATTTTTTTAGTTGTGTATACTTCTGTGAAACTGCGACACGGGCGGCTGCGGAAAAAGTGACCTCCCACTCGGCGTGCACTGGTGGCCCCAATTATACCTTTGCCCCAGGGACACGCCCGGCATCATCTCGGGTGATTTGTGTATTCTGGGCGCATCCGGCAGTGGCCGCTGGTTGTTACCGTCATAATGACGGTGCTGGTCAGCGTTCATTTTCAGAGAAGGCGGTTGGCTCGCAGAAACTGGTGGTGGTGGTGGTGTGTCTCCCGTTTGTCAGGTGACCTTCGTGCTGCTGCTGGTGCAGCACAATATCAAAATGCGTTGGTGCTCTTGTTCGTGATCGATGTCAGAGTTCACCTGAAGAACGGCGTGAGCTCAAGGGCCGACGCACGCAGTGGCCATAAAGAATTTGAATTCTGGACCCACTTTTCCTGTTACGCCTTCTACTTTCAAGAAAAAAATTATGCTGTGGCACAGCTAGTGGTGTCTACGGTAATAAGACTAGCAGGTCAATCAAGTGTATTTCCAAGAATTGAAAATAAAGCAAGACCAATATATTGCGGAAATTCGATGCTTCGAAAAAGTTTTCTAAAAACAGGTGATCGAGCATAATATGTAGAATTCTTTGCTGAAACCCGTAAGCCGGCACAAGAGCAGAAACTGAACTTCTGGTCGTTCTAGTGCTACAAGCAAAAGGCCAAAGGAATTACGACCTAAGAGTAGCAATTGAACATATGTCAACAATTATTTGGTGTAAGCAGTTCCTCCCCACGGTATCTGACGATAGATTCCATGACTCCCAGCCCCATGGTCCCTTTTGAGACTTGTTTCAGCCCTGGCACCTTGCTCTATCTACTCCACGATTTGGATCCAAAACCGAGTTTCGTTATAAAGTTTTATACTTAAATTCTTTTTACTCGAACACGACCCAAAACGATCCAAAGCTGATCTTCGATACCTTTGCATCGACATCTTTTTTCTATATTCGAGGAACCTCATGTGTACATGGAGAAAGTGTCAGCTTGCTGGTACATTCGATGCTTTCAGGAAGCGGGGTACGCAGCCTGACCGTGATCAAGCACGGCAACGTGCGCAGCAACAAGGATCTTTGTGAAAAGGTGAAACAAGGCTCAGCGAGCCTTTCCGAACTGTTTTCGCAAAGCAACTAGGATATAGCAATGCCACGCGATGACTATAGCGCAAAGTATTGTACAAAATGCTGACGTTAGACCTTCAGCTCACTAGATTTTTAAAAAGGAGTAAACAGAAGGCTAGGCTCCTCTTCGATGTCCAGTCCCCATAGCTGGGGGGCCTGCAGAAGAGCGGATGGAATAACTCGTTCTTGAATATTTGGAAAAGTAGAATGCAAAAGATGATGACGATCGGCACGCGTACCGACATCTGCAAAATTCAGAGCGGAGCACAACCAGGTGAAATAAACCTGAATGTCGTATTTAACGCAAAACTGATGAAAAGCATGAGAAATGTGTTGAATAATAAAATTTCTAGACGAATTCTTGCCCAAGGAGAAAACATCTCCTATGTGGTCAAGATGCAAAATGAGTAATTTACCGGACAAACGTTTTTGAAACACATCAATACCCACCCGCGGTGACAAGGCTTCGAAAACACCTATATTCACCGTGGAGGGCATTTCCGCGATTTTAGGTGGAACTTGATCAAGTTTAGAACGAAAGGCAAGGACAGACTCTTGCCCATCATACAACACCACAGCACAGCGGATTTCAAACGGCGACAGCGACGGCCGAAAAAGTTCCGGCTTGCCTCGGCCCGCACGCACTGCTTTCGCACACGCCGGCGCATTCCGCATGCTGGCGTCAGTGTACATGTGGATAATTTCCTTATCCACAGACGCACGAGAAATCTCCTTGTCGCGAAGATTTTGCTCCACAAAGAGGGCCGTAACGATGCGATGCTTGAGCTCGTTCCTGGACGCCGTACGAGTGATGTTCTTCTTGAAGAACGACTCCTGCTGCCAGATGTCCAGACCCTTGGCGTAAAAAGTCAACTGCCTGTTGAACTGAATACAATGGCGAAACAGCCCAATGAACGAGAGGAGCGCCGAATGTTGTAGGTACAACTCCCGATCCCGACGCGATGTTAAACGCGCCAAGATATCGTGACCATCAGCACGAAATTGCGCCCGCTTCTCGGCCGCAACGGAAACGAAGATTTTCTGCCGGAAGAAGTTGACTTGATACGCGATTCCGAGCACGACAATAGCCTTCTGAACCACATCACGCACAGACGACGACGAAACCGGCGAGAAAGCAGAAGCATCATTAAACGACGCGACAACGGCACCAAGCAGCGAAGACTGTTGCTTGCCTGGTGACTGCTGCCACCCCAGAATGTGCAACGCGAGATCGCATAGAGCTTCGTCTGACCGCTGAGCACCCAGCCTGGAATGGCCATGACCGTCATCAATATAAATGGTATAAATTAGTTTAAACAATTGATTAAAAACGAGCATGAGCGCTTCGGAGACAGTACAACAATCGTGAATACTAGTCAAAGAGCCAAATACGGACACAAGAGAAGAAACAAGAAGGAACGTCCTAACGAAGTTCCCAGCGGAGTCTCTCTTTCGGTCCTTAGGCTTCACACGCGAAAAAGGAACGGGAATCCAGATCGAGTTCATGTATTCGTTATTTACAGTAGTTTGATAGTAAAAACCTTCAAAATCACGAACGAAATCACCGGGAACAAAAGAGTAAAGCGGCGAGCGAATACGATCATCTTTCATACGCAAATTTTCGCGTGAAATACTGCCATGCTGCTCGAAAGAGCGGCGAATCGCGAACTCGGTCAGGACGTCCGCCTGGATGTCCTGCTTGTACTGAAAGGTGCCCACATGCGTCGACGAGCGGGAGAGGCATCTTTCCTTGATCTGGATTGCTGTGCGACAGCCAAGGAGCCGAATCTTCTCCATCGACTGCAGGTGGAAATTCGAACGCCTCTTGTCGATGCAGGTGCGATTGCGTTTACCGACGCGCTTGACGGGAAAAGCTATTGCCGCCCTATATTTAATTCCGCGCCGCTTCAAGTCAGCGTGATCCTGCACGCGCCAGAGGCCACGAGAAATCATTTTCTCGCAGTCCTCGTAAAGGGACTCAATGTCCTCTTCGGCAGCCCAGTGCGAAGTCGGGGGCTCTTGGAAGTCTTCAATCGGATTTGCCTGCGCCTCAATAAGCTGCTTGAAAATTTTGTCTTCGGAGAGGGCCGACCAGAAACCGGAGGGGTCGATCTTTCCGTCGGTAACGAAGCCTGCCTGAAGCTTCGTAACAATACTTAGAATTTTCTCACGATGAGGGTGTAGCTGCGGGAGCTGATCTACAGCTTCCGAAAGAAGACGACGAAGAAGCACGAAGCGCTTACCAAAATAGATGCCACGACGCGGCTGTGGAATTTGCTCATGGAAGGCTTTTTCCTCCGCATCTAAACTGCGGTCTTGGGCGTACTGAAGAAGCTTTTTAGCCCATTCCTGATTTTTCTCACAAACAGCCTCATCAGATCGTCCTTTATTAAACTCGATTGAGTTCAACACCCAGTCTGGATAACTTCGCGGCACACCGTAAGCACGAGACTTATTGGTGTCCATAACCTCGATATAAACACGTTCCATGATGATGTAAGAAAGAAAAAGAAGTAAGAGAGAATTGAACAAGTATATAGTAATGAGCACAAGATCTTATTATTCCATCCACAGGTAGGCCACAGCAAGGGGGGTTGAGACCTGGACGTGGGGAGACGCGGAGCGCGGATTAAAATCGCAGGTGCGGAATCTGTTATTTAAATTTCCAAAGTCCAACGAAATCAGTACGCCAAAAGTTACATGTGAACGAAGCATTTTGTACGAACCGAAACATAAGCGTAGCGTCATCGAACGGAAACTACATACGACTATGTCGGGTGGGCATACAAGTGTTAAAGGCGGACGGCATAAAAATTACTCTTTGACGAACTTTTTAAGCTCGTCGTCAGCCAAGGTGATGCTGAAGTTCTTCAACACCTTCATCAACCGTGCCTTAGGGGCTTTGTGTAAGTCCTTGCACTTAGCACCCTTTGTGCATTTGCCACGAATGTGCGCAATACAAATACGATCAACTTTCTTCACCTCCTTGAGGGGAGTGCCGTCCGCCTTAATTCTAGTCGGTGTATACGAAGTAGCAGCAACATCTTGAGTTACCTCAGCCAGACGCTTCTCGAGCGCAATTGCGGAGGTAAAGGCGATGCGGAAGTTGTTCGTCAACGCGAGCGTGCAGCGGCGCTGATACTCGTCGTTACCCGCGGCGACGTTCGGCAGCAAGTCGCGCTTAAGGGTCTCCTTGAAACATTTGGAGAAAATGGAGGAGACCTTCTCAATTGGAAGGGCTTTAACGAGCTTCTCCATATTTCCGGACATGATATCGGCGAAAGTCGGCATCTGGTCGCGGCAGGCGTCGTACAACATGTCCTTCAGCGAACGATATTGATCGTCGTTTAAATACTCGATGGCACGACAGCCCGTAAGGGTCTGACCCGGCGTCAGGCGGCAGGTCGGCGGCGTAGACTCGGAGTGCAACGCATCCAAGCGCTGATTTCCACCGATCTGCAAGAGGTACAAGTACTGGCGCCCGTCGATAGTATCGGAGCAGTTCTGCTGCGCGACACGCAGGTCATCGGCCTGCTGCTGGGTCAAAACACCCAGACCGATCTCGGCCTGAGCCATCATGTTCGCCTGCATGAGAGCAGCGGCATCGGCCACACCCGGAACAGCAGCTGCCATTTTGTCTTTTTGGGTTGAAAAAGAAGTAGTAAGTCGCAAGACAAAAACAAGTAACTGGTCGAAGTCTTAAAACAGATCTTCAGTTCGCGAATCCCTGTGAGCGAAAAATGAAGAAGACGAAAAACGAATTAACTTCGAGCGAAAAACGCAAGCAAAAGTAAATTTGTTATTGTGAAAAGCAGATCAAAGATCGAGAGAACAGAGCCTAAACAGCGAGGAGCAAATTAAGATGGAATTTGCGAGGGGCTGATCGGAGGCGAGGATTTATATGATTTTCGTTTTCTTCAAATTTGCAAAAAGATCTGATATAAAAAGACTTCGAACCAGTTAGCCGTCTTACGATCGTACATAACTGACGTTCGAGATCCGGAACGATGTCGTGCAAAATTTAGGGCACAGCATCATCGTTAACATCAGCTGGGTTTCTATACTCGAAGAAGCTGTCGGACAACGCCGCGTGATTCACCCTGTCACGCGGGAGCACGCCGCGTCTGAAACACTTCTGCTGAGCCATGAACTGATGATTTGTCGCCAATCGCACAGCATGCGGATTCGGACCAAAATGTGTCCCCCGCAGGCGTGGCCACCCGATCGTAATCGTATCTGGGAAGAGGAGGGCGGTGTTGATGTAACCTTTGGTGGTGCTAGCGTCCTTGTGGCGGGCCATCAGCTGCAGCTCATGCTGCTGAACACCACCTTCGTAGGCACTTTGCACTGAACCGATACGCACAGAGTGCGTACCGATGTCGTCGTTACGCTCCATTTGGTCGACTTCATCACGGAGTCCACCGCGCTCCACCATCTCGAGAAAAGCACCACGAATACGTTGGATGTCCCAGAAACGCATGGTCTGCCAGTCCATCGTATCGATGCAGTGGACCGGGCAGAAGCGAACATAACCTTGTCCAACGAGCGGCGCCGTACTGCACCCGCAGCCCAGAAGCCAGCCATCACGATGACCTCCGGACTGATCGTTCTTGGCACTAAAAATTGTGTATTCCACAAACTCGTCGCCGTTGCAGAGACGACGGGTTGATCCCGCATCGTCGAATCTCAAGTGTCCCCACCAAATGGCGAGGATGAACTGATAAAACTTCAGGATCGGCGCGCCCCTGGATGTAGCCAAAGCACCGACGCGCACCCGCAAATTTTCGATGTTAAGCAGCAGGACTACCATATGACTGAGTCGAAAACCCGTCTTCTTCATGGCGGGGGCCTTGAGGCGCAAGAACATCTTGAAAGTCGCCGAGTAGGCTTCTTTTGCGTTGTGCGACAGCGGGGACGCGGCTGCGATAAACGACTTGATGTGGCTGATGTTCGTACAACGGGATTGCTTTCCCTTCCCGATTTTCAGCATAAACTGACCGAGCAGCATCATTGAATAGTGCGTGCAATCTTCAGGCCAGGGACGCAGACCACAAGTGATCATGAGTTTGGCATATCTGGCGTACTGCACCCGGTACTTCACGGAAGAATTCTTATTCCAGCGAAAACTCTCGTTCACGATGTTAATCTGCTCCGTGATCTCCTGCGGGGTGCTGTTGATGGAGGCGCCAGCAGGTTTGTGCTTCGGGTCGGGCCCAGCCATAGGATCGTCGGATTCGACGATTTGAAGCATAGCATTAAGAGCTTGCTCCTCGGTCAGATTTTCTTCGTCCGGAATTCTTTTCTTGTTATCGATCTGCATGTCGGCTTGCCCGGACACGGCAGCAGCACGCCGAGCAGCATGAAAATTCATGAGGTGCTGACCGGACACAACAGGCGGGTCAGCGACCGAGCCACCATGTAGCAAAATAGATTCTTCTTCGATTTCCGTAGCAGGGGCTTCGAACTGCACACGACGATTTTCCATCGACGACTGCTGCGGCGGCTGGAAAAATGCGAAGCTCTGGGCGGTGGTCGTAGAAGAATTGAAAGAACTCGAAATCACGTTGACGTTGTTGTAATTATTGATTGTAGTCGAGATGCGACGAGGGGATCTTGCGCGAGCCGAAGACGAGCTCCCTAGTAACCCAGAAGGCCGAGGCGGCTTATTATCAAAACTCAGAAGGTCCTCCTCGTCGGAAAGAAGGCCAACATCGTCGGGAAGAACTCCAAAGCTGTCCCCAGCGTCCGCGGGATGACGAATTTTCGAAAAATCAATGTTCATCGGCATGTATGCGGGTGCGCGAGCACGCCGCAGTTCTCGCTCACGCATAAATTTATCTGCTTCCGATTTTTCAAAAGCAGCTTGTTCTTTTTCCAGTTTCTCCGCACGCCACTTTGCGAGTGGACGCGATTGCTGAAGGACTGGTTGTGCGGCTTCAGAAGCCGCCTCTGATTGTCGCAGAAGCTCTGCCGGAAACATCAGATGAAGTCGTGAAGGACTGCCGCGGGTCGGGCGTAGACGGACCCAGCTTACGAAAGAAGACCGGCCAGATCTCCTCTAGGTCGTCCGGGTTTTCGACTTCTGCTTCGTTTCGATTCTCTTCAAGCGAACCAAAGGCACCGAAGAAAACCTTGTTATCCAGCGCGCGGACTAGGCTAGCACCCAGGTTCGCACTAGCAGATGGGTCGATGACGCAGCAGGCGCACAACTCGATGTCGCCGACGTGGCGTGTCTCTTGCGTGTTGGACGGAACGACGACCAGATGCCGCTGCAGAAACAGTGCGGCCTGAACACGATCCAGGTCCTCGTTAAAATTAATATTTTCCGGCGTGAAAAACTCGTTACTGTTAAAAGTTTCGAGGCAGGCTTTGACGTCCTGAAAGTGAAACTCCGAGCCGACACCGTCGAAGACGGTGTTCACCAAATCGATGTCAAAGTCAGTCTGCAGGTTGGTGTCGTTTGTACGCAGATATAACTCGTTCGACACGTAATTTTTCACGACGCCTGCAATAATCTTGTCCAAACACTCGGTGCAGTTGAGAAACTCTTCCAACTGCAGATCGGTGAAGTCGCGACACAGGATCTCGATATACCCCGCGTAGCAGGGGTGCCCGATCGGGTTGAACCAGAACAAGAACTTGCAAAAACTATTAGTAGTTGTTCTGGAGTCGACTGTATAGCCGGTTTGTCGCCCAGGCAAAGCTGGAGAAACCACGTTCGTCGGCGAGATATCCGCGGTCACCAACGAGTACGTGGGCGGGATGAGGCGCTTCGCTGCAAGTCCCAACGTACGTACGTGACGATACTGATGCAGGAGATCGGAACCCTGCACCTCGTTAACTCCAACTTCTTGCCGAAAGGCCCAGTCCGTTTGCGTGTCCCTCGCCTCGATTTGCAGGAGGCTGTCTGGGGCGGCGGTGGGACAATATAGACTAGGCGATTGCACTTCGGGCACAAATAGATCCGTAATTTTGTGGTCGACGTTAAATAATTTCCAATGCAAATCGCATATATTAGGGATGTGCAAAGGGCTGTCGTCACCACTGGTCGCTGTATCAAGAGATCCGAAGGAACTTCCTAACAAAGTGCTCATTTTTTACTAAAGAACTCCGAAAAGTACACACAAAAATTAATCCACGAACGATGCTCTGCGAGTGAGAAAGATCAAAAAGGGATGGGAACGGGTGGGCTGAAAAATGAGAACCTACGAGATGTTCCTTACCCATGGATCGTATTCTCGTGCGTCGAGCATCATCTATAAAGTTTTATACTTAAATTCTTTTTACTCGAACACGACCCAAAACGATCCAAAGCTGATCTTCGATACCTTTGCATCGACATCTTTTTTCTATATTCGAGGAACCTCATGTGTACATGGAGAAAGTGTCAGCTTGCTGGTACATTCGATGCTTTCAGGAAGCGGGGTACGCAGCCTGACCGTGATCAAGCACGGCAACGTGCGCAGCAACAAGGATCTTTGTGAAAAGGTGAAACAAGGCTCAGCGAGCCTTTCCGAACTGTTTTCGCAAAGCAACTAGGATATAGCAATGCCACGCTCGACCGTACTATGTCTCCCTCCCATTGAAGAGACTAAGAAGCAGCATGCATTCGCTCGTTGGATCATTTTTCCCATGCAGACAACGATAGCGTAGACAGAGTAGGGAGAGAACGGAGCATACTGCGAAAGTCCACAAAAAACCGCGAAAACTCAAAATTTTATTTATAACGGATTACAAAATCCGCGAAAATTCGAGATTTAATTTATATGCGCGTGTGGATCGGAGGGTCGGCTGGTGGGCCAACAGAACAAAACAACCGGAGGTGCCAGGGGCAGGAGGTGGGTAGTCTTGAGACATTTTGCAGCAACAAAAATACGTTGAACCGCGAAAGTTCAAAATTTTATTTTTATTGAAGTGCAAAACAGAGCGTGGACGAATCCACTCGAGCTCTGGGGAGGGTGGAGGCCGAACGGTCCTCGCTCACATCGATGTAGGAACTGAAAAGTGAGAACCTACGAGATGTTCCTTACCCATGGATCGTATTCTCGTGCATCGAACATCATCTATATATCTTCACGATTATAGCGATGTTTTAGTTTTGCAGCACAGCCTGCGGAAAATGATCACAATCCATGACAGAGTGAAGTTCGACCGATGAAAATGTCAGACTACTATGTGGCAGTGGCTGAGCAAAGTTGTGAGTACATGTTTATTTTTATCTCCGAACACTATTTTTCGTGTGAGATTATTTGAGGAGGCTATATCAGGCTTTTTGTGGTTGCGCTTTTCCTCTGCGTATCTTTTTCGTCCTCCGGCCACGAGACGAAGAACCGACTTGCGTATTAGAGTAAGATTTACTGGATCCAACGAGGAAAATGCGTTTCTGAGGTGGGGTGGGCGTGTTTTTCACCAAAAGAAGTGTGGGGGACAACATCGCGCTAGTACTACTACCACGATGGTATCAACAAAACTTGATGTGGGCAATCAATATAAGCGGGGTGAAACAACAAGTACCTACTGCTCATCTTTTTTTTGTTATTCGAACTCTATCTACTTCCTTGCCAGATTTTTGAGCGCGTTCGAAGGATGAGAGGCAAAAGCTGGCAATCGCTTTGGTCCCGATAATTAGAGACGGCGGTATAGTTGTGAATTTGGATCTTATCTGCATCCGCATCAAAGAGCGGCTTTCTCCTAAATTGTAATGGCAATAGAATCGCTGTTGAAATAAGTGGAGTACATCAATAGAGGTACAGTGTAATCATAAATAACGTCGGCCATGTTTCATTTCCCTTACATGTTGCGCCTG
The DNA here is from genome assembly GCA_905178155.1 of Amoebophrya sp. A120. NCBI lineage: Eukaryota > Dinophyceae > Syndiniales > Amoebophryaceae > Amoebophrya > Amoebophrya sp. A120. The sequence continues at coordinate 4,218,613 of CAJINV010000007.1, read as the reverse complement.
CACGTCACGAGCACGACATGAACGACAGTTATGAATCTCGTCCACAATGAGTTCACAAGAAGGCAACTTGCTGCTTTGCAGCGTGAACGCCGGAGGAGTTCTGATATAACTCAATATGGCATAATGCTTGATCACAAATTCATGTGGTTCATCGTACCATTTTCGAACATGAAAAAAGGTACATCTACATTTTATGCCACACTTTTTTCCACCGTCGTCACAATGTCCATAAAGCTGGGCTTCAGGCTCGCGCCGCCAACCAAAAATCCGTCCACATCCGGGCAGGACATCAGCTCAGCGCAGTTGTCCGGAGTGACAGAGCCTCCGTACTGGATGCGCACCGCAGCAGCCACGTCGGCGCCAGCGGCCTCAGCGATGATCTGGTTTTTTGCAAAGGTTCAGGTTGCCATGCGTGATGATGTAATAAACTACAGGACGGATTTCTATGCCATGCATCGAAGATCACGATGATCAAGTAGAGTGATGACAAAGTACAAGGAAGTGCACGGACACAGAGAGATAAAAAACATAGAAAAATAAGAGTACCTCCCTGCATGCTTTCTGTGTGTCCTGCGCTTGTTCCGGGGTTGCGACCACGCCGGTACCAATGGCCCAGACCGGTTCGTAAGCGATGACTACCTTGGACCAATCGGTGATCTTCGGAATCACCGCAAGAAGCTGGGTCTTGCAGACCTGTATATAATTTTATTTCATTTCATCATTTCAAGCTGAGACTTATTTTGGAAGAGAGTTGCACTGTCGCCTATGTTGAAGTTGTCCACCAAGAACAAGTATCACGAGCTTATGGTCCACCACGCTGCTACTTGCCAGTGGCACAGTTGATTTTTTTTTGTTCAGATTTCTATCCTCCATTCGTAAAACAAAAACTCAATTGCCTCCTCCGTCTTTCCGCCCTGTCTCTCCTCCAGCAATTCTCCAATGCAGAAAATGACGTTTAAGCCAGCCGCCAGGGCTTTTTCCGTCTTCATTGCCAAGTCGGCGTCCGTTTCGCCGTATTTGTGCCGGCGCTCACTGTGCCCGATCAAGGTCCACTCTAAACCCATATCCTTCAGCATGCCGGCGGTAATTTCCCCCGTGAACGCGCCTTCCTTCTCCTTGGACACGTTTTGGGCGCTGACCTGAATGATGTATACGGTGATTTCGGTTTTTCGTGTCCTTTATATCTGACCACGACGTGGTGTGCACGACTTTTGTTTTCCTCCCCCTCAAGTGAAAACCCGTCTTACGATCCTACGGCAGTAGTATCACATCAAAGCAGTTCATCTGGCAGACTTCTATCTTACCTTGAATTTGGCCTTGTCCAAGGTATCCATAGCCAGTGGGATGTGCAAGGCCGTCGTTGCTACGACGACGTCCACCTTACTTGTGTCCACACTCGTTTCGTTCCATTTGGTCGCCAGCTCGACGATTGCGGCTTTGGTCGCCGGGTTGCTCTTCCAGTTGCCGCCAACGATAGGTTTACGGGCCGCCATCTTGACAACTTGATGTGGTCCTGATAGGAGTCAGAGGGAAAAAAGAAAAACTAGAAAAGCAATCAAGTGTCGAAAATTCGCTTGTAGTAGAAATGGCAATAGTACAGAAGTCACTCTACTAATCGGTTGCTCTTAAAGATGTTGTACTTAATAAGCTAAGCCTATTTATGGTGTTGTTTCTGTTTATTTGACATTATCTAAGCTCTTGGATCATTCAAAATACTTGGCAGCTTGTTCGCCGACTCAGTCAGGTTGCTCTTCCGTCGTGTGGCTTCGAAAATATTTTCAGAATCCGGCGACGAGCTAATTCGCTTGCCGGATATTATAGTCATGACGATAGAGCTAGAAGTGGTGTTTGCGGTCGTGATAAATATTGGAGAGCGAGAGGATGATCTCCTTTTCCTTTGGTTACACTTTGAATTATGGTTACACCGATTGCCTTTCCAAAAAAACAGGATCCTATTTGATTTTGATGCGTCTCACCAGTGTAGTGGACAATAGACCACCAGTGCAGTTGATTTCGATTTCCGACGATCTTCGGCGAAAAAAATAAAAAATCAAGTCTCCTGGCGGGACAACAGAAAGCTCAACTGATGCGATTGCAATTGGGTGGCCCAAGTACGTCTTGTTTCGCAGTGTCAGCGACAAAAAAGAAAAAACATGCAGCGACCCTTGTTCTGCTGAAAGAACCAAGTCAAAAACGGAACACCAAGGCACCAACTCCTTGCGCTTGCGACCTGCCTAGTCATCATACGAAAGTTCTTGGTGCGTGACTTTATTCACTTTGACTACTTGCTTTAGTGTGCAAAATTTACAAGGTTCTGCTATCGTTTTGTAGTCTTCATCTTGTCGTGGCAGATAATTCTACAAAAGGTTTGCGGCCTTGAAAAAAACGGGAAACTCGATATTGCCTGCCCCCAGGTGGGCGTCAAAAACAGCTCTGCGTGGTGTTATTTGAATCCAGAAAAGTTTCTTAATGCTTGCTCGAGTATTCTTCTTGAAGTTCTTCTGCAACTAGATCGAAACAAAAAGTGGCTATAGAAGACATCCTCCTGCAGCTGCTGGCGCAATTAGAATTGCATCGTCCTGCTTCCGCCGCACCTCCGACCCTCTATCTTCATCGTCTCATCTTATTCGCGATGCTCTTGCACCTCCGCGCCGCGGGAGTTTGTGCACTTTTGCTCCCCCCGGACCTCTGTCCGGGCTGCCCAGGCGCGGGTCGGTAATTCGAGTTATGGTCAGGAGTTATTTTGAAGAACTCCGCGACTTGCTGGTCTGCGGTATTGAGTGGCTGCATCTCCACGTCCCCGCGATGCTGCTCGATTTGGTGTTGGTCTGCCCCTGCTGCCCGGGCTCGCCCAAACGTGACGTTTTTCATCGTCCCCTGGTGCGGCTGGTGCTGCCTTGTTGCCCTTTCTCCTGGCTGAAAGGCACTCTGCCGTTGATTTATGTGGTTCGCCTTAGAACCATTCGGCGTTCCACCTCGTGTGGCGCCGAAGTTCGGCGGTGCGTTTTCCGGATATTTGTACACCGACGTTACCTCGCCGCGACCGTTGATGCTGGACTGGTTTCCGATCGACTGCTTGCCGGGGGAATGAAGAAGTCTCTGATTAATATCCTGGTGCGCTGTCGTATCGTCATGGACGGTCTTCCCCGTGGTCCGAAAGTGCACCATGTTCCGCGAATGCTGCTGCAGTTCCTCGGGCGGAGCCGTAAAAAAGTTCGCGTGCGCCGGCTGCATGTTTTGCAGCATGTAGTGCGGAGGTGGTTGCAGTTGTGATGCTGACCGACCCGCGTGATCTGGCGGCTCCTGGTAGTACATCATCGGCGGTCCAGCACCTCCAGCGCGGGATGATCTACCACGCTGATGTCCAGCCATGCCATGTTGCTGGTGATGTTGTTCTCTCAGTGGCACTGAGTGCACTGATCCCTGATCAAAGCCTCCTCCTGCTCTATGTGCTGCCTGATCATCATCCTTCGGACCATTCCTCTTCTCATCTCGCCAGGTGAACGGGTCCCGGGAAGGCTCAGGCTTCGGCTGATCCGCCCTCGTGTCGTAGCGAAACGACTGCTGCATGCGGTGCGGCGGGTGGTAGTGCTCGCGGCGATCATGGGTGTAGAGGTTGATATGGTCGTGATCGTGATGCTTTCTTGAGGAACTGGAAGTCGCTTTTTCATGATGTCCAGCAGCTCCTCTCGAGCTTTGATGATGATGCTGCGCAACTCGTGCATGATGTCCTCCTGCTGCTGCGTTAGTACTTCTACGCTCGTGCTGCACGACCGGGCTCCTTCCTCCTCGCAACTTCGGCGGACTGGCACTCGAGGCCGCTTGCTGGTCTCCGTCTATTTCTTGCGGGGGTTGGAACAGTTTCTGATCTCCTTCAAATGGAACAATCGGCACGCCATCCGGCCCGGGGATCATATAATCCGCTAGTGCGCGACCACCACCTGCTCCAGGCGCTCTGTCTCGCTGGCTGCTGCTGGCCGCAGCGCGGCCCAGCATGTTGTCGACGACGTCACCATAGCCGTTGGAAAACGACGTCCAGGGGTATCTGCATTGATTTTGTAGCGACTTAAACTGATACAAGTACAACTGAATGGAAAAAGTAAAGCATGGTCGTCGTAGCACAAAGTCATCTGCTCAGAGTAGAAATTGAATTTTGTAATTGCGTCATGGAACAAAGCTACAGCATGGCAGCAGGTTCTTCCTCTTACTGTATCTTCTGGAACGCGTAGACTTCGTCCTTCGGCTCACAGAGCCTCCACTGGATGATCATTTTGTCGACGTAGCCGCAGGAAATCAGCACCGGCAGAGACTGCTCCTCGAAGAACCGGACCTGCGCCACGCCGCACCCGTGCCCGAAGTACTCGTTGTAGGGCTGGTTTAGGTAGCACGCTGGGAACTTGTACAGCCGAATCCGGCCGTTGTCGTCCCCCATGGCCAAGTGTTCGTTTTGAAACGAGCAGCACGTGTCCAGGATGGACAAATCGTACTCACTCGTCCACATGCCGAGTGTCTCGAACGCGAGCAGGTTGGTGAAGGGCTGCTGCAGTTGGAGGTCGCGAAACGCCATCAAGGACTTCTGCAGCTGCCCGCTGATGGTGTGGAAGACCCGGATCTGGCCGTCTCTCGTGTTCGTGATCAGATACTGCCCGTCGTTGGAGAACATCTGGCAGTACGGGGTGGTACTATGGCCGATGAGCTGCTTGTGCATGGAGACTTGGGAGCCGTACTGTTTCTGCCCGGATTTGATGTCTTCCCCCGTGACGACTTCCTTGATCTTCAGCAAATAAATCTTGTTGTCGGAGCACGCGCAGGCGAGAAACATGGACTTCGCCTGCTCCCGATTTCGGTCGTACTTGGCGGAAGGCGGGATGGTGTCGGCTTTCGACGGGTTCAGAAGCGGGGAAAACCGAAGACCAACCATGCGACCTGCGAATTTGATGTGTTAAACCGATCTACTTGACGAGAGTAGAGCATCACGATCATGCTGCAATACACATAGACATACAAGACACAACTACGCTTACGTCTGATCGCGTATTCATATTATCATGAGTCACGCATCTGCTGCCTGGCGCTCCGGGTGGAGCAAAAAAATCCGTAAGATTTCCGTCATACCAAATTCCTTCCCCCTATTCTCGCACTTCACGTCAGACAGGATTCTCTGGAACAAGGCGTCTGGGAAATCATACACCGCCACCATGCCGTCCGCCATCCCGACTGCCAAAAGCTTCCCTGAAACATCGAAAGCGACACTGTGGACCGCTTTCTCCATATTTAACATCTTCCCCACCAGAGGTTTTCGTTCGATACTGGACCAAAACTGCACGACCTTGTCCGTCCCCGCCGTGATGTACACCCCCGGGAGCGTCGGGTGCATCGCGAGTGCCTTCGTTTCCCCCCCGTGGGCCAAGGAAAGAATCGCTAGGTGTCGTCCCGGAATCTGATTTATTTGGCTCGCTGATTTCGAACTCCGGGCCCCTGCCTGACTCGCGGAACTTCTCGGCCGGGACGGTGTTGTTTTATTCCCACCTCCAGGCTGGCCTTGCCCGCTCTTCGCACTCCGACTCGCCGGCCGGCTGTTCTTGTTTTCTCCTGTCGTGGAATTCCTCGCTTTCACGTTCCCCGCCGCGGCCGCCCCAGCCGCCTGCAGCTCGTCGGTGAGGACCGGCTGGGTCTGATCCCCGGTGGCCGTCTCAGGAGCGTCTTTGTGGAAGTAGCGGAAGAACGTGTTGCCGTTGGTGCAGCCGTAGACCACCGCGTCGCAAATACCGTTCAATCTCTGTCCGATACTGCCCTGCATAATCTTCACCTTCGACAGCTGCTCGACCGCGGACTCCGACCCGGGGAGGACAGAAAGAACGATTTTGTCCAAGGTTTTCGGGTTGCTCGTAGTACATTTCAAGATGTAAAAAGTGCCGCTGTTCCCCCCGACCAGGAACATGCTATTCTTGTAGTACTGGATCGATCCTAGAAACGGTGCGGGGCTATCCGGCGTTTCGGATCCAATCTTGGTCGCGGACAGCACGTTCGCACCCTTCACCGTGTAGAAGAACCCGTTGTCCCCGATAAGACACAGCGACCCGCCCGATCCGTCGGCTAGGTCGTAGGCCGCACCGTTGATGTTTTTGGGCTTCGGGTATTTCCCCCACACCCCGACTTTCGTGACAAACTCCGTGTGGCGCCACTCGTAGTTTTTGAAATACGACGTTTTGTCGTTCGCGCCCCACAACAGAAACCGGAACGGCGGCATCTCCTTCGCTGTAGCGGAATTCCCGTTTGTTCCGGATGATGCACTGCTTCGGCTCTGTCTGGTTGCAGAGGACATTCGCGATGACCTTGCTGCCGCGGCCTTGTTGATAGCGGCGGAGGCGGAGGATTTATTTTGTTTTGCGGAGTACACGGATTTGGTCGCCGCATCGTCGTTGTCGGCTCCCTCGAGGGAAAGAGTCATGTTGAACATCAGCATGGACTGCATCGCGTCCCGGCCCGTTTGCACTACCACCGTATGGAACTGTCAGGATCGAAATTGACAAAGTCGAAAAATTTGTGATGCATAAAATGCATGACGCGAAGCGCGTGCGTTGCAGAACAGGCAAGTGAGGCCGATTGTAAGCCTGTTTGGGGTTATAGCTCGAGCTGTTAGAGCAGCATGAGAGAATCGGTCTTCTTTGCCTAAACAGCATTACAAACTGGATTTATGCACCACCAGAATTTGTCATGCGCCACTTAGAAACTGGGGCTGGGCACGAACTGGAATCCGTTTTATGCATGACAAATCATTTCGATTTTGTCCATTTCGATTCTGACACTCCCATACACCGTTGGTTTCCGGTACACCAACGTTTGCAAGGGGGGGTTCTTCGCGTTGAAGTTCTGGATTTTTGCCATGTCCCAGACTAGCAGGCTGTTCATGTCGTCCGCGCCCATGGCGACAACCCGGCGGCCGTCCGGGGTGAAGGCGCAGGCTTGAATTTTCCGGAGGGGGGCCTCGACTTGCGAGGAACCGTCAACGACCATGGGGTACTGTAATCATGTTGATGTTATGCTCGTTTGGATAGCAACATGCACATACTTTCATTCAAGACAGATTTACCTCGTGGTCTACAGGCACACTCACAGTCACACACAGTCTAGGTGGCGTCACAAATAAAAATATTAATCTTGTTGCCAAGTAGGAAACCTACAGGTTTTAGACTGTTCGTTGCGCACGATGCCGCGTCAATGCCCTGGCCGGGAACAAATAACTCTGCTTCACCGTAGTACGAGGACAAGAAAAACATCATCAATTTAAAGAAGTAGTCTGTACTACCTGCACTCTTTCCAGGCCGCTTTCTTTCACGGGTGCGCGCAGCACCCTTTCCGGGAAACAGACGTAGCCCTGGGTCATTTTTATGTTGTCGGTGATTTCGATGTCCTTCGGATCCGTTTTGTCGACGAAGTACCTGCACTCGGCGAAGGATCCGCTCGCCGGAAACTCCGGGGACCAAACGCAGAGAAACGGTCCGGCGTTGCCCTTCGGATCGTTTTGCCCGGAGACGCAGATATTGCGCTCCTTGTTGTAGGCGATGCAGGTAATGTCGGACGTGTGGCCTTCGAAGTACCTGATATTATCATGATTTCGAGCAGTACGTTTCTAACCAGTCCAACCGCTTTTCATACGACTCAACGCTCGCACGAAGAACTACACCAGCGACGCATCCACCATGCCTGACACATAATATTTTCAGTCCGTGTATGCATGGGCAAAGCCATTGCCATCAAGATCAAATTTTCTCGAAAATAAAGTACTTCTGAGTCGACTCAGCCTCGTCGAAAACGATCACCAGCTGCCCACACGCGTAGATGCAGCCGAAATCCGTGACGCAGATGTCCACGTCCTTGTTGATGCCATGCACCCAATCCCGCGCCAGAAACGTCTTCAACGGCTGCATCTCTTTTGGCTCGGCCTTCCACCCCGATGGCGGGAAGACTAACGTCCGGGTCGCGACCGGACTCCGTCCCCAATTCGCAACAACGGACCCATTTGGCCCCGGGTCCGGGGCGGACGGGCGAGGGTAAGGTTTGGCGAACGACATAATTTGATTTTTTTGCTACAATAATTTGGTTATGGTTCTCACGCTTAGTGATAGTGGTCACTTTCTTTGGAAACGGTAAGAAGAAAAAAATTCTTTTTCGGTACTTAGACTCCTTTGCTTATTTTTGCAGATGCAGCTTCTCTCGTCCTTTCAGAGTCCCAGCGCAACGCGCAAAAACCCTCTTGGCACTTTGGAATCTACTTTGCGATGCTCTCTATTTTGTTCTGTTTTCTCTCTTCACACGACTCAACTACACCTGGAGACTAAAGTTACGATGGGTATGGGGCCGAAGCCTGCTGCAAAGAAAGAAAAACGCCAGGAACAACTTCAAAGAAATAAGACGATAGTCCCAGTCATAGTCAATGGCACTAGTTCTAATCGCCTATTTTTCAGGCCCAGGCTGCTTCACCTACAACTTCCTGGATGTGAATCCGCAGCGGCAGCTCGGCGTGGTTCCATTTCTTTTCGTTTTTCTGTTTCAGATAAAGAACCAATCGAGCACGACAGGTAAAACAAGCTGTGAGTTCCAGTTCGCCCTTTGCTCTGTCTTGCAACTGCTATTCAATTCAACTAAACGAAGGAACTGCTACGGGATGAGTAGTACTCATTTATACCAACCAGGATCCTCATCCTTTCTCGATCAATTCCGACCGGGATTCTTTCTTTCTTTCCTCATCCTTCATCGATGAGTAGTACTCATATATGACACGGCTAAAATTGGTATAATGACTTGTTCACAATGGATACCCGGCTGGTTGCAACTGTCCCGGGTACCCGATCCACCACCCGAATCCATCGCCATTATCTCCAACCATCTGAATCCCGTTTCCATCTTTCACGTTTGAGATCCTGAACTGAAAGTCCACTACTTGCTTAACATCTCGCTTTCCGTTCCAAACGGTAATCTTATTGTTCTTCTCGCCGTCGAAATTCCCGATGTCCCAGTCCCGCCAGGCCGTGACTCGGTCTAGCCCCAAGTCCCCGGAGCTGTAGCCTCCCTTCCGGTAGATGACGTTTTCAATCACAAACTCCCGGTAGTGCTGCATGGGCGTGTAGATATGAACTAGCGCCGGGCAAATGTCGTCGCAATAGAGGCCGGACAGCTTCCATCTTCTGATCTCGTTGTTCGTTTCGAACCTCCAGTCGTTCATGTAAGGGTACGACGCTCCGATGATCGCCGAAGGGAGTGCTGTTTGCCCACCAGACTTAAATCTCGTATGCAGAATCGTGATGTCTTTCGCGTACACATTCTTCAGGTTTTTCGGCGCCCAGCCCATCTGAAACACCGGGTCGTTCGGGCCTTTCCACACAGAGATCCGCTCGTACTGAATGTCCGAGTGGTAGGTTTTCAGCCCGTCGTCATTCGCGTGAACCAGGGAATCCTTGAATACACTGCCTGGGTACAGAGTGAGTCCGTCGGATTGGTAGAACCAGCCGCCGATTTGCTTGTAGTCTGTGGCGAAAATCTTCGGCTGGTTGTACATGTCGTGGGAATTAAACGGCGGGTCGGTCATGGTCACCCCGTGGAGGATAAACGTCTGCCCGGGGGATCCGTGCCAGCTCTTCCACATGCGAAGGGACGTGCCGTCCGACTTCTCACCGTCGTAGGATCTGTCGCCGGCGTGATTCGCCTGGTACACGTAGTCAGAGCCGACCAACACCCCGTACCCCGTCGCCGCGTAGGTCCCGTTCTCCTCGTCATACTGCCAGTGGACTGCAGACTTCACGTAAGCCCCGTGCGCGAAGTGCACCCAGGCTTGGGATTCCGTCAGCGTCATGTGGTTTTCGCCGCGTTTTCCAGGTTCCCCCTTCTGGTTTGTGTCCATCCAGTAGACACCCGGGGGAAAATAGAGAACTTTCTTTGCGGACTTGTAGTTGTCCAAACTGATCGGGCCGGGTTGCATCACGAGAATTTCGTTCTCTTCGTAGATGGAAAAAGGATCTTTCTCCCGCTCCAGCGGCGGGGAGACGAAGAGAAACAGGACGTGTTTCGGCTCCCGGCCGACGATAGCGCCATCGTCGGCTTGGAAAACGAGTTGTGACTCGCTATCGTCGAATTCGATGGAGAGCTGCCGGATCTTGGGATTGGCCTTGTCGAAAGGGATCAAAAGCTCGATAAAATTTTCGTCAAGCACTTTATCCGTGTTGACAACAATGTCCTCGTTATTGAAAACCGGTTTGACATTGCAACTGTTGAACCACTTCTTCAAATCCACGCCAGAATTTTCATCCCTGGGCGTGAGTTTCACCTTGATCGTGTTCTTGTAAACGATCTGCGTGTATGCCATGGTCTGCTGTTTCACGAAATCATCAATCCCATCGTCATATTTCCCCGTGTCGAACTGGTTAAACAGGTGCCAGTCCCAGGGCTGTTGAATTTTCCCCTTCCCGCCGCGCGGGACGGTCTCGAATACGAAGGATGGCTGTTCATCGACAAACACTTTCCAGTGTAAAGACTCCCGAACGAAGTCCGCCCGTTTCCATCCGTCGTCCCTGTAGTCCGTCCAGCCGTTCGGCGGTTTAGGTTGTACGCAGAAGTCCACGTCTGGGGACAGGCAAAGTGACGTGTCCTCGGGAGCGGTCGGCGGGCGGACTAGAAGTTGTTGTTTCACTTGCCCTCCAGGTTGTTGCGGTTTTTGTTTTTCATCGGGGTTCTTGACGGAACCACTTGTAGTCGACGCTCCAGCTAATTCTTCCGAAGTCGTACCCGGAATATCCTCGTCGCTACTCGATACCCAAGTGGGAACGGGTAGCCCTCCTGCTGCGCTACTAGCTCCTTTGCTCGCAGTTTCTCCTTGGCCGGCGGTGGGAGATGCTCCCCCATTTCCGCTGCCGAAAGACTTGACAAGTTTCTCCGCGGTATCAGAATTCTTTCGCGATGTTGCAGGAGTGAGTTCGTCGCAACGGCGCGCCTGGTGCTTTTCAATAGCGGAAGAAGCCACCTCCTGCTGTGCCTCGTCGCTTCTTTGTTCAAAAAGTTGAACAGCGGGGCGGTCCCGGAAAATACTAGGGGCACTTTTTTTCCGACCGGGTAGTTGTAGCGCTTCAGCAGATGTCGCAAGGTTGAGCTGCTGAATTCCTTCTTCCAAAAATGGCGTTCTCCGCGTTAAAGTACTGCTAGTGTTGTCATCTTGTTCAGCACTTGATGATGCAGATTGTATGCCACATACAGGACGTGGATCAATGAAAAGAAAAATGGTACAAGAAAAGATAGAGTGTGTTGTAATCGGCAACGTTTTCATCTTCTGGAGGAGGAGGAAAGGGCAGGAACTACACTGATGCACTCTACGGCGGTACTAGCGATATCAAAAAGTAGAAGTTAAACTTTGTCAGCAGGAAAGTAGTGAAGTAGCACAAACTTAACTGTTGTCACTGAAGAGAGAGGGGGAAAAGTTCTGTGGAGGTGCTTCTCCTTACGGTTTACAGTGTTCGCGTATTTCACGCGAGACTCCTACTCAAAATGAGGAGACTTGTTGAGGAACTTCAGCGTGAAGAACCTCCGAAACTTCGGGTCCGATACAAGTGAGGACTCGCATGCATCGCGACGGCGCACGATGAAGTGTACGACTGAAGAAGAAATCAATGGACAATGCATTCTGTGGTACGATTTCGGACGACATCTGCAAGTTCGTACGACAACTGAGCGCGGACCGTTGAGAATCTTGTCTAGTACGATAATCTATTACACGACATGGGCAAGCGCGAGAAGACAAAGCAGCAAAGCAAGTAAGCTCGATAGACCACACAAGGAGGACTAGGACATGTTGATCAGTCATCTTTGACGCATGAGAAGCCTAGTAAGCGCTGGCTTGACATGTTCATGATGTCCAGCGATGCTACGCCTAGCCCTAGGTGCCCGGGCTGTGATGGTGCTGTTACGTCGCTTACGCTTCTTGCGCTCGAGTAGTTTTTTCTTTTTTCTCCATCGTGTGAAAAGAAATCAAAATGCGCCGATTTCAAACTAACACGATTGGAGGTCGTAGTCTTTTTCGACACCAAACAGTGGGAGAAGCTTAAAGCGCGTAGGAGTCTTCAGAAGATGAAGCTCTACTTACTCATGATCATTTTAGTCTTTTCTTCGAAAATCAAAATTTCACCATGGCAGACATCAGCTCGGTATCTCATTAGAGCCGCGAGGATCAAAATCTGCTTCACGACATCGCTCCGCCCCGAAAACAACAAAAACCAAGGCTTCACTTCTTTCCCCCGGCAGCCCCAGGAAGCATATGGTGGTCTTTTCCTCCCATACCACCCACGACCGGGCTGCCGCCTCCCGCGGGTGTGGATGCCTGACTCGTCATGCTGGACTGGCTACCTGCAGACCCGGTCCTTCCCCGGCTCCTCCTCTGCCGCTGCCGTTCGTCGGTCAGCTCGTGCAACAAATCCGACCCGTCGGTGTGACACCGGATCGCATCCAATAAGTGCAAAATGATCGTTTCTAACTGTCTTCTGTCCCGCAACTGGCTGGATTTAGTGAGGTCCATCTTGATTTTCAGCAATGCGTCTTGACAGATGTTCAAGTTCCCGACAACGGTTTTGAACTTCGCGGATTTCACGACAATCAGGTCCACTTCCTCCGTCGCCTTCTCCTTCAGCGCGTTCAGATCTTCCATCATCTTCCGGTTGAAATCCGATATCGAGGAAAAAACACCCATCCCCATCCATTTTTTGCATGACAAATAGTGGACTTTATGCATGTTTTGCATGACAAATCGGATGGGGATGGGTGTTTTTTCCTGGATATCCGACCACAAAATCGTCAACTCCCGGAGTTCGGACAGAGGAATCAACTTGTTCGGGTCCTGTTCCTTCCGGTTTCTTAAACATTTCTTGTTCATTTCCCGCACCTGCAAAGTCGGCTGCTGAAACTTGGGTAAGGAAAGCGCCAAACCAAGCGCGAAAATCAGCTGTTTCCTCTCATCCCCAGAGATCACCTCCTGCATGCTCGCAGCAGTGGCGTTCTGCGGCTGGGGGGAAGAAGCGGAGGTAACTGCCGCGCTTGCGGTGGAAACAGCGGATTTCACAAACCCGCCCACACGCCCGAACAGACCGCCGCCAGCTGCGTCTTTGGATGAAGCTCCGTCGGCGGTGGTACTACTTCCGGAAGTGGAAGAAGCACTAGGCTGTTTCGACGACGAACTACTAGTTTTGTTGTTCACCCTGGTTAGCATTTCGTGGATTTCCGACAAACACTGCTTTACCGCTTCGTCCTCCACCGCGAACAGAGCGGAGAACAGAACCTGTTGCACTTGCCCTTTTGTCACCGGTTTTCCCGTTTTCAACGACTTTAGCATCGAGCGCATCACGGTCATCTGCGCCAGGGCGGACGCTAAATCCGAAAGCGACTCCTGCTCGGACCGCCGCTCTTGCGCTTGCTGCTGACCTGAAAAATTCGGCCCTGAATTGTTGGCACCACTTCCTGCGCTGAACCCGACCGTTCTGCCCTCCGGTTTGAACTGGTAGTAGGCGTTGGGGTCGATCTTTCTCGAGGGCGACAACGCGCCTTGTTTCGGCGACCCGAGTTTCTTCTGCTTCTTCCGTAACTCCTCCTGCTCCTTCTTCTTCGCCTCGGCGAGCGCGCGCCGCTCGCTGGATAGCGGGAGCCGGTTTTTGTCGGCCGCACCCTCTTTACTCGGGTCGTTGACGGGTATCACTTCGGGGAGAATCTTCCCGTCCTTGTCCCTTGGCGCTAGACTTGCGAGCCAGGGTTTCACTGCGTCGTAGGTGAGTAGTGTGTCCAAAGACCCGGTCAGCAGCCCGACATTTTGGTCGATCTGGTCCTCGATCTTGTCGTTGACGTAGTTGCGAATCAAGTTGGAAAACGCGGAAATCAGAACATTGTACAGAGCGGAAAACCAAGACTCCTCGATTTCCATGGTCAAGAAGTCGATGTCGACTTATCCAGGAAAAAACACCGAGTCCCATCCAAGTTGTCATGCAAAACATGCATGAGTTGCAGTGTTTGTCATGCAGAAAAGGGATGGGGATGGGTGTTTTTTCCTGGATACGACCATCCTTCGGCTCATGTATAATTGCGGCGCCCCATTCTTCCAGCGGACGGAAAAGCCGAGGCGAAGGGAAATGTCCGAGGCAAAGCACTTCGCGATCCCCTCGCCATTGAGGTAGGGAAAATTCTGCTGCTCGAAGCTGAAGTGCACCTTTTCCAGGATGCAGGACATGTTCCACGCGTGCAGGGAAACCAGCTCGAACCTGGATACGTAATAAATAAAGTCGGTCTAGTACTGTGTAAGAGTCTCGTACTACTTGCACAATAACGATGAGGTTGCTTTGCATCTTCACAGGAGACATATTAGCTCGCACCACGACCTTGCAGACGAAAAATCTTCGTAAAACACAAATAGAGTGCTGCAGCCAGGTGAAATGTATACAAACTTACCCTTCCTGCAAATTTTCCGTCGTGGCGGTCTCAAAGTTTATCTTCACGTTGACGCACTCCTTGCGCAGTTTGAAACCGCCCAGGTCGATATTTCCGACCAGATAGCTGAAGTCGTGACTTTGCCCTTCCATGTTGTCGATGTGAATTTTTGGCAAAAGCGACATCAACCCGTCCACCGCAGAATCGACCAAATTGTCAACCATCTGTGCGCGCTTGACTGGGTCTTGCAGATCCGCTAACGTCTTCTCTGTCATTTCCAGCGCCTCGTCGACGTCGATCGTCTCCAGTTTCTGCATCAACGTTTCCCCCATGTCTGTGCCATACGTGGCGATCTGCTGCTCCGTTTGGTTGCTAGTTCCGATCACATTTTGGAGCAAGGATTGCACCGTCTTGTTCTGCGCCAGGTCGGATACTTTATCTAGCACCCCCTCCACGTGCCCGACCATTTCCTGCGCCTTTCCGACAAGATTTTGGTCGTCGAGCACCTTCTGGAGGACTTTTTCCCCCTTGGCGTTGGTAAGCGTGGACACGTCGAACTTGAAATCGTCGTCGTTTTGAGAAGTTGTGCTCGCTGGGGTGTTGTCTTCCTGGAAGTAGGTGGCCACATACGAAGGAACGTGGATGCCGGCCTTGTCGAGGATACCTTTTTTTTTGTTCACACGCTGGATTGTTAAAACAAAGCTTTTCGCAAGCGGAAGTAGCGCAGGCCTCATTCATTGATTAATCAATAGCAAACATCAAAAGGCACAACGATCGTCCTGGTGCTGTAGGAGCACCATAATGGCATAAAAGCCACAACATTCATCTTTCTACCCTGCAGATCTATCGCTTCTAGCATATCCATTCCCCGCATTCGGTCCAATTTCGCTAACAGCTCCGCTGCGGATTCGTCTGGCTTCGCGATCGCCACCAGCTGCTCCGCCGCGGAATTCACTGCTTTCTTGGTGAATTTCGCCCGTTCCTTCTGCTCTCCGAAAGCGGATTCTGTTACCTCGGTGTTCAATTCGTTCGCCTGTTTTTGGAAGGAGTTCGTGTAGGTGGTAAAATCCCATTGTTTCAGCCCGAGCTGGTCCTCTTTTAAAACGAGTTGTAACTTTTTCCTCGTCTTTGCGATCCACCCGTCCGGGCCGGCCAAGTACCGTCGTTGTACCGAACCGAACAAAGCCGTGCCCTTGGCCTGCCACACCGCGTTCTTCTGCGCAATCCGGTCCATGAAGTCCTGCTATCCTGCGTAAAAACGTCCCCACACCATATTCAAGATGGGAAACTTTTTTTTTTTTGCCTGCGGGAGGGGATTCGCTTGTTCTTGTTCTTGTTCTGGGCTTGTGTTACGGTGAGAACGGCACCCACCCGTTGTGCTTACTAATGCGCTCCCACGCGCGAACAACTTTTGTTCTTTTGCATCACACACATACACGGCTACCCGCATGCAAAAAAAATTTGGAGAAAAGGAAAAGGGGCCTCGGCCCTAGCACGCAAAGAGGTTGGCGCCCTGCCTCGAGTATGTCTTCCTACCTCCTTGCAGAGGCCCAGACTGGTACTATTATTGCCGCTAGAATGTTACCAGAAATTATCGCACCTGGAAGCGTTCATACAAATTTCTTTTTCATACAAATCTTAGCCCTACACGGTGCATAGGCTCTTCATACAAGTCAATACAAAGTCATGCATGACAACTTCACTTCCAGTTTCAATAATTATCCGGGCCTCCCATAGATCGGTGGCGCAAGCTTGCCTTACCTCTGCATGCCAAACTGTAGTTTCAAATACTTAGAGGTAATTCAAGCTCACTAGTGCTCTTCCCTACCGGGAGTCACACTCAATTCATGCATATTTTGACATACTTCCCTCCTCTTTTGGCAATCTATATCCCACACCCAGCAGAATATATCGCCGTCGGTCTGGTCGACACCTACCACCCTGGGGCGGCCGCTGACGGATTGGTGGCGGTGTCCTTGGCTCATTCTGCTGGACTCGATGAGAAATAGATGCACAAAAGTGCGCTTCACCTAGTTGCGTGCCTTTCCCTTTTCTCATCTTTGTCTTTGATATTTTCTCCCGGGGTTGCGATGCGACTGCGATTTGCCTCCAGATAGCAACATCGGCGAAATTTGTAATCGTGGCGCCCGTTTGATCTCTGTTGCTATGTGTGACGTTTCAGGCGCAGAGCGCTCAAACGTCAATACCTTTCCCGTCCAGCCCTTCAGTCTTGGTCTGCTGCTCCGATAAACAGGCTAGCTCCGTGAGTCTGACACTTACCTCGCTATGGTGCGGCAACACGATAGCAAGGAGGTCGCAGACCCATTCGTACCTGGCGCCTCTTTTCTTTTCATTGCCTTTTCCGCGCTTGCTTCTCTTTTTTGCCCCAATATCCAAGCGAAGTCTCGTCCTCTAGTTGTTAAGACACTTCTTGAATTTCACACGTGGAGCTTTTGCATACATATTTGCTCTTCCAAGCCAATGCCCATACATATTTTCACTTCTAAAAATGCAGCTGAAGTCTTTTCCATAAATGTAAATCCTTCTCCAGATGTTGTTACCCGCATGAAGGCTTAGTGCCACGCATTCAGAGTCTTTTGTTAATCGAAACCTGCAGACGCGGTCTATCACCTGTCATACAAGTAGAACACCTATGCTCCCTCTGCATTTTTATCCATGACTTTTGCCTTGACCTGGAACAGCTTATGCATATGTGTCTTAACTCGGACCTCATGCAAGGACTTCCCCCTAATCAGAAAAAAAAGAGAGTCTAAGATTTTGGAAATGAGAGAAAGGCACATTATGCAAACACCTCCCCTTCATCGGGGAGGTGCTGGTATCTTTGTTGTGGCTTTTATTTTGTTGCTATTTGTTTTCATACCTAGTCAAAACCTTGCGCTAACGACGTGGCAACCTTCTACGGCCTAACACGAATAACCGACTCTCACTTACCTATCCACCGAATCTTACCTCTATTTGACTTTCTTTTACGAAAACCCCTACGGATCTTTTACGAAAACCCCCTACGGATCAAAATCTGACAAGTCCCCTAGTCAAGATGGGAAATCTGCTAGACAAATCAACCAGCTTTGATTGTTTCGCACGACAAATTTGTCCTCGTAGTGTGGTAATCCTGTTTAGCTAGTTCCGAAGCATCACAGATCTAAGATGGGAAACCTGCAACACAAATTTCCAAGTTTTGGGACTTCTGCATGACAAGTTTCTATCTGCAGTGTAGTGCTGGTTAGCAAGGAAAGCCGCATGAGAAAGCCACTTGCTCATCCTGTTTACAGCATTACGAATTCCAAAATACGACTGGAAATGCCTCTCAAGGAGATGCGCATTACAAGCGTTTCTGTCATTGCGCATTTGCATGACAACTCTGGGGTGGGGACGTTTTTACACAGGATACCTGCAGTCCCTTGTTCAGCTGCTGGCCCTGCTGGTTCGCTTCCGGCGTGGTGGAGATTTCTTCCAACTTCTGTCCGGAAATCGCAGACAGCTTGTCGATATGCAATACAAAAGTATCGTACTAGTATGAATTGCATGACAAATTTTTCATAGAAGAAAAGTGAAATTTGTCATGCAGATTCAGGTAAGAAAGCAGATCTGTAATGCTAGACTCGCATTTATACGAGTACGATACTTTTGCAATGCATAGTCGAGCTTTTCTTGGAGGCGTTTCGAGGTTTCGTTGACCAGGTTGGCCATTTTGGAGGACTCGTACACCTTCGCGCCCTTCTCCAGTTCGGAGGCGAGGACCTGATTTGGATGTTGTTTTCGCGGTTCTTCATGAGCACTATATTCCTACGTGGTATTTGTGTCCGCTTCTCGTAGCGGGTGGCATGATTTTTGGACTTTTGCATGATCTTGCGAACCATGCAAAAGCAAATTCGTTTGATTTCTCTGTTGAAACACGGTTCCTATCACCTGCACCTGCAGTTCGTGGTTGTCGATCGATGACATCGCACTCGCAGCAAGCATAACAAATCCGTAATTACATGCTAAAAAATACTTGCGCCGCTTCATCTTTCGCCTGTTCCACTAATTTCACCACTTCCTTCACGTCTTCGTCCTTCCCAATTTCCAAAGCTGCCTTTTCCCCAAATTCCGCCATGGTCTCCAACATTTTCTCCTTCTGGTGTTCCAACTTGTCGATCTGGCTGTACACCTCCTGGACAATGTCCGCGTGCTCCTCCAGCTTCGTTTCCGCCAATTTTTTCAGCCGGTCTGCCTCTTCCTCGACGTACTTTTGCGCTTTGACAAATTCCTCGTCCCCCTGCTGCGCGTCGGCAAATTATGGACTGCAAGAGTATCGCAGTCGTATAAATGCCAGACTTGCATTACAAATCAGGGTACTTAGGCAATTTAGCACGACAAATTCTATTTGTCGTGTTGAGCAAATTTGTAATGCGCTTCATGATACTTGAAATAGGACGATACTTTTGCAATGCATACAAATTGGCCGTCGACAATGGTACCGTCGTCGTTCTCTTCCGGCGAGGACTCCTCGGCGGACTGCAGCTCGTTGTCGTCTATGGGCGGCGTTTTGAAGGCGTTTTCCTCTCCGGACTCTGGGGGGGAGGGCGATTTGGATGTGGACGCGACAAGCGGATCCTGGTTGTCGACATTGCCGTCCGGTGCTGCTGCGCTTTTGTCTACAACTTCGCTGTCTTTGCCTGGGGAAGTAGTAGGAGATCCACCTGTCAAAGTCTCCCCTATCGTCGGGAGCACGACCTCTTTCTCGACGACGTCAACGGTGGTGTCCCAGGCTTTTTTGGCCGTGTCGTAGACGGACGAGAACTCGGCGGAGGATTCCTCATACGCCGTGGTGATTTTTTCGATGACGCCCGACTCCTGTGCGACTTTTTGCAGTTTCGCGAGTAGCGTGTAGGTCTTCCACTGTTTGCGCTTCCATTTCCGCTTTCCAGCCTCGACCAGTGGGACAAAGCGTGCGTCACAGTTGATCTTGTCCGCCTTCAGGTACGCCGTCCCGCCGTGCTCGTGGTGATTCAGCTTTATGGTCCATCTGTAGGTTCGTTTAGGCATTATTTCATTTGTGGAACAACTTGACGAAGACGATCTCCATCTCGAAGTTCAACTTCCTGGGGAAGAAATTTTGCAAAGGAGAGGGAACGATTTAATAAATTCGCAGCTACAGCTCGTCCTAGAGCAAAAGCCGACTTCTTCTATACGTGTCATAACTCTCCGATTTCCGCACGCAGATGCCTACCCCGTAGGGCGTTGTCACCGGAAGTTCCGGACACGCGGGACTTATCCCAACCAACTGGTCCCGTTGCAGGTAAGCTGTGGTGCTGCTGTGCGGTAATCGCAGTATGTGGCAGTCGTTTTCCGGCCGGAAACCGACTAGCACACCTATTCCGACTTTCGTGTAGAGGCAAACCCCGAGCGGTGCGTAGGAAGAATTGAGTATCTTTTTCTTGCTGACCAGAACGACTTCCTCTTTCTCACCAGCCGTGGGCTCGTTGAAAATTGTGTCGGTTTGGTCCTGATTTGATGTGTTTTTTCCTCGGACTACTTAGAAACATTTTCGCACTATCAGTCTTTGAGTTTGTGTAGGTGTTCAACATTGTTTATGTATGAGTCGGTGCGGCAACGTTGTAGCAATCCAAACGACACGCCAGGGCACGAGGAAAATTAAAAAAAGTGTTCCGGCACAAACTTCACCGGGTTCTTGCACCTAGTACCTCCGACGGTCTCCGACTGCTTTTACTCACTGCAGTCGGCGTCCCATTCCCCCCGCCGGCCGACCCCGCCCTGGATCTACTCGACCGCCTTGAGTTTTCCTTGCTCGGCCTCCTACTCGGCGACGCCGGCGGAGTTCGGGCGGAGCAGAGCGACACGTAACCAATTTGCACGTGCAGCGTGTCGTTATCCTCATCTTCTAAAACCACCAGTCCCCACTTGTTACCGTCGTGCTGTGTCTGGACCATGCGTCCACGCCACGGGTTGGGCAAAAGTGCCGCGCCGGCGCGGGAGGTTGAGGAACTACTTGGGGTCCGGCCACCAGCATTGCTGCGGGGCGGTTGTGCCGGTGTGGACGTGGGGGAGGAAAAGGCTGACGTTTCGCCCTGTTGTCCTTCTTGGAGCGGCGCCATCGTGGTCGTGCTGGTCGATGCGTTCTGCTTGCTTGCCGTTTTCAGAATTGCTTCGCTCAGGGTTCTTGAAGATGCAGTGTGCGAAGCGGACTCCTCAGGCATCGTGACTGCGCAAGAATGGGAAAACCTGGCAACGGGCCATGAACCAGAAAAGTGTCTTTTTGTCCACTTGTGTTTTTCTGCTCCTAATTCGTGTGTAGTATTCGTCCTTGACAACTGCCCCTCCCGGAAAATACTTCGCTTCCACCAGACAAAATCATGATGTGAATATCGACAAACTAGAAGTACATAGATATAGACGGCTTGAAGTACAACAAGCTCACTATATGCTCTGAACCGGCAAGCACCAAGGCTCCTAGGTATGTATCTCAACAAGGGGCCGGTGCAGTCGAGCAGATGAATCTAAATAGAAGTACAAGTAAATACTTCTGGAAAAGATGATCACAAACTAAGAATCATCAAGACTTGATCCTCGTAATGGGAGGGGTACAGACAGAATTCGCTTGATTTTTCACAACCTTGCTTTACGCAAGCGACTGGAATAGGGCAGGGGCAAACGACGAGTCGCGAAGTAAGAGACCGCATGCATCGAAAACTTTGAAAGCCAAATGGGGGCTTGTTCTTGAACACATAGATCTTGCACAACTTTGCGACGAGTTCCAGATCTTCCGTCGCATGCATCTTTGGCCTTCGTTTTTGCTTGTGTTGGTCACCTCCCGTCGCTGCCCACAAGCAACCATAGGGATTGATAGCTAAGAGAAAGATGATACAAGGTGTTGTATTGGTTTTTCGTACATGGGTAATATTCGTAACTTTCGAAACTTGTTTCTTGAAAATGAGTTCACATGTAAAGTACATTCAAACAGTTTGCGCACCGGGAGGTGAACAGAACCGCATTCCCTTGTAGTTCGCTGTACAAGAGGGAGGAAATAAACGTCGATATCATCTTACAAGATCATGAAACAAAAAGTAAGTTTCAAGAAACAAACGTCGCAAAGACCGTAGAGTGCAACCGGAAAAGGCCAATTTCAGTCGGACTCGTGGTGCTTTCCTCCCTTCTTTTTCCCCTTTCCCTTCCCTTTTTTCTTGGCCATCTTCCCGGCTTTTTTCTCCATTTTTGCCGCTTTCTTCCCGGTCGGGTCATTATCGTGTTGATCCAGTAATTCCAGCGCCCGGTCGCCCGCATGCAGGGCTTCCTCTTCCGCGGCTTGTCTTTGTTCTTCTTCCACCCGTTTGTCTTTCCCGACGAGCGCCCCCCAGCCGCCGCCCTTCGGTGGAGGAGAGCCCGGGGGCCGCGGGGGTGGGATGTGAAAAGGCTGCTCTTCTTCTCCGCCCGCCCCAGCTGGGCTATGAGGAGAATTGGAACTCACTGGCCCCGGGCTCGAGGGTGGAAAGGAGGAGAGTTTGCTATTCGGACTTGCAGAAAAGGTCGCGTTGGAAGGCGATGATTTGCTTCCTTTGCCCTTGTTCCCTTTCTTCTTTCCTGGAAGATGTGCTCCTGCTGATGGAGGGCTTTTCCGCAGTCCTGCGGCCGGGGGGCTGTGAAGATGTGATGCCGGCGGCGAATGAGCGAGGTGTTCATCATGCAGTTCTTGCGGGTGTGGTTCTCCACCTCCAGGCGACATGTGACTATGATCAACGTCATGATGATACGTATCGGGCGAGAAGGTAACTGCAGTATGCTTCGGTGGAGACGGCGTCGACAACACACCGCCTTTATTTCGCGCTGCAAACATCTTCGGCGAAGCGACCGCTACCGCACCCGGAGCAAGGCCAAAGGCCGCGAATCCCGGTTCTTGTCTCGTTCCCTTCAGACCAGTTTTCGCCTGTTTCCCCTTCTTCCCCTTCACTGATTTAGCCGCCGCTCCGAGCACCCCGGCCATTTCTGCGTTGTAGTGCTGTTTTTCCTCCAAATCATTTTCCAGTTCCGACAAGTCCAGGACCGGCATACCGGTTGTAGGATCCCGCACACTTTCCCGTCGGTCGTCGTGGGGCCGGCTCAACGCCTGCTCCCA
This sequence comes from Amoebophrya sp. A120, assembly GCA_905178155.1. Classification (NCBI taxonomy): domain Eukaryota; class Dinophyceae; order Syndiniales; family Amoebophryaceae; genus Amoebophrya; species Amoebophrya sp. A120. The sequence goes on along the minus strand of CAJINV010000007.1, from coordinate 4,196,028 downwards.
ATCCACCGGAAGCGGTTTCTCGACAAAGGCCTCGTGCTGGAAAATTTGTTCCTCAAATCCACCCCTTCTCCGCAGCAAAAGCTGCAGCGGGTGTCCGGTTCGGGGTTGGTTCAAGAACTGCTCGAGCAAATTTTGGTTGTTCACCACCAACTCCTCGTTGACCATCAAAAACTCGTCCCCCGCTCGCAGCCCGTGCTGCCCGGCCCAGCCGCCCAGGTGGACGTAGGCGATGGCGCTGTTGGCGTTCACGGAAAGCCCCAAGTCCTGCTCGGTTAGTTCCAGCTGCAAGTACTCGCTCTGGAACCGTCGCTGCAAAAAGAGGAAGGAAACAAAATTTTGCGCGACCGGCTTCGCCTTGCCGATCGGCTTCGGCTGTTGCTGCTGCTGGGCCGCCGTCTCCAGGTGGCTCTGCATGATGAAACTCGCGACTGCGTCATCCGGGTGGGAGAAAGAAGAGACTTGTGAACTACCACCTGTCGCACTGTCTGCTAGTACTGGAAACAACATCTTCCCGCCGACTCTCTGGCCGTTTACGGCGAGGAGCATGTCCCCCACGTTCACGCCGACGGAATTCGCCCGGGAATTCGGCGCCACGGCGGAAACGAACAGCTTAGGGTAGGAGTTCCAGTGCAGTTGAAAGCCGAACAAGTGCCCGATTTTGTCGGTGCCGGAAAGGCTTGGGTCATGTAACACCTGGTCATCCACCTGCTTCTGCTCCCAGCCCGTAAACCCCAGACCCGGCCAGTCCGCGGCCCCAGTGTGACGGATCAGTTTGGGGAGAAGGAAGGGGTGCACAAGCTGGACTTGATGTTCCTCTCCCGCATAATTACTGTCGTATCCGGACTGGAGTACTACACCCGTACCGTAGTTCGCCGGCGACTGTGCGTCCCCCTCCCCGCGACTTGTGAACAAACCGTCAATCATTCCGCCCAATTGACCGAAAAACCCTCCACCTCCGCCGGCGTCCACCGCCTCGCCCTCGGCGTGCATCTTGCGCATCTGGTGCGCGTTCGCTACTCCCGCGTTGAGCTGCGCATAATCGGGCTGCTGGCCTCCGATAGGGCCCTTTTTCTGCACCTGAAGCTGCTGCTGCGCGAGTTGCTGCCGGTTCTTCGTGTGTCCTATGGAAAATCGCCCTCAAGCTGAATTTGTGATTGTGGTGCAGCCATGCATAAACATATAGAGGAAGAGCAGGTGTGGGCTACACACTCGTGTTTCTTTTGCGTTTACAAAAGATTGAGATTGAGTTTGAGAGCGAGAGTGATCTTCTTACCCAGCATATCACGGCGCCCTTCATTAGTTGATCTCCGCCGGACGGCATCACGGGACCAAGCTTCTGGGTGCCTTTGGCGGCGGCCTGGTATTTGGACATCAATTTATTTGTCAGCACTTTCATAACGAGCGCAGCGATGCAGTGCTGGCATCTCTCTGAGTCTTCACGCTCAACACAGTGAACATTACAGCTAAAAAAACGATAGTCCTAACAAATATAGCATCCTAGTCCTACTTTTCTTTGCATACACGGCGAAATACCTTCCCTCCCTTCCCCTTCACCGTTGCGGGTCCCTGTAGATTGGGCGGCGGGCCGGTGATGTCGATGTGCGCCAAGCCGTCTACTTCGGCCACATTTGGCGGTGGCGGCGCGTCAAAGTAGTTCTGGAACACGGGCGGCGGCGGCATCGGGGCCTCCCCGGGGGGCACGGGACTTGCCCCGGGCAGGTCCCGGCGCCAGAAGGTCGCGTCGTCGTAGAACTCGTGTTCCTTCTGCAGGTTCGGTTCCAGTTTTTTCTTCCACTCCTGGTCGATTTTTTCGTTCTCAATGTACAGGGCCAGATCCCGGTAGATTTCCTTCACCGTGTTCTCATCGGCGCCCTGGCTGGTCATGAGATCGTGCCAACCCGTCCAGTCCTCCGCGGTCGAGGGGCAACCGTTCGCCTCGATGGCTTGCTGGCTCACCTTCTGAAAGTCCGTCTTCTTCTCTGCCGTTTCCTGCTGCGTGTCCTTGCTGTCGTGTATGAACGGCCGCAACTTACACAATGATGTGTCCCGCTAAGGAGCAGATCCCTGATTTCTATTTCAAGGTCCGCAAGAGGAGTACTATACTGAGGACAACATGAAAAGATACGAGGGGGGAACGCGTTTCTTGCTGCATGCACAACGACAATAAACTCGGTTCCGAAAGAAAGAAACAAAATGTGTCTGAGCCGCGCCCGGAGGGCAGAAGTGCCTTGATAAGTGTGGATAGCAGAAGTGCCTTGATAAGTAAGTAGAAGTCTTTTCAAGGAGTCGTGGAAGATGAATGCACGTCTGCAAAAGAGCTGCCTGGAACCCGCAAAAACAGCGGGACACATCATCGCAATCAATTTCTTGCATATCGTTCACATGGAGGAGTTCCTGTTGCAAGTGGTCGAGCGCTTCCACGATGATGTCTCGGTCCTTGTCCTTGGTTCGCAAAGTGACGTCGTCGGTATCCGGGCCGTCGTCGTCATCCTTCTGGTGTTTCGACACCTGCCACTTCACCGTGAACTCGTCCACCCGCTTCGTGCTGGGTTTCACATGCTTCACACTGCTGATGGCCGTGAAAACGACCGGTTCGCGGGCCATGGACTCCGCAATCTTTTTGGACTCGTAGACGCAGAAGTAGAAACTCTTCTTTGGGGCATTCAAGCCCTTCTTGGCGGCCTTCTGCGCCTCCATCTGTCGCACGGAGAAGTCCACGCGACCCAGGGCGCAGTACTGGACTTTCATGTACATGGTTTCCGGAGTATGCAGGGTAATTTTGCGCCCGCACTAGTTCTAGAACACGTACACACGACAGCCCTGCGCGGGGTTCAATCTTCTATCTACGGTTTATTAATTAAGTCTCCACTTTAAAAAATTTCGCAGTACAGATGCGTCATGCTTTCGAGGATAATATGAACGACCCGTTGTCGTTGTGGTCGTTGTCGTGTGTGCGTGAACTTCTACGTGCAAGAAAATAAAATTTCATTCCCTACTGTTCTACGCCCTTATCTACTTCTTTCACCTGCCCGTGCAACACTTCCCCGAGGATACGGCACTTTAGCTCTCCCTCGATGTTGCGCAACGTGTCGGGGAGATTCAGTTTCAGCGCAATCTTCATGCACTCAGCGCCTAGCCCAGACTCGTTGTCGATTCCCTTGACCAAGGGTGTGAAGTAGTTTGCCTCCTGTTCGGGGGACAGCCTTCGGAACTTCACGATCAGGGTGCCCGCCATCTTTCCATTCTCCTCGAGGGACTTCAGCCGGTAGGTCTGCTTGCTGCCCCAGAAGGACTTCTCGCGGTCCAAAATATCCCGCTTCGTCTTCACGGTTAGGGCACCGATTTGGGTGTTCGGGAGTATGCACAGGAAATCCACCAAGTCATCTTCTTCTTCTATCACTAGCATTACAATTATATGACTGGTGCACTTTTGAACAGGAACGACTACTCCTGAACTATCAGATAGTTCAAAGAGGTCATAGATAATCTATGACCTCTTTGACTTCGCTTTTGAGGCGGTACCAACATCAAAATTTGTCATGCAGTACAACGCTCCTCGTTGATATGTTGAATTTCCATGTGCATAAACACAGTCCCGATCGAAGTTGCAGAGAAGGTTGTCGTCGACGCGCCCTGGGGGATGGTCATCATCCTCGTTTGCCCGAAGTCGCATTTCACTGACGGATCCGTTTCGAATTTTTCGTACCAAAACGCGACGGTAGCGGTAAATTGGTTATCGCTGAGCAGCATGGATTTCTCGCCTTTACCTGTGCGGATTTTTTATTTTGAGTGGTAAACTTCTGAAAGACGAAATACAACTTCAATAATAGGCAGGTGCACCACTAAAGTTTCACCTGTGTCCGAAACATTCTTCGCAATAGCGTGGTGAATAACGTTATGCACGAGGGTATGGTGTGTAGAGAAAAAATGAACAGCCGTAGCATGCGGTATAACATTATGCACGATGTGATTCTACATGTCGCCATTGTCTGTGATGAATAAAGGCTGCTATATTGATACAGATCCTGTTGCATTGATGTTCTCGATTTTTTGCTAAGTACGCCACACTAACAATTTAGTGGTGAAGCGATAAAATCAAACAGCAGTTTTTTGAGACCGCTAGAACAAAAGATCCATCTTTACCTTTCAAATCTTTCGCCTGCACGATTTCCACGAGAATCTTGGTATCTTCAAACTCGTCTATCCCCAACTTCAAAAACAACTTCCCGACCCCCGGTAGATTTCGCAGATTGAAGTTTTCCGCCGTGCAGCACCCCTTCAAAAAGCTTAAGCACACAGCAAAAATCGCGACTGCGGCACACATTTTCAGCAACGACTTCACCATCCGGGCCATCATGAACCCGGGGCCAAACATGAAGGCCGCTTTTTCCTTCTGTCTTTCTGTTTGGTGTTCCTCCAACTGCAGAAAGTTCGTCGCCACGGAGTTCTGGTCGCCTGGATCCTGGTTTTTGTTGCCCGTTGCAGCAGCTGCAGCAGCAGCCTCTGACGTGGATAATAGCGAAGAGGAGCTACCACGACCCCCAGAGGGCCCGCCGAGCATCTGCTCCGAGAAGAGAAGCAACAGAGACGAAGCCGGGGGGTCCGGCTCGAAATCGGGAGAATCCGAAGTGAAGGAGTCATCTCTGTCATTGTTCGGCTCCTCGTCAGTTGCTCTATTAATCGTAACATCGCTTCTAGAATATTGTTTATGTGTATGTCTTGCTTGCTCCTGGTCGCCGAGGGTTATTTTCGCATTATTTCCTCCCTGGATTTCGACTTGCTGGAGGATTGAAGATGGGGGATTGGTGCTTCTCGTCGCCGTCTCTGGGTAGGAATTCGCACTGCTGCTGGTTTTACTAGTGGTATCCGCCGCGCGGCCAGCGCTCGGATCATCATCGATGCCACGTTGTGAAACATTTGGTGGGTTCTGCGCGGTATCTGTATCCGGCGTAATCTGCTGCGGTCGCGGTTCTCGGCGCAGCATACGCGGTCTGCCGTTCGCCGGTGGTAGCAGCGAAAAAAGACAGAACTGGAGGAAGAAGCAATAGAGTAGTTGCTGCAGAAAACAAGGCATGCTCTTCTTGTTCCTGACACGATCCCCCCGAGCGGGTGATCGTGCGCCCCAAGAACATGACTGCGCAGCCTGCTGCCTCGCCATGATGTCTCGCTTTGGTAGACGAGAGTCTCCTGCGCAGCTGCTTGAATTATCAGAACTATAGGGTAAGTCAAAAGGTAAATGAGTTGTCTTAGACGTAACAACCAATATCAATACGCACGTGGACTCGTCGGCTCTACCAGTACCAGATATAAAGATGTGCTCTGGTTTCTGTTTGCCGTCTAGTGATGATCCATCCGCCGGTCCTTTTTCACGTCTTTGCTTCCATCTAAAGAATATGAATAAGAAGACGATCAAATAAACGACGAGTTTTGCAGCTGTAGTTTACGCTTTTCACTCACACACTGTGTCGAGCTGACTTTTTTGCCTTCTTTTTTGAACCTCTCCCCCCACCACTCATAGTCTTGATCTTATTTATTCGATGTCTTTAACGAGGGCACGACAAAAGCATCACGAAGGATGATGAATACGAATAGACGATGAAGACGACGACGATTTTCGCTAAAAGAATTCGAATTTTTATTTTTTCGACTTGCACGACACGATACTTACAAGTGTTAATGGAACCGCAATCGTTTTCCGAGTGCGAACCGCATCGCTTTCGCAAAACGCTTGGTCGAGTGGCGAGTCCGGCTTTCAGGACTCGGAGTGTTTTAGTTTTTCTTTTTCGGCTATATTAGATATAGTTTCATCTAGAGAAAAATTTCATTTCCTTTCATTTTGTTTTGTCGTTCTCTTGTCGCTGGTTTTCTTTTTCGGTTTCTTGCCCCTGATGCTGATGGATCATTTCAATATTGTTTCCCCTCCCTGTTGAGTTCTGAACCTCAGTTCTTCCGTCTACAATAGCAATAGCTCCGCCTACTTGTTTATTGTCTTCTAAAGCGGGCGAATTCCTACTTCCCTCAGCGTCTTCTCCTTCAGCAGAGGACTTTAGTTCCTGCTGTTCTACTTTCTCCCCATCGGAAAACGCGGTCGGCCGCGTTTTGTCCACCCGGTACGCCCAGCGTTGGTACAGGTAGGCGAAGAAAATGACGTCGTCGCGGAGGCACGAGAGGCGGTGCATCCAGGGCATGTCCATGAGAAACGCGGAGACGTCGTCCACAAACGTGTTCAAAGCCTTGTAGGTCATCGCCCGCCAGGGCATGTGCTCGACCGATTTCAGGCGGTAGTTGATATACAGCTGGGGCGTCATCATGATGAACCCAAACACGTAGATGTAGCCGGCGAGGGTTTTCAGGATGAAGCTGTACCAGGACTTGTGGACGTTGTACACCAGCGTGTACACCGTGTAGCAGCCGAGCAGGGGGTAGAGAAGGTAGGACCTGTATCCGCTGCAAAAGTAGTATCGCACTCGCGGCATTGGTAGATAGTTGTTGGAGTTGCAACATCGCATGACATCAAATCTGATCTAGATTTCTTTATTTTACGTAACGCAGCATTACAGGTTCCACTTTTTAGCGAAAATTTGTAAGAATGCAATCTACAGCACCAGTACGAGCGCGATTGCGATACTTTATTTGCAATGCATAACATGTAGCGCACCGCAATCTGGTCGTATTCGGACGTTTGGTCGTCGTCGTAGCCGGTTTTCGAGGAGATCTTTAGGACGTAAGTTTCGATAAAGGAGGGTTTCGCTTTTGCACTTGACGGCTTTGATATTTTGGGTTTGGTCTTATCGTCGATTATTTTATCGAGAGTGTCCGCGGTCTCTCCGCCGTTGGCGGCCTTCTCTCGGTTTATTTTGACGTCGTGGCTGGCCCCCGTCGCAGTAGTTTCTTCTGCAGAAGTAGCAGCTACCGCAGCAGGCCGGTGCCGGAGAGTTGTGGCTGATGATGTTTCTCCCACTGTTTCGTGCTCCTCTTGCTCTTGACAGCTAGCACTAGAATTTTCAACACTTTCATCGAATTCGCTTTTCTGGTCCACTTGCCGATCGTCTTCTGCTTGGTTCTTCAAAACTTCATCCTTTTCGTGCGCAGTACTATTCATCGTTTTCACCCAAAGAAGATTTAGCACCTTCCCGTACAAAATCTTCGCAAATACCACTTCCACCTTGATCGCCTTGGTGAGTTTCCAGGTGCTCAGCACCAAATCTAAGCCAATTTCGAAGAGAATCAAGTAGCTGGTTTCCCGGGACTCCAGCAGATAGAGCGCGATCACCACCCGACTCACCCAGCCGATCACCATCGACCGGGCGCTGAGGCCCTTCATGGACTTGTTCTTCCGCCAAAACTGGAGGTCGTTTTTGAAGGCCAACCACGAGAACAGGGATATGGCGTTCTCAAACGTTACATTCTCAACTGTTACGTGGATTTGTAATGCAAGAACGGCGAAAGTGAAAGGAGGAAGGATGCGCCTTTTGCATTACAGATTTGGCACAGATTTAGATCCTGTTTAGCCCTTCGGATGTTTGTCATGCGAAGCAGCTTAATCGTGGCGATCTTGGTGGTAAATTTGCATGACAAATCATGTAACAGTTGAGAATGTACCAGTTGAGAGCGCCATAAGGGAGTGTGACAGCATGAAGAGCATGGACAGAATCAGCACGATGGGTGAGTTTATAACCTGCTCAGGTGTTACAATCTCAAACGTTACAATAGAATATCGAAATCTGTGATGCAAGAGCCGCAATTTGTAGCCAACTCTCATGGCATTGCGCATGACAAGTTCCGGAGTCCCAAACGGCACTACAGTCTGGCGAAATTTGTATTGCAGAAAGTGGAATGCTGTCCGAGTCTGTCATGCTCGTCACGCAACACAAAATCCAAATTCTATTGTAACGTTTGAGATTGTAACGTTTGAGCAGGTCATAGAGTTGCTGAGGAAAATCTTCTTCAGCATGAAGCTCTCGCGCATGGGGTCGATCAGCAGGCCGAAATTTTCCTTGATCGTCAGCGTGTCGGTCAGTGACTTTTGGATGGACCAGGCGGCGTAGGTGGTCTGGTAGTGGGACAGACGGAGGGGGAGCGAGGGCTCGGCCGCGAGGTGATGGTTTGTTGAACTTGGTGCAGCCTCGTCAAAGACAACATCCACCACGTTCTTCACTACGTTCGGGTCGTGTGGCGCAGCTTCGTCATCTTTTGTGTTTGAGATCTTCCCATGCACGGCTTCCAGGCTGACTCCCTTCTCCAGCACAGTGGAGTTGAGGTGCAGAAAGTCGTGCTCTAGCGCCCAGAAGTCGGTCGCGGAGACCAGGGGCTGATACACCTGGCTGTCCGGAAAGCGCTTGATGGCGGCCAGGGGGTTGTTATTTGTGGAAATCTCGTTGTTCAGTGTGGCGTCGTTGTGAACGGAGTCGTCCCAAACAATGCGAAAATCGACTTTGGACACCCAGTGGGCGACTTTCGTCGAAGATGATGGGGAGGCGGTTGGTGATGTGGTGGTTGAATTTCTGGTATTTTCGTGTTCCAGGGCGAGCGCTACTTCAGCGTTCGTGGACGTACTAGAAGCGTTTTTGGAAGAAACACGAGACTCAGACGAAGATGCTGAAGCACCGGGTTGGGTCCCGTCTTTGTCTGGTGCAGCTATGGCAGCTAAGGTCGTCGTCGCGTTTTTCTTCTCACTCTCCTGATCATCCGCACCGCCGCCCCCGAGCAGGCTTTTTTCTTCGTGGTGCACCTTCGGGCGCATCATCCGAGTGAGGTTCACGCGTTCGTGAATGGTTTCGTAACTGTACAGGTGCTTGCTCTTGCGCAGTTTCGTGGACCGCATGGTGTAGGCGAGAAGATAGCTTGATGTTATAGCATCCGGCTTGATATTTGATGCCGATGAAGGTACCATTAAGCCTTTTACCGCTTGTGCAACCAAATTTGTGCCTGCGGCGTCTTTCTCCTGTTCCCCTTGCTGCTGCGCCAAGTCTTCTTCTCGTCCCGAAGTGCTGTCAGAAGCTGAGGGCAAAACCAATTCCGGGAGCAATCGCAAGGGCACGGTGACGTTTTTTCGCCAGACGTTGAAATCACTATCCGGTGTTTGCTTATCCGCGAGAATCTGCTTGTCCTTCAAGTTGTACGGGATGTTCTTTTCGTGCCACAGGAGCTTCTCGCTTTCTTCCCATTCTGCAAAAAGTTTTTTGTTTTCCGCGTGCGTGTTCTTCTTCATCTTCTTCCACTCATCCTCGGTGAGCAAGTGGACCCAAAAATCATACGTCTCCTCTGCCGGATCAAACATGTTTTTGTAGAACCGCATCGGCCGGTTCGGCTTTTTCTTACCGGAGGAAGATCCTTTCTTGGTAGAAGCCGCTGCTGTTATTGATGTTTCCTCCTGCAGCTCCGCCGTGCTAGTGGTCTGACCACCGGGTCGCTTGGTCATTCCGGTCATCCACATGAAGGCGTAGTGCACGGCCATGACCTGTATCGCCATCCTGGCAATCCGCGGCAGGTCCAAACCCTGGCGCTCTTGTTGGGGGTCTGCAGCTCCAGCGGGGCCGAGACCTGCGCCCGGGGCAACAAGGTCACTCTGCTCGACGCCGGCTGCCATTTTTTTTTCGACGAAAGTATGCGAGCAACAGAAGTAGACGAATCAGGCGAGGAAATTTCTCAACTGGTGCGCTTTATTCAATAACAACGCTGCTCATGCTGGTCACCTCTACTACACGTCGCTGTGACACAATGACGTCAACGAGGTAGAAAGAGAGCAGAGCAGGGTGGAAATTTGCCGTCGCATTGCGTCGCAGAAACAGAACAAGAGGTCTTCGAAGCCGGTTCATCCTTGAGTGAAATTTTGATCAAAAAGCTGACGCGGAGGATCCAGATCGTCGGCTGGGGCAAGTGCAGGCGTAGGGTCTCAAGGTCAAGATCGTGATCGTCGGTCAAAAAATGCAGGCTGATACTTGATTTGGTGCTGGGCACAGCAATGGTTTTCACGTCGTGGTTGATCGATTTTTCATGGTCCGGGACAGACTCTTACCGAAGAAGACGGAACCAGGTCCGGGGATGCATATGCGAAGAACAGAGTGTAAGAACACGAATACACAGTGAATGTGCCTTGTCTCGGCTACCCTTCTTAGCCGGATGCGATTTTCGATTTATTGTGGTAGGTTGCAATGTGATTTAGTACTCTATTCCCGTCGTAACGCTTATGCGTACTCAAAAAGCAGACTTGCAAGTATATGAGCATGCTGCTCGTCTTGCGTTGCGTAGTGTACAGATCATGCCGCGCTCGTGGACGTGAGGATTGGTGAAAAATGGGCATCTCTTTTCAACTTTTTCAAAACCATAAGACAAATGACATGATGCGATGCTAGCACAGTGTGCGATGCTTTTGCTTGTGCTTCGATTGGAAATTATTGTTACCATGCGCAAAACCAAAACTTACGAAACTTATCTGTACGCTTCTAGTGGGTAAACTAGTGTGGAAATTTCATGTTTGTGGTGATCGTGTTTTTTGGAGCGGGGAATTATATGTTACTCGATGCAAAAGAAAACTCTGAGAAATCAGATGATGATCAAGATCATATCAACTGACGACTAAACGTCCCTCGCCACGGAGTTGAGAACCATTTCAAACTGGTCACTTCCAAAACTTGTCGCCTGCTGCAGGTGCGTCTGCTTACTCCCTGAAGGACCAGCTACACTACCCGTTTGAATAAAATCCGTTTCGCTCAGCGGACAGACGTACACTTTGCTGAATATGGACAGATATGGATTGCAAAAGTATCGTACTCGTATAAATGCATTACAAATTTCCTTAGCATGAGAAATAAAATTTGTAATGCTGATTTGCCTTGGGAACAAGCTTTGTGATGCATGATTTGCATTTATACGAGTACGATACTTTTGCACTGGATAGCAGAAAGTCCGTGTACTCCATCCAGAAACTGCTCACTTCGCCGGCCCCCTTGAAAAAGAGGTGGAAGTGCTGTAGTTTCTTCCAGTTTTCCATGTCGTTTCTGCTGAAGGCACCGGTGTAGCACGAGGTTTTTCCGAAGGGGTTGCGAAACTTCAGCATTCTCTTGCTCATGCCCGCTTGGAGTGCGCCACTGCAGGGAATGATCCGAGCCTGATAAGATGGTTTTTTGGTAAAGTAGTTGAAATTGGTCTTGTTTTGCACCCGCCGGTGAGGCGGTTTGTTTTGTCGGTTCTGGGGCATCAGAATAGGACGCAGCCGCGTAATAAAAGCATGACAGGCTGTTTGGATTTTAGAAGATTTAGACTGTGTTAGTGGACTTGAGAACACTCGCACACACTTGCACACGCTTGCTCCACTGAGCTCGTTATCAACAGCAATTCGATGAATTCTCTCAATTGCAAGTAAGCAAGCAAGTGACGCAAGTCTCTTGCTGCGTTGCATCCTGTAGGTTCAAATCATCCAACTTCATCACATTCATATGGGCCAAACCTGGTCAGAGTCAAGTGGCCAAACAACATGGGAGTCCACCCCTCAACCTGCTCAGATTGGTGCTCGACCCTGGCGGGAGTCAAGTCCCCCAGGGCGACCATTCTGAACGTCTGGACCGAGCTGAGTCCATTCATTTCACTACGATCCTGACGGCTTTGCCTTCGTAGTATTTGGGGGATTCGCGGAACATGGTGAAGAGTTTCCTTTAGGATCTAGATAGATTCTGACCATTTCCCTAAGGATCTGGCTAGTTCAGGTCATTCAGAGCTGTCATTTCATTGAGGAACAGGCGTCATTTGGGGCGATCGTGTTACGTGTGTGCGGGATCGATTTCCATGACCAACGCCCCTCCTCAATCGCTGCGGCGGTGATGCTAATCTGGATAACGTCCTACCACACTCCCCTCCTGAGCGCGCTGTGGTAAACTAGCTACCCCAATACCTTCTAGAAACCAAAATAGATCGAATAAGTATAGCCTACTTTAGCCCTGCCCTTATGATTCCCCTCTATAAAAGTGTCTAAATCATCCTCATCGTCAGAGGAGTCACAAATAAAAGACTTAGGGTCGGGGTTATCAATATGGTGCAAGAGTAAGCGTCTCTGCGGCACACTACACTCGAGCTTCGTAAGACCGTCTGCCTTCATCAGATAGGTCGGGCAGAACATGATCTGGCTCGCTGCGTCTCTCACGCGGAGATATCGCAGTGCGTAGTGCCTCGATTTCGGTTTGTTGTCTGTGCTCTTAGCTGTAGTTATCGCGGACTGGTTGTCGATCCACAATATGGCATCACCCAGGGAGGGAGATAAGCCATTCTGCTTCTCCACCATGACAGTGGGTAGAGGTTTGAAGAATTCTGTAAAGTCATTCTGCTCGCTCAGCGCAATAGTGTCGGAAGCAGCTATATACTCCGCCTCCGCCGTGGAGTACGCTCTCACGGTCTGCCGGTTGCTACGCCAACAGATCGGGAAGCCGCGGAAGTACATAATGCTACCGCTAGTGCTTCGCATGGTCTTGCAACAATTCGCAAAACTAGCATCCGAAAACAGATTCACATCAGGCAAGTCTCTCCCATCGGGCAGTAGCTTGCTGTAGATTCTGTTGAATTCATCCTCAATTTCCGGACTATACGACAGACCCTGCTCCTTCGTTGTCAATAGATACTTCAGAATCTTCTTACAGGCGTTTACGACAGGCCGAGTCGCCGGCTTGCCCACGTATCTGGCGACAGTGGCAACCGGGACAACAATGTCTACCCTGCAAGTGGTTGCAGCCCACTGCAGAGAGCCAACGACCTCTCGAAGGGGAAAACCTTCAATAACTTTAGCTCCTTCAACTTCTTTAGCGAGTTCAGACTCATCGAAGTTTGGCGAGTGGACCGGCTTGCCCGCTTCTGAGACGTTGAATTTCTTACAAATCTTGGATATGTACTCTGACATCACGACCCTAACGGTTCGCAGATTCCAGGCGTAGTACACTACTGACCCTAGGAAGTCAAACTTCTTGGACACAGAGTTAAACTCCGGAACACGCTCGACGTCGATCATGCGCCCCTTGACGTGGTGCAAGATCTCCGCAAGTTCTCCAGCCAACTCGGACCCAGTCGGAGGACCTGTGATAAGATTATCGTCGCCATACCCTGCCAACTTCAGAAACTTCCCAGGGTGTTCCAAGCTCGGTTTCTTCCACAGACCTGGCGCAGAGGGACAGGGTTCCCAACCTAGCTTGGTCAGTACTTCCTCATACTTCTTATGCCAGAGCCTGGGGGCGTCTTTCAAGCCGTAAAGCGCTTTCTTGAGCTTGACAATCTCCACGCCGTGCTTTTTCGCCCAGATGGGTGGCAAGCGGCAGAAGACATCGCGATCAAGTAAGGCACTGAGAAACGCACTATCAAGGTCGAACGGGATCACATCATCACCATCTGCGGCTGCAGCGGCTAGAAGTAACCTGTTAGCGGCATGGGACACAACAGGAGCGAAAGTGTCCAGCTCGCCCGAACGATCTAGATTCCCGAGTGCTACTGCTCGCGCTTTCTTCGTACCGTCACGCTTCTCGGTAAGAAGGATAGCAATAGGCAAAACCTGTTTTGCGGTCGCTAGCTCCTCGTCAGTAGCTGGCTCCCACACTTTATAGGCTTCAAGTCTACAATCTTCCTTGTTGGTTGCTGCGTTCCATTCGACTGAGTCTTTGCAACGAGCGGGATCCAACTTGGCCGATGTAGTCAAGTAACGCTGGACGTCAAGGAATTCCTCACCTTCCTCTCGATCATCCTGCGCTGCTATTGCTGCGGCAAACGCACTCGCGTCTTTCTTTAGTGCGTCGAGCTCTTTTCGTGTACGTCTCACGCGCTTTCTCGTGTCCTTTCTCCCTTTGGGGCGGCCACGCCCTCGCGGCTTGGAGTTGCGGTTGCCAGCCACAATCCGCGCCGGAGACGGGCTCACCTTTCTTGGACTCGATAAGCTGCTGTGAGTGGGGTGATCGTCCAGATTCCCCTCCTCAGGTTTAACACCTTCAGGCTCGGGATGTATCTGGCCCGGATCATCTTCCCAATCCACACTCTCAATCACTAACGTCTCAGGACCGTCAGGCTGCCTACCAGTGTGCTCCGAGACATCCACCCCCAGCCGACGCACAGCCCCGATTTCAGGACCGACGCACGGGAGAGATGGCGCACACGGCGCTCCACTAGGTAGGGCCTCGATTGCGTCGCACTCGACGTAGATACCTTTGGAGTTAGGAGCTAGGTCTTCAATATTCTTCACGAGGCACTCCTCACGGAACTTGACGTCGATGGTAGAATACTCCATCCAACGACGTCCCGCGGCGGGCCGGCCGTCCGTGACGTACGTCCCAACCCGCCAGCCCGAAGACTTAGGACAAAGGCCGAGAAATACACCACGACGAAATGGCGCGGACAGCTTTGGAGCAACCACCTCTACTCCCCCCTCAGGAGCTTCATGAGCTTCGCCTTTCTTGACTTGTTCACGAAAATAAACGAGACAACCAAAACGCCCTAGCATCCTTGTGCCAACTTTTGAACTGTTTCTGCCAGTTCTCTCATCTAGAATCTCTGCCGGAGTCTTTCCGTCGTACTCAGGCACTTTGCTATACTTATGCGGAAGGCGGTCCCAGCATGCTGCAGCGTACTCGACCGAGTAGCACCACAGACGCTTGTCCACGTTCACCAACATCGCACGCACAGCGCCGAATATGGTCCGCGTAAAGCGTTCGCAGGTTCCGTTCTGCTCTGGGTTGTAGGGAACCGTAGGAGCATCACCGACCCGCAGCGATTGCATGACCTTGGTCATGGAGTCACTGCCCAGAACTGGCTCATTGTCCCGACGGACGAACCACACCACTTTGTCCTCGAGGGTCAAAGCGTATTTCTGGCGAATGCCTTTTATTACTTCTTCCAAAACCTCAACGCAGTCACTTTTCAGCTTAAGAGGGAACCAGAAACACTTCTTGATGGCATCACAGATGACCACCAGCACGCAGGTGCGTGACCGAATCGATACAGGTTTAATACCTACCGCGAAATCCATCGCTAGTAGTTTCAATGGTTCAGGTTTGTAATTACTAGTGTCTCGCTCCTTGGCGTGAGAGCTTCTTGCGCCTTTAGCTTTGTCGCATTCAGGGCACTGGACACTAAGACCATCTACGTGAAAGTGCCCGAATCTTCTATGTTGTTCTAGGCGAGTAAGATGACAACTAGCAATACTTTCTTCGATTGTAATGCATGCAATATCTTCCGCGGTGTCTCTAGTCGCCTGACCCCGGAGGCCCATCCCGAAAAGATCACACCCAAGGACTGGGAGGGTCAACCTCTCGTGGTTCTTGATTGGTAGCATCTGACCGGATTCCCTGTTGACTAAGGAACCACCAGAGCTGTTGTAGTTCAGATCCCACCCACGATCACTGGGATTGTCCTCACCGAGCCACGGAAGAACGCGATCAATATCTCTTGGCAAGTGTTTGAAGTAGACGCCATAGGGCAAACCTAGAGCGTTTTCCTTCAGTTTTCCTACAAAACCATCACGAGCCCCGGCCGTGCCGTTGATGCGGCAGACGTTGCTCGAGATGTCAATGAAATCCGATTCGTGTCTAGATAAATACTTGTTTGCACATGAATCGACCAAGCTCACTGCGTCCTTGGTCTGTGCAGTAAAACAGCTAGAAGAATCTACACCGAAATCTTCTAAATTCTCGAAATTCAGCACACAGCTACCATACTCCGAGATAAATACTCCTCCTTCATCTGGTCAGGCTGGTCCTTGCCAGACCCAACCACCCTGCTTTCCACCGGCTCCCTGCCCTTGATTCTGGTTGTTCGTCTGGCTCTGGCTCACCGGCGGACACCACTGCGGCTGCTGGTTTCCCCAGGCACCACCCCACTGACCTTTCCCTTGATTGTTAGGATTCCAGCGGCAACGGTCCGCCTTATGGTTTTCCTTGCCACAGATCCAGCATTTGGGTTTGGTCACAGTGTTGCAGGGAGTGCTCTGGTTCCGACCAGTCTTACCACCACCTTTCTGGCCACTTCCACCCTTAGCGTTAGCCTTCGGGGGCAGGCCATGGGCAGCCAGGGCACTCGCTTCGGTCTGCTTACGCACTTTGGCCATCTTGCGCTTCAAGGCTTTCGCCGAGAACACTTTGCCAGAAGCATTTTGACCATCATCAGCGGAGTCCGGCTCCTCATCATCATCGTCATTTTTCTGACGCTTATTTCCCTTCTTCGTCTTCTTCGACTTCTCCTCAACGACCGGGAAGGCCTTGCCGAAGGACGGGCTCTCGATCTTGTGCGAGCCTTCCTTGACCAGCTGCGCGAGCTTCTTCTCGAGACGGTTCCCGATCTCCTGCAAGGTGATGTGATCGGACTCGTCCACGCAGCGGTCGATGGTCTGGCGGAAGGCCGACGCGTACATCTTGGGCAACTTGTCCAGAATGTTCTTCACATGATGATCTTCGACCGGACACCCGGGCTCCGGGACGTAGACACTCGGCGCCATCACCATAAAGTCGAGGATCTGGGCCAGGAACGTCGGAGCATCCTTCGGCGCGTCACGGTTGTCGAAATGCATGGCGTCGATCGAGGAGGTCTTGATGTGCTGCTGGTCACGGGAGGCAACATTGAAGCGACCAACATCACGAATACGCATGAACAGTTGCGCAGCGTCGTCGTTGATGTAGTGCTGACTGTTGACCCACGTGGACACGGACCCGGTGCGTGACTTGTAGATGGCATCCTTCAGGTCGCGCCACTTCTCCCGGATCGCGTTATTGGCAGTATTGGCCGCCTGCGGAATCCCCGGTGGGTTACCAGCAAGACGATTATCCCAATACTCCTGGAGTCCGAGACGAGAAACCTCGTTCGTGACCCCGCGACGCCAGACACGCCAGTCCTGCGCGCTGGACAACTTCTCCACCAGCTTTGCCTCTTGGCCCATTATTTCAAATAAACTTATCTGACTAGAAGAGCCAGTTTGAGTCTCAAGGCGTAGCGTGGTGTTAATGGACTTGAGAACACTCGCACACACTTACACGCGCTTGCTCCACTGAGCTCGTTATCAACAGCAATTCGATGAATTCTCTCAATTGCAAGTAAGCAAGCAAGTGACGCAAGTCTCTTGCTGCGTTACATCCTGTAGGTTCAAATCATCCAACTTCATCACATTCAAAAGGACCAAACCTGGACAGAGTCAAGTGGCCAAACAGCATGGGAGTCCACCCCTCAACCTGCTCAGATTGGTGCTCGACCCTGGCGGGAGTCAAGTCCCCCAGGGCGACCACTCTGAACGCCTGGACCGAGCTGAGTCCATTCATTTCACTACGATCCTGACGGCTTTGCCTTCGTAGTATTTGGGGGATTCGCGGAACATGGAGAAGAGTTTCCTTTAGGATCTAGATAGATTCTGACCATTTCCCTAAGGATCTGGCTAGTTCAGGTCATTCAGAACTGTCATTTCATTGAGGAACAGGCGTCATCTGGGGCGATCGTGTTACGTGTGTGCGGGATCGATTTCCATGACCAACAGATTGATACGAGCTAGTAGAAATTCCAATTAAGAAGTACCTCCAGCAAGGCGTACGGAAAGCCTTCCACCAGCCCGTCCGGTCTCCTCTTTTGTTGATTCCTCGCCCCCGCCCGCGGCGCAATCACGCAGGACACGATTTGCTTGCTCTTATTCGTGCGCAGCACAGTGGAGAAGAAGTCGTCGAAGTTCAGTTCTGCGTTGCTGACCTTCTTCGTGTACAGGGCATGCGGAAAACAGTTCGGGGGAGTTTGTTGTGCACCACCGGGAAGAATGATCTTGTTTTTCACCACGTTCTATCCTGTGCAAAAGTATCGTACTCGTACTCTACTCGTATTGCAATCATGCATTGCAAATTTTTTTCTTAGGGTGAATCCGCATTACAAATTCTATTTCTCATGCTGAGGAAATTTGTAATGTATTTATACGACTACGATACTTTTGCACTGCATACGTTCAGATTCTGGTTCGGCTGCACCAAGTCCCACACTTCTTGGGTGGTCGGTTGCGTTCCGGTGAGGGCCGACAGGTAGTACACTAACGGCGCGCCGGACAAATTCGCGTAGCTTCCGGCCAACTTGGCCAACGCTTTTTCCAGCAACAGCGCAAAAAGCTCGTTGCCGCAGGGCTGGGAGAAAACGGGGACCGGCCGGCGGTCGTACCAGTTTTTCTCACCGCTGCAGGGGATCAAGTCGTCAAGCGTGATCGTGAAAAACTGGCTCTTCGTGAAGTCAAACAGGCGCACGCTGTACCTGTCATCTTTGCTCAGCCCCGACTGCGAATGGTTGTCCGAGACAAACACGTCCGGCTGTTGCGGCTTTGGGCCGAGGGTTTCTTTCACGTACCCAGGGTACTCCGCGACCAAAGCGATGGCGGCCAAGGAAGTTGTCTATGCACGGAAAAAAAAATACTGAGCTCTATCGTGGTGGTCCTCTGGAAATAAGTAACTGGTTGGGACGCTACGAACAATCTTCAGGGCTGCATGTTGACAAGTTTACTTTCGGCCAACTTTATGTCGACTTGTTGTGTATCTATGAAAAAAAGAGTGCATACAAGAAAATCAAAGTGCATTTAAGTGCTGCTAGTGCATGCAGTGTAGCAGTGAAGAACGAGAATACTCAGCTTGCACCAGTACAGTAAGTTCCGCAACCTCCTTATGGATGTGTCAGGATCGAAATCGATAAAATCGAAAAATCTGTGATGCATAAAATGTAGGGCACTGAAGGCCTGTATTGGGGAGCAGGCAAATGAGACCAATTGCAAGCCTGTTTAGAGGTATGCAAGGTGCTGCCAGAGTAGCACGACAGGAGCAGTCTTCTTTGCCCAAACAGCATGACAGACTGGATTTGGGCGCTCCCGAAATTTGGTATGCGCCACTTGGAAACTGAGGCTCCAACTGGTATCGATTTTATGCATCACAAATTTTTCGACTTTGTCAATTTCGATTCTGACACTTCCATACTTCTTGTTCCAGAAGACGACCAAAGCCCAAATTTAAGTTTTTTCGCAGTGGATAGAGTCTCGTTGTTCGCGATTTGTGACAGGAGGTCCGTCGGGGGCAGATTTGCGTCGAACAGAGCCGGTCTCGTGCTGTAGCAGAGGTCCTTTCCGTGATAGTACTCCACGTTTTCCGGGATATCAGCTGTGTCCTGGGACAGCAACACTTGCTGCTATGCAATGGAAATATGTTCCAGCCCTCTTCAGTTATTCAAGTTTGTCAGAGGAGAAGATTAAAAGGCAGTGCGTTATTTTTCGCTCAAATTTCTTGTCTTCCGAAATTGCATTGAGCTTGAGCAGCTACTTTTCAGCGTGCTACTATCTAACTTGCGGTTGCGCTTGCGCACAATTCCATCACGCAACACAAGCTTGAACCAATTGGAGGCCGGGTCATATTTCCTCATTCGTAGCTGCCTGTCGTCTGCTAAAAAATTCGCGAAGGTACTGTTCGCGTTTTCTTGTTTCGAGGAGAGGGTCTTCACGTTCTTGTTCGAGTCATCCGTTTCTTCCAACAGCGTGGGTGCGACGGCAGGGCCGTCGACCGGAATTTCGTCCGCCGGCTTGGCTGGCTGTTCACTCTGCTCGTTGCCCTGCTCATCTTGTTCCACAAGGAGCGGAATAGCTTCCTGTGCTGCGGCGTCTGCGCCACCAGTGTTTTCATCTTCTCCGACTGGCGTTGCTTCTTCCGCTGCAGGAGCTGTCGCGTCTTCTCCTTCGGCAACAGGTGCGCCTTGTTCTGCTTCATTTTTCTCCTCCCCATTGCCT
Organism: Amoebophrya sp. A120; assembly: GCA_905178155.1. Classification (NCBI taxonomy): domain Eukaryota; class Dinophyceae; order Syndiniales; family Amoebophryaceae; genus Amoebophrya; species Amoebophrya sp. A120. The sequence goes on along the minus strand of CAJINV010000007.1, from coordinate 4,176,287 downwards.
GCTGGTGCTTCCTCTTGAGCTCCCTCCTCGGCCACTGCGGGTTTGCCTTCTCCCTCCTCGTTGCCCGCCGCAGCTCCTGCGGCGTCGTCTTTACTGTCCTGCTGGTTTTCTTCTGGTGCAACATCTTCCGCCGGCTTGGCGTCGTCATTCTCCTTGGTCTCTTCTTGTTCTTCCCCGGGTTTCTTGGTAGTAGTCTCTTCATCTTCAGCGGACTTTTTCTCTCCGCCGTCGGCCTGCTCTCCCTCCCCGGCTGCTGGCTTTGCGTCCTCTTTTGCTTCAGCCTCACCTGCTGCATTTTTAGCGTTTTCTGATGCCGGCTTCTCCTTCTCCGCCTCTACTCCCGCGCTATCTTTATTTTCTTCATCCGCCATACCCGCCTCGTCATTTCCTCCTTCGCCAGCCGCCCGAGCCTCTTCGCCTTGTGCTTCTGCTGCCTCGGCAGGTGCTTCGGGAACCAATCCTGCCTTTTCCATCCCTTCGGGTTGCTCGCTTTCATGATCCACGACCTGCAATGACGGTACCCTCCGGGCGGCAGCTGGAGATTGCGCCTCCTGCAGCTGGTCCCCTACTTGTTGCGCGGCTCCTGCGGACGGTTCTGCCATTGGCTGTTGCTCGAGATGATGATCCTGTTGCGCAAGAAGTTGCAGCTCCTGTGCCTGTTGCATCACCGATGCCATAGGAACGGAGGCGGCCGACCACGGGTCCAATGCGGGTGGGAGAACCTGGGGTTTATTTTGACACGATATTTTTGCGTCCCGTGCAGGTTATTGCGCATATTCTTTTGCAATCGAGATAGATTTCGATAGTTGAATTTATTAATGCACAAAACAATCACCGAATTCATCAACATCACGAATTCCCTAGTTGTAAGTACCTCCTCCACGACATTTCCGTCGAGCCAGTTGCATTCCGTGGGAAAAACCCGGTCGGTTTTTTCCGATTCGGCTTTGAACAGAAACCCGTCCTTCACCGTGTCATTCGGCGTGCACACCCACTTCTCGCCGACGAAAATCAAGAACAGCTGCATATCGCAAGAAAAAACTGTTTCACTGTGAACTTGTGATGCAGAAAATGGCACACAGAACTCTTTGTCTTGCTACACCTGCAAGGCATTGGATTTCCAAGCGTGTTTTCCCTTGGGAAGCGCGCATGACAAATTTTCAGTGTCATGTGTAGCAAACTTGTGATGCAGATCTTGCAAAGTCATCACAGTGAAGCAGTTTTTTCGTGGGATACTGCAGCCCCTCCGAGTAGTACACCGGTCGCTGGCAGCAGGTTTTCGGGATGATTTCGTACCCCCCGTTCAGGTCCGCGAAGGGCGTATCAAATGTAAAAGTGTCTGGGTCTGGAAGAATGCGCGATTTGTCATGCATATTTTGCATGAGCATGACCCGCGATGCCTGTAATGCATGACCTAGCAGCACAGATTTTTAAAGAGCCCTCTCATGCGTAATCCGCATGAGAAACGCCCACTCCGCGTAGCACAAATTGAACTCCTCTTGCTGGTCATGCAATACAGATTTTTTTTACCTTCCAAAGACAGCACCACAAGTTGCAACCTTCCAGACCCAGACATTTTTACGTTTGATAGGGCGACTGGAAGTGCAAAACTTGGGGCGCGAACACGTCGTGCTTGGCCTGGCGGTTGCCGTGGAACGCGTCGCCGTCCACCCAAATGTCGAAGGACTCGGACTTCTTCACAAACTCGTTCTGCTTTTCATCGTAGACGTAAATCTCGCCGAGCAGCACGTCCGGGGAGTCGATCCGGGCGATGTAGGAGTTTTGCCCGCTCAGCTTCCGGCCGAACACGTAGTTGTCATTGCCGGTGGACGCGTTGGCGATGCTGTACAGGTAGAAGCCGTTCGCGAATATCAAATGCAAAAGTGTCTGGGTCTGGAAGATTCTGAGACTTGTCATGCACGTGTTGCATGAGCCAGGTGGATGTCTGTGATGCATGCCCTAGCATCACAGATTTTTTGCTGGGTTCTTGATGCCTATTCCGCATGACAAATGCCCTCTCTGCGTAGCGAAAATTGCCTTCCCTCTGCTGCTCATGCAATACAGATTTTTTTGGACTCCAAATGCAGCATCACAAGTTTCATTCTTCCACACCCAGACACTTTTGCAATCCATAGCGGAACAGAAAAAACAATCTTTGTGGTTGACCTTCTGCTTCAGATGCTTGTACCGGCCGTCCAGGATGCCCTCCGGGAGCGAGGCCGCCTGCACGGGAACCTCGACTATCAGGTCGGGGAGGGTGTCGACCATGATGCTGGAGTTCGTTGTTCCTCGTGGGACTCTTAGAGGAAGTATTGTCCTAGTACAGGAGAGCCATTAGGCATTTTTACAGGGCGGTAATTTGTCTTTGTTGCGGGGTACTATTGCATGTTGTAGTGGGATGAAAAAGAAACTCAGAAAAACTGAACCTGTTCTTACGCAGAGCAAATTCAAAGAGTAAAATTCAAGACTGGCACAAGGAAGAACAAAAGCGAGGAGATCAGAAGCACCAGCACTGCACGATGTGAGAGAGATTCACAAATAAACAAAACCGAATGCGCTGCGTCAATCACAATCTTGTTCCTGACGCCGGAAAAAAATAAATTTTCTTGCGAAAAAACCGGAGACGTCGCTCACTTCAGCACCGACAGATAAAGCAGATAGAATTTCTTCACAGCAAAACTAACCGACAATGAACTACCAACGCTGGCCGAACCGAGCAAAACAGAATCGACAACGTCATGGAGGGGAAAAAACCGAGAGAAATCAACTGGGTGCCTCGCTCTCCGTCACCGAACTACGTACTAGTACAATGGTGTGCTTGTCCTTGTTCTTTTATCCTAAAAATTAGGAAATAATCGACACGCGGACTGAATCATCTACAGTAGCTCTGCTCAACTTTGTTCAGGAGCTTGACATGAACATGAAGAGTACATCATCGGAGCCAAAACTAAACGACGTCAAAGGTGAAACAACACCGACGCTGCTTCATGATGAACAACGAGATCCAGCTTTTCCTTTTTCATCTTCAATGACACACCATCTTCGATGACGTCGACGAGATAGTTAATATCAATCTGCGTTGAGCACAAGCCGAAAAATGCAAGTCCAATTCAGGGACGAAACGACAGTTCATCACATCATCATTTTCACTCGTCATACTCTCCGTCTATCATTCCACCCCCGGCTTCATTGTTCTTTCTCTCTTCCACCGCGGCGACCTGGGCTTCGACCCCGAGCAACTGCATTCCATCTTGGACCCTGTCCGGGACGATTCGCATCGACTGCGCTCCGTCGCGCCAACTGATCCGCTTCTTCGGGCTCGGGGGGTCCCCAGGTCGCTTCAAAATGCGTTTTTTCGGCCGGGCCTTCAAGTTGATGCCCTGCAGACCCACACCGGTCGCGAGCGCCTTCGGAGGAGCTGGACCTGCTTTTGCTGTTGAAAAGCGTCCACCTTTCGGACCTCCCACGGTGCCGGGAACGACGCTGCCAGGGATGATGCTGCCAGGGATCAAATCTCCACCACCTCCGAAAGCCGCACCGGGCGGTTTTTTGCCAACAAAGTTGACTGTATCGGTCGGAAATTTCAAGTAGCCTAGCGCTGCCATCTTTGCTGTCAATGACAATTTGCAGTGCTGCTGTTCATCTCCATGCACCACATGCATCTTCTGAGGTAAAGCTAAAGTAGTCAGCTCGTTCTTTTGATGCTTTAACGTCGACGTATTGGACGCGGTGGCATCAAGAGTGGACAATCATGCAATAGAGCCGCTGCTCATGCAGCATCAGCTGCTGCATAACCATGAGCTTGTTGAGCATCTCCATTTTCTTTTTCAAAATACTATTGTATTGGTATTGACAGATATAGAGGCGGCAGCACTAAGAACTGTTTGCGGCACGATAGCTCGGCGCTGATGGCGAAACAGGACCAGGAGGCTTCGTTCTCCCTTGAAGACCGCCGAACATGCCGCTCTTGCCCCCCATAAAGGCGCTCCCGGTGCCGAAGTTCTTGGACGCAGCTGAAGGGGATGCAACGAATGCCGCTCCTGTCTTCGATGCTGCAGCGCCAAAACCGCCGATCCCCCCGGGTGTCGTCCGCGGAGCCACCACCGGCATGTTCGTACTGCCCCCGCCAAGAAATTCGTCCTCTTCGTCGTCAACGCCCCCGATAAGATCATCATCTTCGTCACCGTATTCATAATCATATCCATCATCCTCCCCGATCAGAAACTCTCCGTCGTTCCCCTGCGCAGCGACCTTTTTTTCGTCGCTGCTTCCGCTTTTTCTTGTCGCCGTTGCTTTGCCGCCGGCCGCGTTTGATGTCGTATTTTTGTTGGGCGGTGAGAGTACCCCGCCTGTAGCTGCTGCACCAGGAAACCCTCCCGGTGACTTCGATTTAGCCGAACTTGGACTCTTTCCCCCGAAGAACATGCCTCCGCCTGTGATGGTCCCCGTCATAATTTTCCCTGCTCCTGCCGCACCACCAAGAGGACCTCCCATCATGGTTCCCATGCCCACCGTCCCGCCGCCAAGCATCGCCGCGCCGGCGCCACGCCGGCCTCCTACGTCTGCTTTACTTTTCGCTGGGTCCGGAATAGCCGTAGTGGCGCTATTGATTGCTGCATTGGGACTACGAGGCGATGATGGTCCGCCCGTCGTTGAAACTACCGGATTTGGCGCTTGCCGCTCACCCTCTACACCGGCACTGCCGCCCCCGCGCGGCGGCCTGATGCGTGTCGTGTGGGGACTGGAGCTGGTGGCACTGGTTGTGCTATTACGTCGACTGGGAGCAGCTCCTGCGGAGCCAGGACCACGAGGACTGTCTGCAGAAGGCCCCGCTGGAGGTCCTCCTCTTTGCTCTCCCACCGGACTACTTCTCACAGATCGTCTTTCCTGCGGGCCGCGAGGTGACCGCTGGTCCTCTGACCCAGAAGACGATTCGTTCGCCCCGGCGGGTTGTACTAGCGACGCGTTTATCAAATGCAAAAATGTCTGGGTCTGGAAGATTCCGGGACTTGTGATGCATATTTTGAATGATCCGTGACGCATGTAATGCATGATCTAGCACCACAGGATTTCAGAGGGCTTCCTGATGCCTGTTCCGCATGAGAAATGCCGTCTCCGCGTAACACAAACTGGACTCCTGTTGTTGGTCACGCAATACAGATTTTTTTGGAATCCAAGGACAGCATGACAAGTTGCAATCTTCCAGACCCAGACATTTTCGCAACCCATAGCGTTGGCGTTACTTGAAAAGATCCCGCCCTCCACGAAGCTCAAATTCCGCATGCTCTTGTTGATCACGGGCGACTCCGGAGTCTTCTCTGGGTCCTTCTCTACTGCTTTCGCAGCCGTTCCGCGGTTGGAACAAATCCCGATCAAGATCCCGAACACAACGCCGCCAACGCCGATCAGAAGGGTCGTGTTGTTGGCAGAAGCAGAAGCTGCTGATTTTTCCCCCGCCGCCTTGGCTTGCGCGGAGTCCAAGGTGCCGTTGGCGATTGCGCCGCCCGGTGACTGAACAGAGGTAGTATCGTTTTCGGAACCGGGAATTATGGTAGCGTCTGTTTCGTTGCTGGATGTTGTAGGAGAGTTTAATATTTGGAGGGTCGTCATAGTATTTGTGCCATTTTGGGCTGGTGCTGACGATCCACTCGAAGAGCTTGGGGATGATGTTACTCCTCCATCGGGTTTCATCCTGAAAGCCGTTTTCGTCCTCGCGCGGAGAAGTTCATGTGGTCGTTGCTGGACAAAACCCGCAGGTTGATTCTGTTTCTTGTGAAGATCATGGGTCGACGTCGAAAGAACACCGTCTTCCTTTTTCTCTCTACGCACCAAGAATGCGGAGAAAGAAGGGTCGTGAGATGAGGTGGAACCAGCATTTTTATCAACAGGAGCACGAGGAGAAGCTACAACTTCGGCAGTTGCGTCTAGCTGTATCGTGGCGTTAGCCATCTGTATCTTCTCTTGCAGGGATCTACTACTTCGCTGTGAAGACTTCAGCCCGCGCGTTGCTGTAGTGCTAGCATCTGGCGGTACAACTTCTTCCTTTATCTTTTTTGCTTCTTGCCGCGTACTTGCTTGTGATCGCGATGGCCGAAGGTCAGCTAGATTTTCTTGCACGGATCTTCCATCGTGGTCGTCGCCCGCCACTACACTCTTGTCCGGGTCAGCCGCGGATGCAGTCTTTGCGGGGTCTAGTCCCTGTACGAAGCAGGTCCTCTGACGTGGATGCTTGTGGTGCTGTAGTGGTGGAAAGATTAAGAAGAACAGAATTCCGGCGGCGAGAAGATAAAGCCGGATAGTTTTTCTTTTGCGGCACCAGAAGAACTCCAAAAAAAGCCTGATCCTCTTACGGCGCTTTGCGAAATGCCCCATTTTGCAGCACTTGTCAGATGTCGTCATGAAGACGTCTCGTTTACTTGTACGACGATGCTTTAGCTTTGGAGTGGAAGTATCTCAGCAATGTGGAAGATGTCGTGCGCATGAGGATGACTTGCGATTTCTTCAACACTGTAACGGTAAGTGCTTCCATTCTGGCTGAAGCGACGACTTTTTTATTTTTTAGCTTTGAGTTCAAATTGAGCTTATTAAGGAACAAAAAATACTTAAGTACAACACCAACGGGGGACACCAGGAAAAATTGCGAAGAGAAAGACGACAACGAGGAAGACAATGAAAATGCGAAAACGAAAAAAAAAATAATGAAAATTTGTTTCTCCAAATGAATTCGTTCGTTCAAAGCGACTACACGAATACGAAGCGATACGAAAGCAGAACTAATGCAGCTCTCGACACACGATTTTACCTGCGACTCCGACTGCAGACCACAACAAAACCCCGAAAAATGCTAGTAATGTCGAGTGAGAATATCGTCGGTTGTTTAAACGGAAAACACAGAGATAGGATACAGATACGGAAAACACAGTGACACAATTAACTACGTCACAACCTCTATTCATCGCAGAAGCAGCTGCTGGCTCTATCTTTTATTCGTTATGTTCGATCAACAGCGCATCTACTCTGCGGACACTCACATGCACGAGCAAGGTCGCACGGAAACGAGACGCGTCCCTGCTATAATTTCCAATCATGCGAAACATCAAAGATTTCATTTCGAAATTTGGTCTTCTTCCTCATCTCTCTGGAAGATTGCGTCAAATTTTCTTGACATGACTTTCGTATTCCATGTTCACAAACCTCTGTTCCCTGTCCAATCCCTCCGGCACGGGAAATTGCAGTAACTGCCCCCCTCTGACCCTCACCTGCACCAAATCCCCCGACTTGGCATTTACCGGGACTTCCACCACCACAGACTCCTTCTGCTTCTGCATGTACTTGTCCTGAAGTGCCTCGTAGGCCAATCGTTGCTCCTCGAGAAACTCGTCGCTCGCGGCTTGCTTTTTGGTCGTCTTATGTTGGAGAGAGGTGCTAGTACTTGTACTTCGCTCACCGGCAGAAGATTTCTGGGACCTTGACCTGGAGCGGGCGGAAGATGAACTCTGTGATTTGTTGTCGTCGCGGGCGGAGGGTGTTGTACTTTTGGAGGAACTAGAAGACGTCACATTGCTGTTCAGTGGCTCGTAAGCCATAACCAATTTTTGCTTGGGCTTGGCGCCCGCTGGAACGGTGACCTGTTCGTGCGAAAAAAGATTCAAGCATGTTTTGTAGTGGTACCAACTGCGGTCGGACTTGTTTTATTGCGGTTCCTGTTCAAATATAAGTCGAAGCACAGCAAGCTGTACTAGCTGTTGCTGATAAACTTTGATTTATGATTTTGCAATTTCACCACAAAGTTTGGCCTTTTCCAAGTCCTCCTGAAGCACAGAAGCGAAAAGCTACGTACCTGCATCCACTGTTTGTCGGGTGTCTTGACATTGAAGGTAGAGCCGGGTTTGCAATTCTTGGGCACTACGACCTGCATGTAGGCCTGGGATGTCTCTTTGCTTGCGGTCATTTTTATTCACGTGACGATTTTTTTTTTTTGTGGTACAAGTCAAGTGCTCAACAGCAACAAGAAGAAGGTCTTTTAGAATTACAAGGCTTCAACGACAACGAGAAGCTCTACGAGGAGGCACAGATAAGGTGATGTAGGTAAGTATACACAGCACACGATCAACACCGACACGTCTGCGCTTTCTGCCGAGATGATGAAGAACTCGCAAATTTTTTTTCGCTAATTCGCATTTAGTCAGCTGCTCGGTCGTCTCGCGGGTTACGCAGTGGTCTTCTGTTGCAACATAGCTATTTTGCGTGTGCTGCACAAGAGCTATGCAAGAACGGTCTTTCTAACCCTAACGCTCGTAGCATGACGAAGATAGATGAAAATGAGATGAGTATGGCCTTACCCCTTAGCCTTTTTACCGCTGCGCGCTATCCTGGTCGTGACTGTGAAGCTTCAGTAACGGACTCCGAACAAAATGCGACACAAATCACGACAAAGAGCCTAGCCCGGGTCTCGTCGTAGTTCCATGAAGGACGAAGAAGGTTTAGGATGTTGCCCATCCAACTACGAACGCGAACGGTGACAAGAAACAAATACTTCGAAGATCGTACGTTATGAAATTCGAAACTGTCGCCTGGTATAGTGCGTTAAAAAAGCCGCGCCTGCTATTTCACTCGCGTCGTATTTTCGACTCTAGTGACTTTGGACCTTAGTGCGTGTTTGATAGTAATATACGTGTAACGTATACGTAAAAGTTGTTCCATTCGCAAAATGCACCTTGGTACTTCTTCTCGCATGTATTTTACATACATACAACGTAAAAGTTTGCTTTATTTTTCACTTTAACTAACTTCAACTTGCGAAAATTACGGTACTAGGCCTAGCATGAGAAGGCGTTATTTGATTTGCTCAAAGGACCTCTGTCTTTGCTTCAAAGTTGTATTCATTGTCATTTGCTGACTTATGCTTCTGTACCCCGACTGGTTTATGTTAGAAAAAAGTTACCGCGAAAATGCAAAGAAGAAGCACTTTCGCATCGATGCTAAATGTTGAAAAAAAAACGTATACGCATACATGCGTGATGACTATTTCGACACAAAATTCTAATTTTATTCCAGTGCTGGGAATAAGTACATAAAAATTTCCGGCGTATTATCGTACTTAGCTTCGTCAGAGCGATGATCTCGCCGGTATGGTCGGAGGATTTGGTTTAGAGCCACCTAAATGTTCTCAACCAGCAGGCATGTGTGGTTGTTGTGCACCAGAGTTTTCATAATTTTCGTCCTCGAGTTCGTCCTCGTCCTCCTCTTCCTCATCGCCCTCTTCTATCCCTCCTGACTGCATACCGCCCGACGCGGTCATCTTTGTAGTCGTCCCAGGTAGCGACGATTGGGTAACAACCAGTTCCATCGTGCTCGTTGTGGTGGTCGTGTGTTGCTGTAATTGCTTCGACGGATGAAGATCTTCGGTAACGTGACAATGCTCTTGAAACAGGTCCCGCATCTCGAAAAGAAAATCGTCGAAGAACGTGGACAGCAGCTCCTCGGTGCATTGGCGCTGGTCCACCACCAATTTGCACAGCTCGTCGCGCAGCACCTGCCGGATGCTGTCCGCGATCTGCCGCGATTCACCCTGCAGATTACTCAAGGAAGAAAACGGGGCGGCGTAGTGCACCGTGCTGTTTCCCATCCGCTGCAGGCCGGGTGTGGTGGACGGTCGGCGCACCAGAGCGATGGCAGAGGCGATGGAACTTCGTTTGCCAATGTCAGCTGGTGAAGATATTTATATTTTTGCGCTATTAATAGTGGGACATACACAGAACAAGGATCGGCAGGCAAGGAATGCAGACTGTCTGATATTGCGAAGAAAACTCGCCATACCTTGCTTGCTAGATTTCTACGATGAAAGCTGCACTGAAGCTTAAAAAAAAAAGCAGCTTGAGAGATACGATTAGACGGTCCACCGCTCCCAGAAGCCACCTCCATGCCGTGGTGCGTGGCCCTCTGTTGTGTGAAGGCCATGGTGAGATTGCTCTTGCCCTTTTTCCAGCCCTCGGACTTCACTGCCTGAACGGCTGCCTGTGTCAGCGTCGCCCGCACCCGCGCGCCAATGTCATCCAGAGCCGGCGCGACCTATTTCATGAGTCAAGCACGGGAAGAATTATGCCGTGTTCTTTGCATTTCTTATTTGTCGTGCTGCGAGTGTTGCATGAGAGACGATGAATAGCATAAGTCTTCCTATTAGGGAGGAGCCGCGTGTCAAAAAATAGCACGTGACGTTCCGATGATCGTGATCCTCAAGGCATACAACATATTTTTGTAGCTCATACCTCATCCGCCATTCCAAAGGAGCCTCGCCGCGGCCCCGCGCCCCCAGATGAGCCAGATGTTGCACTCAGCTCCTTGCCTACCTCCCCGGAGAGTGAGGCCCGCGAACTGCGTCCCGGCCGCGGGGCGGCTAGAAATTGATCCCCCGTGGTGCCGGTGGTGCAGAGGGATTTCCTCGAAACTAAACACTGCGGGGGGTAGACTACACTAGCCCCGCCGCGCCAGGACTTCTTCTTGTTCACCATCCATCCATTCGCGGCACCCCCAGTAGGACTCGTCCCGCCAGCTGCACCCCCGCCCGTGGGAGATGTAGTCGCTGTAGTCTGGTGGAGCGGCATCACATTACCGCCACTAGGACTGCTCACCGGCTGCGCGTAATTGTTCCCAGAGCCCGACTTCGACGGACCACCTCCGAAGGACTGCGCGCCCCGGGGAATCAACGTCGGTCGCTTATTTATTCCGTGTGAACTGGAAGAAGTAGGAGAGACAGGGAGGTTGTTGTAGTGCTGAGCGACAGGTGGACCACCACCTCCAGAGGTCTTACTGCTCGGGCTCGCTGGCATAGGTCCTTCGTGAGGAGGGCCTCCGGCTACTGTAGTTCCACCTCCCGCCGAGTTGTGGCTGTGGCTTTTTACGCTCCTGTTTTCTTCTCGCAATTCATGTTGTTCATCGCGGAACGTCGGAGAGTCAACACTATTTGCGCTCTTGTTAAAATCTTGATCTTCCTCTTCCGGCCCGCCCTCCTCGATGGCGTTGATGCTTGTTTCCGCCTCCTGTTCGATGTAGTCTCGACTGTCAAAAGAGATGTGCGGGTTAAACGCAATCGTAGCGCCGCCCGCCACCTGAACCGTGCCTCGTGGATCCAGCTGGCGCGAGGCCGGTTTTGTCTTTTTTTGCTTCTGCTCTTTCGTGGTAGATGTGCCGGACGACGCGGTGGAACTGGGGTTGTTAGTATGTCCCGGAGCTGCCACGCCCGCGGGCGCGCCGAACTGAAGGAGGCGTGGCTGCTGGGGTGAAGGGGGCCCCTGAGGCGGCGAAAGTGGGCGCCGCTCCATGTTGTCCATTTGATCACTACCACTAGCATTCGGGCTTGCTGTTTTCTGATTGTTGTGGGCATGATCTCCTCTGCTGCTGGTCTCTATCGGAGCGGGGGCTACCTTTGCAGGAGAAGCTCCTTTGCTCAACATCTTCCCTCCAGGGCTGCTGCGTCGGTGAAGATGCAGATCTACTTCACAGCCGTCGTATGAGGATGAAGTGCTAGGACCAGCAGAGGTGTTCTTGTCAACAGGAACCCTGCTTAACGTTTCTTGGCCTTCCGTGCTGGTTTTTGTGAAGAGGATGAGTTCGTGACCACCTCCGTTTGACTCGGCCGCTCTCTGCACGGCCTGGGCGGCTTCCGAAGCGGTCTTTGGAAACATCGCCCCCAGGCCGGTGTTCTGGCTCGGGGGATGTTGGTGGTGCACAGCCAGGCCTACTCCTGATTTCGCCCGAATTTGCGCGATCGCGTCTTTGGTCGCGCGAACCTCTGGCGACGCGCCAGCAGCGGGTTCTTGTCTGGAACCACGATTGTTCATCCCACCTTTATTGCTGTTGGCCGTGTTGCTTTTCAACATCGTAGTCCCAGCACTCCCAGATGAAGCACCAGCCTTTGACGCAGCACCACTGCTCCCATCTTTGCTCTCGTTTGGATTCGAGGAAGATGGTATTGCAAGAAACGGATTCCAGATGCTCTTTTTAAAGCGAGAAAAGAGGCCCTGCTGTTGGTGGTGAGTCGCGTTGGAATTTTCAAACTCGTCGAAGTCGTCATCCGCACTATGGTAGTCTACCAGATCCTCGTGTTTTTTGTCGCGATGACATGAGTCGACAAACTGCTGCCGTGGATCGATCCGATTTCCTTGAGCATCGACGGTCTCCAATGTGCTAGCGAAAATCTTCACCCTCGACGCAATTACTTTCAGGAAGAACTTCTATGTAGTTGCATTTATTGTTTTGAAAAGAGGTCCTGAATTTCTTTGGCATGCCTGCTGTGAATGCTTCTATCGCGATTCGCATGAGCGGAGCATTTTTTGCAAAAAAATGAGAGTGAAGTAGGAGGTGACTCCACATGGGATATCCACTAAGCCGGTCAGCAAATCCCGTCTGGAGCGCACATTTTGACTGTTGCGCTGCTTGCCTCCACCTCCTAGCCCTCTGGCGGAAAAGAATTGCGGCGCGCCAGCACCAGTGGGTCGCTTGCTATTTCTTCCCTCGGCACCAGGGGGATCCAGCTCCAGGTCGTAGATCGGAGGACCTGATGTCGAACTCTTAGTCACTCGGCTCGCAGCGCCCAGGGGCATGGACATGCTAGGAGCGGCAACGTATCCCGGAGTAGAAAAATGTGCTGCGCAGCTCTTTCTTCCAGTATTGCAGCGCACAGGCACAGAGTTGCAGCTTTGAGCAGGATGCAAAAAAATTCCGGATGCAAAAAAGTGCAGAACAACAAGCGAAGGCATGTTATGTAGACATCACCAAGTATGAGCATGATCGCTTCAAGAGGAATTACGCATCCCTGCGCGGGGGCGGAAGAACAAATACAAAGTTACGAGCTGAGACGTAAGTTGTAAGGAGCACACGCTTTTCTTCATCTTCCGTGCATACAGTGACGCGACTGTTTGCTGCTTGCGCGGCGGATGGTCGGAAAGAAGCCTGTTCAGCCAGCGGCGCCGGTAGTGTACAACTTTGGTGATCGTTCATTTGAAGACCATCGTCCTTCTCCCCCGCCTCGTCGTCCTCCCGCACATCATGTTCATGCTCTTCTTTGTTATTGTTGCCGACGATGATGTACCTTCGTAGATTTTCGATTATCGCCTCCCGTTGCTCCGGAAATTGTTCCAAAATCGGCAGAAACTTTTCCCTTGTGATCTCCGCGAGCAGACAATACGTGGACGCGCGAACCGAGCACAGCCGGGGGGTTTGGGCCAGAAGCGCAATCTCGCCGAAATACTCGTTCTCGCGGAGGTTGCGGACCTGTATTTGTTGGGCCGAAGTACAACTAGCGGGGGTAGTTGGGCTGAAGTATAACTAGCGGGGTTTCGTAATTGACATAGCTGATGTCCACCTCTCTACCGCGATAGACGAAGCAGGAAATTGAAATTCTATGCTCGAGCACGTTGATCATTCACCAAAACCATTTCCTCTAAATTATAGTACCGTATCCCATTCCGCATTCAACACATCGCACGTCCCGCGAATGATAAAGTACATCTCCTCGCCGATGTCGCCCTGTCGCACAATCAAATCTCCGGGCGAAAATGTCACTTCCACTAGCACCAGGATCAGCGTGTGCACAAACTCCAGCGGGGCGTGGCGGAAGAAGGGCGCGTTTTCGAACAGTTTTCGGAACAGAAACGCCTTGAGTTCCACAAATAAGGAGACGGACAGCCCCTGCATCAACGTGTTGTAGGCGTGCAAGTTGTGGTGGATGGCCAAGAAAGTGTGGTACTTCGTGATCCGTTGCTCCAGGTCTTTCGGGACCGACAGGGACTTCATGGCCGCGCGGATCAGCGACATTTGTTCCGTGTGTTTGTTCGCCAGCGAGCCGATGCGCTCCAGGAAAATGGTCATGTGCGCGTACACCACGGCGAAAAACGGCCCGCCACACATTCCCACGATGCCCATAAACACCAGCTCGTTGTTGTTTTCGTACAGATTCTGGTCCCGGGATTCGCCGTTCATGAGGTAAATCGCATCGCGAAAGCAGTACACGTACATCCGGAAGAGGTCGCGGTGGAGCAGCGACGTCGCGCCAGCAGAAGAAGTGGTCCCAGCAGCAGTCGACTCCGCCGTTTCGTCCAAAATCAAGACGCCGACTTTGTCGCGGAAAAAGAGGATGTAGAACCAGTAGCAGCCCAGGATGTGGAAGAGGAGAACCATCCACATCAGCATGCGGACCAACTGGACACCCTGGTTGTAGCGGAGTTCAAAATGCGACTGCGGTAATATGATCAACCGGTGGAAGCGGAGGAGCTTCAGCACCAAGAGGTAGTAGACCACGCTCTGCGAGGGGTCCTCGGGCGGCGTGGTGAAGTTGACTACCACCGGAAAGAGGGACAGCAAGTCCAGGTAAAACAGCGGGTTTAAAAACTGGTACTCGAGGATGTGTGTTTTGCGGTCGATCTCCTTACCACTAGTCAAATCACCAACGGAAATGAAAAACCGCAGCGGCATGTACAGGAGGTACACCAAGTCGCACACAAAGACCTCGAAAAAAGTGCTGTAGTCGCCGAGCTCCTCCCCTGCCACCACCCCGCTGTTCCGCGCCCCGTTGCCAAACAGGTGGACCAGGGAGGGCAGCGCCGGGCCGAAGCCGAGCGCGAGGGGCACGCGGATCGCGAGCAGGAGAACCGTGAAGATCAAGACCCGATCGATCATTTTGTTCTCGTTGCTGTAAAAGGTGATCACCGGAAATTCGTCCAGGTAGTCTTTTACGTCCTGCAACCGCTGGCTCAGCGTTTTCCGCTTGGGCCGGCGGCCCAAAGATTTTGCTCGGGCCAGTAGTTTTCCCAGCGTGGTACGCCGACCCACAATGGACACATTTCGACCGCGCCTAGATATCTCACTCAGCACCTTCCCGAAAGAGCTGCTGTATTTCTTGATGGCTAAAGATTTATCGCTCGATCCGTTAATATCGCTGTTTGCACTTGCACCACTTCCCCCCGCTGAATCGATGCGGGACAGTCCTGGAAGTTCATTTTTGGTCGATTTCTTGCTTTTGCGGAAGAAACCACCAAAGCCGCTGGCTTCCTTGCGCCCTGGACTGCTGAGCAGCTGCACGGCCCGCACGCTCGGACTGGTGGTGGAGGTGCCATGACGATCGGCGCCTCGAGTACTATTTTCAAACTGCCCTCCAGCTGCAGAACTGGGAATCAAAGCGGAGAACCTTCTGGTCGAGGGCGGGACGAATTGGGCGGCGATGCTCGCCGGTGATGGTGCTGGTGGGGCTGACATGACTTGATGGGGAATTGGTATAGGCCTCGAAAGGAGAGCAGGCTGGCGCTGCCCTCGAGCGCTAGCTGCACTATCCTGGAGGCATGCAGTGCGATCTCGTCGTGGTAACGCGAAGACAACCCTGCATCAGGAACTTCGCTTTCGTCTAGACCCTATTGCCTTTGAGTTCAGATAAGTAAGCACAAGGAAAAACTTCTTTGCTTCGCAGATGAATTGACGTCGTAATGCAGCTGCGCGCCCCTGCGCGAGGCCATGCAGGACAAAGGCAAAACTCAAGCTCATCCAAGCGTACTCGTAGTCCTGCAGCTATTGAATCTCAATGCCAGATCTTTGGCAGGTCTCTCTTCTCACTAGTTGCCTCGCCTCCAGATCAACTGCCGCGCCCCTCGCTAGGGATGAATTCTCATTCTTCGAAATCATTCGCAAGCACGAGACCAAACACCAAAAGGTAGCGAGTTTCTTCCTGCCTGCGCGTACGTCTCCGGCCCTCAGAAAGCACGGGCATGCGCTTACAATAAAGTGGGCAAATATAATACAACACAACGAAACAAAGGACCACGCGACACGGGGGCGCCCCGCTCGCGCGCCCACCTTCAATGCCCCTCGCCGGCCCCCACCATACACAGGCCGAGCGGGCGCCACGCACCCTATTGGGCTGCGGGCGTAACAAAAGCCAAAGCGCCAGGGGCGCGCGCCGGTGCGGCGCGAGCCGGGGGGCAGGGAGCAGGGTGCGCTGCGACAAGGGCCCGAGGGCCCGGCCGGGCCCGGAATGACGCGCCAAGGTGGCCGACGTCGCCCGCCCCCCGGCGGCGGCGGCGGCGGCGGGCGGTCGTTGGTATGTTTGCCGAAAAGCTCGGGGGACGTCCCTGCGCAGACGGGCCGGCCGCGGCGCTATGAAGTCCGACGCTGCCTCTATGTATTTGAAGACGAAGATCGAGATCTACTTCCCCGCTGGCGATCGCCGCAACACAGTTGCTTGCATTGCGGTGCTGCTCTTTATCGTCCAGCGCCCGGGTGGGTGCGTCGGTCGCGGCCGGATAACAGGTCGCACCTCCATCACACTGGCCGCGAGGAGCGTTGCCAGGCTTTTCGAAGGCGTGGCACGGTCTGAAGAAATCACTCAGAAAGGCCAGGAAGTCCATCGCCTAGAGTTGCGCCAAGGCTCGAGCATTTCCTGCGGTGGGCAAATAAGTACTTCACCACTATGTGCTGCCTTGCTTAGGCTAGACGAAAAAGACGATCAAGGCACTTGATGAAGATCAGTTTTGTGACCGACATCATGGAGTCGATTCAGCACATTCATCTTGGAAGATGCCATGACTTCGACTTACACTTCCCTCGGTGCTCTCAGTCCGTTTTTGGTCTTATACTCAACATTGACATTCAGACAGTGGCAGGTAATAACGTGCGTCGCTATTTCTTGCGTGGCGCCTCCTCTGTGTGTTTTTTGATTCGCTAACCTCGGAAATTCATGTCACGTTCGCCGGGACTCACGAGGACCCGTACCAGGAGCGTCCTCTTCTCGTCAAGAAGCAACGAGGGCTGGTGCGATCGAACACTAAGTAGAGATATTTATAGCCCTGGACACGACAGCACTCGTGTTCGTCAAAGAAAATATCGCATACGTCACATCCATTCAAAACACTTTTGTAGTTGGACTTTGATCCCTGCAAGGAACCATCTCCCAAACTTTTCCCACTTGGATTTCAGAGTGACATGCTATGAATGTGAACTATGCACGGAAACAACAGACTACCACTACGCTACACAGCTATTTGAGTCAAGACGCTCGCCTGATACGATAGATTCATTGTCATGAAAGTACAAGTACACCGCTAAAGAAGCAATTCTCTACAACTGCGTGTAATCACAACAGAAAAACCCCCAACCTTCGCTGAAAAGTTTCAGTCCTTGACCGGGTGCGCAAAGGTGTCGATGGTACTGAGCACCCGCTTCAAGAATGGATCCTGCACGGAAACGTAGGTAACCGCCGGGGCGGTCTCTTCCGCGTAGGAATGCTTGTTCTCGTCGTTTTGGTCGTCTTGAGTATCCTGCTCTTGCGCCGCCTTGTCTTTTTCCTTCTGGTCTACTGCCCCTGCTCCAGTCTGCACGCTCTTGTCCTTTCGCGTGAAGACGTCCTCTTTGGCGCGTTTCTGTTTTTTTTAATGAGCGTGAAGATGCATAATTTTGGTTTGAGAGTGTTATTCTGTAGAGAAATCATTTCAATTTCATGTCTTTGTCTTTGTCACCACTGATTGCAATAATTGCGTAACAAAGTAGAAAAGCAGCAACATGAAAAACGTTATGCCACGAAAAAGTACGTTCATTTTTTCCCACTTCGCCCAATTCATGGCCTGTTTCTGCAAAATTTTGTCTCCCTTTCTGACCGCGCGTTTCAAATAGTTGAACGGGTAGGGATTGATTTGCGGGGAGAACGGAAACTGCACGATATTTTCCTCCTTCCGGGCCTCCATCGCCTCTTGCCTCGCCTGGTCCCGCATCGTGAGCCATTCTCTCTGCGACGTCGCGAACTCATCGCTTAACTCCTTGGTCATTCGCGTTGGCAAATAGTCCGATTTGTTCTTGTGCGTTTCCATCTGCAGATGGCCTTGTTGCGCCTCGAACTCCTTTTCCTGTTCCCGCACCGCTTGTTTCACCGCCTGGTGCCACTCCTCCTTCCGCGGAAGTTGGATTTTCATGTGCCGCTCGTAGATGGTCATGGTGTTCCACTCGTCAGGGATAAAGGTTTTCCGAAACAACCTTTCCCGCTCCCGCTTCAGCTTCAGTTTGTGCTGCCGGAGCTCCTCCTGCGCCTTCTGCAGCACCTCCTTCTTCGCCTGCAAGTTTTTCAACTTGTTCTCCTTCCGCCGTTCCAGGAAGTTCCGCCACGTCGCCTCCACGTCGAGGACCTTTTTCGTCCCATCCGGATTGATGTTCGGGTTCCGCACCCCCTGGAAGTGCTTCCGCATGGTCGCCTGAATCCCGTGCAGGTCATGGAAGTTCCGGACTTGCTCCTGCTGTTTCCTCCGCTCCTGCTTCTTCCGCTGCTCGATCAGGGATTTCCCCACCATGGCGTGGACCTGCAGAATCGCCTTGTGGTCGTCCTCGTCGGCTAGTTCGACGGTGGTCGGGTGGAGACCGTCAAACTTGGTCTCCCAACGAGTGAACGCGGAAGCGGTAAGCTGCATTTTGGTGAGTTGACGGATGTTGATAAAGGTCTTTCTTAACCAAGGGGATTGTTGGCGAGGTGTTATGTTTGGGTAGGTTCTTGCTGATGGTGATGCCGACGAAAAGAAGATCGCAGCTGGAGCACGAACAAAACTGGACTCTTTCGCTTCAACTAGTGTTGAGGGTAGGCGAAAGTAATCAGGTAGAAGTACGTGGTCAAACGCGTACAAATCGAGTAGGTGGCACTAGATTTTTCGGGGGGAATTGGGTACCGTGGTTGTGGTTCCTGTAGGTCTCTGTACGATGGAGAAATCGCGTAACTGACACTTGAGAAGAAGAAAATGCCCGAGAAACGGAAAATCAGGAGCAACACCATAACGAGATAAACCTCCACGACTGAACGATAAGATAAGGACGAGAGAACGGAAGCCAAAAAGGACGAAAACACGATAGCGTCGGTTTTTTAGATTCGAGCGTTTTTGTTCAGACTTGATAGACATAAAAGAAAAAAGTCGACGCCATTTGTTGAGCGACAATTTTCCAGCAATACCGAACCGACCTGGTTCCAATTTGCACGAACCGACATTGCTCAGGAGACAGTATACGTACCAAGACATAGCTCGTGGTTGCTGACATTAAATAGTTGTTCGTATCATGTTTTGGAACTCGTGCTATGAACATCTGTTTAGTGACGTCTCTACAGGTAACACGGCGTTTTCGATTCATCGATTTCCGACCGGGCAAAAGCAAAATTGGAAGTGGAGTCCTTATATGCATTTTTGTATGACGTGGCGGTAGCACAAGCAGCTCGGAAAACTTATTTGTTCACTATTTACTTCATGAAAGAAAGTTCGTGGCCCGTGGGCGACACTGCATGCGGGAAAGAACAACCGATCAACGGCTAGCCACGATGAAAGAGTTATCGTGATGGTGGAAAATATACATTTACTGCATCAAACCGCCTGTCTCGGTGGCCAGAGATTTCTCATGTCGATCATGCTGCTGACCACGCCCAGCAGCCCGATCGGAAAATCGTGCACAGTGTGCAAGCCGGAATTGTGCAGTCCCTGCGCGATCAGCAACAGAGACTTTAAGAAGAGAAGAAAAGAGTCGCGCCTTTTCACGCGGTGGAACAGCATCTGCTTTCGTAGCTCCTCTTGTCTGTCCATCGTCAACAGATCGTTTCGCGCGTCCTCCGTGGGCGCCGACCGGATTTCCTCGACAAAAAGCTCGTCTTGGTTGTCGTCTTGGGCCGACGACGGTGCGTTGTCCAGGTCGTCATCCTGGCCGACTACGGCGGCGGAGGACGCGAACGGACCGAGATCCGCCGGCTTCAACTTTGGCACGGATGCGCTGTCGTTCGACAACAGCCCGAGGGACCGGCGGTGCAGCTGGAGTCTTGCGAGCGACTCCCGTTCTTCCCGCTTTTGTTTAGATTTGCTGCTCTGGTTGTTGCCCGCCCGGGAGCTGGAGATGATGGAGCTAGCGCGGCCGCGACTTCCGATCGAAGGGGACCGCTTGAGGAGGGGAATCGGCTGGCGCTGGTCGCGCGGCGTGTTGGGCGCGGACCCGACCTCGCTGTCAGTCCGGTAGCCACCACCCCCCGTGCCCGTGTGGGAGGAGCCCCTGTTGCGATAGATTGATGCTGTGATAGATGTCGTGGTGGAACTTTTCATTCTTGAAGAAAAAATCCAATCGAGGGCGGAAGCAGAAAGCAGAAGACAAGAGGTAGGGGTAAATCCTGACTCTGCTCCTCCTCCCGGGCAGGCAATTGCATCATGAAGAACAGAGGTCACTATGTATCAGATGCAGCAGGTAAGAAAAGCACACATCAAACCTTCTCCTCTCGAGCGCTGGCGGCAGGTCCAAGCTCCCTTTCCTCGGTGGTTTGTTTTTCGAAGAACTCGCAGAGGACGCAACTACTTTCCCCCCAAGAACCGGCTGTCCTCCGCTGATCCTCCCGGTGAAAGCCGCCAACTTTGCTTGCTCCGCGGAGTAGTCCGCCAGCCGCATCACGTCTAGTTCCGTGATCTTTTTCGTGTTCGGAGTCGACAGCTTGGTGTTATTTAGTCCGGCATCCGGGGTGGCGCTTTGCGCCGTGGAGTCCTTGGACTTAGCACGCCGCTCGCTGGAGATGATATCCGGTTTATTTGTCCCGCCAAGCATTTCGTCCAGAACTCGTTTTTCCGTGAACATCGCATCCCTTTCCA
Source organism: Amoebophrya sp. A120 (assembly GCA_905178155.1). NCBI lineage: Eukaryota > Dinophyceae > Syndiniales > Amoebophryaceae > Amoebophrya > Amoebophrya sp. A120. Next base: position 4,155,657 of record CAJINV010000007.1, on the reverse strand, counting down.
AAAATGCCATCTCCTTCTCCAGCTTCCGCAACTGTTTGTGGTGTCTCAGGGTGAGGCAGCACTGGTAAAAGGCGGAAAATACATTCCCGCCGATCATGTACCGCAAGTTGTACTGGATCAGCGGTTTGGGGTCGTGGGAAAGCAGCTTCACCTTACACAGCCAAACGTGATGATCCTTCACCAGGTACACCGCGAGCAGCATCTTCGAAATCAGATTCACGAATTCGATCCAGTCCTTCTGCGCGTTCAGATGAATCTGCTTCACCTTCGACAACACAATGAACTCCTTGGCCCACCGGTGCGTCCGCCTCGCGTCGGACATCGCGGTTTGCACCGATTTCGCCTTCGTATTGATCTGCTCGAAGGAGGCTTTGAGCGCAGATGAGAGTGCGACATTTTCAGCGGTTAGTGATGTAATCGAGGCAGTACTAGAATTGTCGTTCGCGGTAGAAGATGAAAAAACCTCGGACCACGACGGGGACGAGAAAAGGAACAAAAACCACCGCTGGAGGAGAAGCGAAGAGACTAACTCGGTAAGCTTCTCCGGCCGTTCTTTCAGGAAATAAGTGCAGAATCCGGTGAGCGCCTTGCAAAAGTACTGCACTAAACGCGCGGTTTTGTCCCGAGCTTCGGACTTCGTGAAGTACAGCTGTAACTGGTTCCCCCGCTCCTCCGCTTCGCGTTTCAAGGAAAGGAAGGAAGACGTTTGTGGGAGGTCGTAGAGTGAGGTGAGAAGGGAAAAGAGGATACTCGTGGTGGCATTTTTGTCCTTCTCGACGTTTGGCTGTGATTTGGCGGTGCTAACATCTTCGGTTGGTCCCGAGACTGGTGCCGGATTTGCCGCTCCGCTTGTTCGTGGGGGAAGCATGTCTGGCTCGTTGCTGACGACAGGAGTGCGAAACTAAAACACGGCCGATTTCTTCGACAATACGCCATAGCAGTCGTGGCCAATTGGATTGCCGCATACACTTACAAACACACCCATGGCACACACTACAGCACACAACTTCGACGTGATAATGATATTTACCTACGCTTCCACTTAGATCAAGATCAACGACGGACTGCGTAGCCAGGCAGTGCTTGGGCGCGCACATGGAAAACAACAGGCATGCAGATACACGAATAGATTGTTAATCTGAACCAACAGGCATTGAGAGCACGGACTGAATCCGAATCCCGACCCAATGCTCATGGACCTGCAGAAAAGAACGACACAAACCACATCACAACAAGAACCGCTTGCACCTGTCTCGCTTCAAGCTCAAACAACACCAAGCCAAGCTCTATGCGATGTGTTGTATCAGCCCACACACACACACGGTGGCGCGTCGCATCTGTTTCATCAAGAAGTAAGATGCAGCCCGGCCTTCGCCGGTGCGGTTCGTTGTTGCAGCAGGGGGCCGGCCGGGCTTCTGGGAACAACAGTGCTCCCTGTGGTGGAGCAAACCAGCAAAGCAAGGCTACGCTGCGTCTTGGGCGAAGGCCAATGATAGACAACCACGCTTGTATGCATAGCGGCGAAAAATAGCAAAGCCCGCTGGCGCGCGCCAAGCAAGGAAGCGTCGGCGCCGGCGCTTGGTGCCAGGCGGCTGGCCGCGCGCGCGCCGGCCGCGGACACACACAACCAACACACAGACAAAATCAGCGAGCGGCCCGGGCAACTCCCGCCCCCCTCCCCCGGGGGGCAGGTAGATAGCAGGCGGCGCCGCCGGCTTGCGCTCTCCATCCTGCGTCTTCTCTTCTGCTCCTCCGCGGGCGCGGCCCCGGAGCCGGCGGCCCTGCTGATACGCCACTCAGGAGATACGCATCCTGGGGGGGGGCGAGCGGCGACAGGCCGGCCCGCCCCCGAGCAAGGCCCCCGGCGCCCGGTTCCGAACGGGGGGCGAAAGAACAAAGCAACACAAGCCAAAGACCGCCTGGCCGGGCGCCCCCGCCGCCGCGCGCCGGCCGACAAGCTAGCGCCACCGCGCGAAGGCCCCCGGGTCCGGGCCATACTCGGGATTTGCCCGCGTCATCGCGCTGGAGCGCGTAGCGTTGCGCGTGTAAAACCCCGGCCGGCCCCTCCCGTCGAAGTCGGCGCGCACGCCCCGACCCTGCAACCAAACTAAGCAGCCCGGCCGCGGAAGTGCCCGACACCTAACAACCCCAGGGCACTTCTGTAAGCAACGCGGGGGCGCCGCGAGCAGGCGAATTACAAAACTGCGCAAAAAATCGACGCACCTTGTGCGCCCCCTGGGTCGAATAGATAGCGAAGCTGCGCACGAACTCCCCGCGGCCCTGGGTGCACGCTTTCGCAATTCCCCCCTTCTCGGGCCAGGAGTTGGGATGCTGACCGCCCTCGTCGGCTATTCCAAAGCCCCTCCTTGTTGACGCGGCGGCGGGGGTCCGCGTGCGGCTCGACGAGCTTCGGCGGAGTGAAGATCTTTCGCGAAGTTCCCTATTCCTCAGGCGTTGGCTCGTCCATCTCCGGCTCGCTTCCTGGGGCAGCAGAAAGCGAAACCCTGGAACTCCGTGCAGGAGCTGCCCGCCGGCGGAAGATTTGCAGCCGGGGGAAACCCGGCGCCCCCGTTCCCTGCGCCATCGCAAAAATGCGGGCGCCATGGCTCGGCCAGACACGTGGACGACGCGGGCCGCCCCCGCCTCGTGCTTGACTGCTGCAGGCGCGCTACAACCTCGCCCCTCGGCCGGCTCGGCCGCAGGAATCGCACGGCGCTAATCTTTCGCGCTAGTACTGGACTGAACTAGCTGCCCGCGCCGGGCCGGGGCCCGGGCAAAGCGCCGGCAAGGGCCGGCATACGGCGCCGACGGCTGACCCCCGGGCATGGCGCCCGATTTCCTGCGCCATCGCGCTCCCTTGGCCAGCATGGTGCTTGCGGCCGCTGCCCCCCCCTTTCCTTCGGATTCCCGCGCGCCTGCCCCCCCGGCGCAGCAAGCTGCAAAAGCCCGCGGCCAATGGGCCTGGGCACTCAGCCTCGGGGAAGGCGGAGAGGCTGCGGCCTGGCTCCCCCGCCATCTCCGAAACATTGCTGGGGCTTTGGCGGCGATGGCGAACTTCACAAAACAGCCGGGGCACACGTTGCGCCACTCCTCTCCGCCACCCCCGAAATCTCCCGGCGCAATGCTGAAGGCGGGAAGTTGTCGGCCCCGCGGCATAATGCGCGCGGCCTTATCGCCCCCCACCCCCACCACAACAATCCGAAGCATGGCGATACTCTTGACGATCGAAAAGCTCCCCACATGATTGAGCACTTCCACTTTCACGCAAGAGCAAGACCAGGCGTCCCGGAAAATAAGAAAACAAAACTTGACGCATCGAGATGAACACAAGAGCGTCGACTTCAACTATCAATTACAAGACATCAGGAGCGCGGAATGCTGGGGCCGTCCCTTTATATGTTCGAATCAAAGAAGTCTGTCTTCACATCTTCCTGTTGCGTTCTTCGTTCGTACGTCCACAAAATCACGCGCAGCGCCAGTTTCTTTCAGATTTCATCTCGCAAACAAAACCCGCGCAATTGCTGGGTCGGAAAAAAGCAGCTCTGCTGCGCTATCATCTACCAAAAGGCTAGTGAAGCAGCTTGCTGCGGAACTTGGAGATCCGGCTTCCGGCAACAATGCGAATGCCTGGGCCTCACCATCGGCGTCATTTTTCTCGCTGCTATTGGTTGCAGCTGGCGCAAGTACCCGTCCTCCATACTCGTCATCACCAGGAAGCACAGGCAAATTATCGACAGACCAACTGTAACCGTGTTTGTCCTTCATCACCGCAAACTTCGAAATCGTCTTCGGAACCACGCACACCTCGGAAAACGGAAACTCCTTCAGCCGCAAAAATTCCTCTATCTCCTGCTTGTGGCTGTTCCGGGTCAGGATGACGACGCGTCTTCGTGTTCCACTGCCAATACTGGTCTTCTTGCTTGTGGAATCACCGCCATGCTCGGCTATAGGTCCTGGCTCTACTAGCGCCGGACTTTCCTGCGCGCCACCTGCTACCTGAAGAAAGCTTGCTGCGACCTCGCGCAAGACAGAGTCGACAATGTATTCTTGCTTGTTCTCCTCGTCGGTTCTTCTCTGGGGTGGCAGAGGGTTCTGTCCACACTTCGTACTTGCCACGGTCCGGTCGAAGTCGAAAAATAGAGTGCTGAAGTCGCAATCTCTGGTTTTTCTTTTCTCGACGAGGTAACAAGCACCATCCGTTTCTGTTGCTGAAGAGCACACCGTGGCGGCTTTGCAATCGGATAATTTTTCCACCAAATTTCGCACGTCATCACCATCCCCTCGCCCGAGTCCGCACTGTGCGCAGAAGGTAAAATCTAAGTCGCATTTGCAACACTTCTGCTGATGAACGCAGTACAGGAACTGCTGACGATGTTTCGCCTCTTTGGTGTGCTGGATTGAAGCAGAATCCGCCCCCACTTGTTCCCTTGCTGGGCTTGGCAGTTCAGATGAAGTTTTGCTGCTCCTTCTTTTTCTGTTTGATGTTGCCGCTATTTCCTCCTTCCGAGCGCGTATCTTCTGCTGCACGAAGCAGAAGGGGCAATCCTCGTACTCCCTCCGTATCTGGTCTTCGCACCACACACATATCAGCTGCTTCGTCAGAAGGAAGTCCGGCAATGGTGTTTCGCACTGGTGACACTGGTTGCGGCTCACCTTTGTGTGATTGTGCTCCACGCAGACAGTCTTTGTCGCCTGTACTCCGTGCGCGTTGCAACGCGATTGCTTCCCCACGGCGAGCATCTCAGGCTTGCGCTTCGCGACCAAACGGGCTTTACTGAGGAGGAAGGAAGATATGTCAAGAGCCTCGTCCCCGTTTGGATGACATGACGCTGCTGCTCTTGCACGACGAGACGCAATGGCGTTCGAAGGCGAGAAATGACTCGTCTGGCCAGTATTGCTGTAAAACAAACTGTTGCTGCCATCTCCCTCGTCGCCACCGCTGTAAATCCGTTTCTTTGCTACTGCAACCTCCAACACTTTCTTCGTCAAAGACTCGAACGCGACACAAAACCCAGTGAGCCAACATCGATAGCGATTGAGCAGGTGGTGCCGCCGATAGTCGATTTTTTCGTTAGAATTATGTCCGTCGGACTTGGATAACAGCAGCCGCTCCTCCTGCATACGAATGGCCTGAAGCTCCTTCTCCAAAACGCGCAGCAACTCTCTGCTTTTGTCCCGCAATAGCAGTAACGTCAGGCACGCTTCTAGAAGATACGTTCGTATTCGCCACGCCTTGTAAGCGCCGCGCGCGACCAAGCTCTTTTGCAGCATGGTTAGTTCGAAAAGGACTTCAGACGAGGCGGTTTGTGGGAGAAGGTTGAGTGCTTGTAACGGATGTTGCTGGCCGTGATGGGTGAAGAGCTCATGCCGATTCCGAAAATCTGTCCCACGTAGCTGCCCTTCAGGATCTCCACAGAAGCCGGTCTCGTTTAAGTCCAAATCCCAGCAGAAAAAGTTTTCATCGAAAGGGATAGAATACGTCTGTTGTTCATGCTCCGCTCTCTGCAAGTCAACATTTCTCCCACCATCGGAAACCGTTACCAGAGCTCTTCTAGTGTGCGCGAGTTCCTTCAGAATCGGTTGGGCTTCTAGTGAAGATACACCACTTGCCATCGCTTCTTCTACTTTCATCGGCCGCTCTGATATAATTGCGCCGCGTTCCTCCTGTCGTAGATAAAGTGGCGCTGATGTACCTACCTCGCTGGCGTCACGCTTTATTTCGTTGTCTCGGTTTTCCTTTTCTTGTGGCTCTGTTGTATAGTTCTCAACTCCTATCTGCGACCGTATCGAGTCCAAGCTGTGCCGCAGGCTGTCGAAAATCGCAGTGCAAGGGTTTTCGTCTTTGAGTGCGCGGCCAGCACAAAAATAGACTGCTAAATGTTCATCCTCCTCGTCTTTCTCTTTTGCCACTTCCTCCCCCGCGGCTTCCAGCGTCGGACTCCTGTGAATGCAACAAATCGCCTTGGTCAGCTCCCGGAACGCCGCGAGTGCCCGCGTGGCGCCCCTCGCGGACTGAAACCCCTCCGCGATCTCTCTGTACCGATGCGAATGCTCCCAGATCAGTGCCTGTTCTTCATCTTCTTCTTCTTCGGGCGAGCAGTTTTTCTTGTCCTCGTGCTCAACATCTTGAGCACCTGCTTCAGAAGTTGTTTCACTTGCAGTACTAGAAACCTTATGTTGACCACCTTCTTCTCGGTCGTGTAGTTTCGGCGCGGCCGCGGCTACCAGAACTACACCAGCAGGTTGTTCTAGCTGCGAAGATATAAGCCTCCTGCTCGTCACCAGTTCCACGTCGGAGAAGAAAAACGTTGTATGCATTGCAAAAGTATCGTACTAGTACAAATCGCATGACAAATTTTATTAGGAAAAAAATAAAAAATGGAATTTGTAATGCAGATTTGGGTAGGAAACCAGAGTTGTCATGCATACCTGCAATTCATACGAGTACGATACTTTTGCACAGGATACGTTGCCAGACACTGCAATTCCCGTTCCACGTGCCGGCTTCTGTGAAACAACCGGAGAAAGACTTTCTTCAGGTTCACGCAGTTCCGCCGGAGAAGAAAGCAATCGGTTTTGAGGAACTCGCGGAATTTTTCGTCCAGTTCTTGAAAGCCACAAATTCTCGCGTCTCGGTCGATCAGCTCGATAGACCCGCAATTCAGGTTGTACAGGTTTTTCGAGGTGAAGGTGAAGCAGCGGATCTCGGTGTACTGTCTGGACGAGGAAAAGCTTGGTCCTCGTGAAGAATTTTCATGTAACGCGGTCCTCGCGCTCCTGCGGTCCTCGGATGTGTCATCAAATAACGTTAACGACGTCCGCGGTCTCGACTTCCGTGGTACATCTATTCCTGTTGTGCTTTCGGTTTCTGAAAAACCTAATGCCTCAGGCTCCTCTACTGGACTACAGTCATGATCTCCGCTTAGTAGTTTTACATTCGCTTCTTCGTTTTTCAGCTGACCCTCACCCTGACTTCCAGCGTCGACTACAATTGCAGGTGGAGTGGGCGAGAGATTAGACAAATCTGATGCTGTCGTTGATTTTTCGAAGTCGGTTGTGCTGGTGGGCTCCAGACGGCCTCGGTCCTTTTGCGCCTGTTCCCGAGGCATGCCACGAGATGGCCAACCATCCGCATTGCCAGCTGCTGCACCCATGTTGAGATGGTTTGTTCGAAGAAACCAAATCAGGAAGGAACTGTAAATTTATGTGAAGTTGTCGCGAGGATATGAATGAACATGATTGAAGAACTCAGCATATAGTATATGCATAGAACAAAACGCGTAGTACAAATAGGATACGTTAAGTACTAGCGGATGCCTGTTAGAGAAAGTCGAGCCGTGCGCAGGTGCGCAGCTCTTTCGCTATTTCTTTATGTGGCACTACAGTTTTAGATCTAGTTGTAGTTCCTGCATTTCGCTAAAAGCAAAATAAAACTAAACATCGCTCCGGAAACTGGATCCAGTCGCATCTTCCATCACCTTCGTGGCTGACGACACAACAAGTGAAGATCACCACACGAAAGGGTGTAGACTGAGTCTCGTGTTGCTGATCTGTGAGGATGTTTTTATGACCGATCTTGTTGTACGAGGCAGAGTCATATCATGTAGATTATCCGCATTTTGTTCACGTGCCTTCTAGTACAACTTGCAAGGCGCCCGCGCGCCGCTACAATAGTACTTATTTTCTTCTGCGTTCCGTACTTTGATTATCCTTTTTTGAGACAGCTGCAAATTGTCGCTTCCTCTTGTACTTGTTCGACCAACATAAATCAAAAATTGTACAGCATCCTTGAAAAATTTCAATCCAACAACAAGTTTGTACAGTGGTGCTAAAATCACATACAGACTCGAAACAAGTAAACTCGTCGTATATTTTTTGCGAAAGAACTTCACCGGCAAGGGTAAAGAAAAAACATCAACGAAGATAGGTAAGTAAATGTTTAAGTTTATGCTTACAGACAGCTGCAACTCTACATCTATTGCATAGGAGAATATGCTACATATACATTTTTTTCGACAGAAAATTGGAGAAGTCACTTCTATATATTGCTTGAGTAAGCAAAACAAATATCGTGTCTGCACATCAAGTCTCTAGTTACTTTTCAAGTCGTACTCATTTCTGAGCCGCCAGATCTGATTCTGCATCTTGATCTTTTCTTGCAGCGACATGGTTTGGCCATCGCCGAGATCCATGTTCGCTTGAAACTCCGTAGCTAACTGCTTCTTCACCCTGGTTGCAATCTTCATCGCCTCCGGCGCACTCAGCGGTGCATCGGCGCCGTCGGTGCGCAGTAGGTTCATGAACTTCCGATTTCCGCCGTTGGGCGAGCCGAGGTCTTTCAGCGTAGCAACCTTTTCCATCACCTTCTCATACGAGGATAATTTCGGTTTCTTCGTTCCCTGCTGCTCTTTTCCCTGCACCTTCATCGTTTTCGCCCGTGTGAGCTTTTGCGATTTATCCGCAGCTCCAGCAGACCTCGCTGTAGGTGAGGTAGCGGGAGACCCCGCAGCGGAGAACGGAGAAGCTGGATCTTGCACCGGATTGCCATCTTCATCAACTTGCGTCCGCTCCGCAGCGAGTTCTGTGTGTGCTTTGCGCGTATGATAATTGGGACCACGCGGGGTGTGAGTTTGAAAATTGTTCAGGTTCACGCCAAAACCGGTTTAGGAACTCCAAGCAAGGTGGCAAATCAAAATCCCGGAGAAGTTGCTGCAAATAAAAAAAAAGTACAAAACCATAGTACCCATCTCCGCCGCGGAGAGCTCGGCCCGCGCTTTCGCCAAGAGCTCATGGTAGTCGCGGTCGTAAGCAGCATCGATGTCTTCGTCGCTGCTGTCCAGAAAGTCTCCGTTTCCCACTGTGTATCGGTCTTCGTAACTCGCGAGAGCCGGCCGGTTGTGGTGATGGTGGCGAAAATGATGACCAGCAGTTCCTGGTGCAGCTTCTTCCTCACTCGAAGTCGAGGAGGACTGTAACTCGGCGTCTTCGTCGTAGTCTTGTGGCTTCTGCATGATGATGGCAAGTTTCTCTCTGGCGTGCCGCTTCGCGTCTTCAATGTGCTGGGCCTGGGCTCCGGAAGTGTTATCTGCGACATTCTCTACTTCGACGTTTGTGTTTGCCACGGTGGGCTCACCATGGAGATGCTTTCCGTGCTCGGCCAGCACGGTCGTGTCAGAGCTTTCAACGCCGCCTTGTGGCGGGGAGTTGTCTGACTCAGGCATGATGGTTAATCAAGTGCAGAGAATACAAAACTACATCTTGATCTCGATCCTGATTCTAAATGAGAATGACGCTTCGCGAAAATGAAAATTTCTGATAAAGGAGACAGAGGCCTCTTAAGCAATGCAACGACGACACGAAGAGGCGATTAAAAAACATAAACGACACCGAACGGGCACGATGTGAGTGTGTATCAGCACGAAATGAATCACGATGCGAGATTACTGGAGATACTATGAATGTAGCTGGTAGTAGTTCCCCCGCGGGCGACCCCAATACCGTTTATCGATACGAGGACACCGAGGACGTTGATCGTACTATTCCCTTTCACGCACTGCAAATGCGGAAACGATAAAGAAGAGCAGCTGCTCAAGACTCATTCGTTCAGCTGGTGCTGTGGCATATCTGATGAGGTTAGCTTCGACTTGGTTAAGAACGCCGAGTGTCCTAACAAAGCCCTCTTGCACCACCGTCGTCGGACAAGTTTTCTCCATCTCTACGGTGGGTCGTTGCAGCCTTCGCAGAAGATCCCATTTAATTCATTGACACTAGTCAAATCACAAAAATTTTACATCGCTTCTTCAACGCGAAGCCAAAAATTGTACACGATTGCGCACTCCTTTTCCACCCTACTCTGCAAAAACAAACGAGCGAGCGTTGTTGTAACAAGTAAAACCAAGAAATTCATCTCGATCTCGCAGCTAGTACTAGCCACATAATACAACGCACTATGTCAAACTCAAAAGATTCGGCGCACCCGACGAAGCCGCTGCTCAGCTCCCCGCCAGATCGTAATCATTCCGCAACCTGAAAATCCGATTCTGCAGTGCCATCTTCTCTGCCAACGACAACCCCTCCGCGGAATCCATCGTGCTTTCACATTCGGCCGCAAGTCGCTTTTTCATTCGTGCCGCCACGGCCATGGCTTCCACTTTGCTCATGGGCTGTTGCGCTCCCTCCGCCCCGAGGATGTTCGCTATTTGCGGGCTCGCGCCCGCGAGCTGCTTCAGCGAGTCAACCCTTTCCATCGCCTGTTCGTACTCAGGCCTCTTCGATTTTGTTCTCTTCGCCGCACTTTGTGAGCCCGCCTGCTTCGCAGCCCCACTGGCTGATGCTTTTGGAGCTGCAGCTGACGGAGAGGGAGAGCTTGGCGAGGTTGGGAGCTCAGGTTCGTCGTCTTGCGAAGGGGAGGCTGCAGATTCGGCTGATAGTACAGTAAGTACATAAATTTGATAAATTATTTTTGTTTTTTTCGTCGAATAAAGCATATGCTGTTTCGTCACGCGCATCTGGCATGCAGGTTTGCAAAAAAAGCTCAAGCTCAACATTCAACATAAAGATTATACCGCTCAACACCACCTCTGCGGCTAGTTGTGATTGCGCTAACTGCAGCAGCGTGTGGTAATCCCGGTCGTGAGCTGCGTCGTTGTCTTCATCATCGCTGTCATCCTCGTCCCCGTTGTCGATTCCGTGCCGGTCCTCAAAACTCCCGAGCAGCGGCTTCTTCGCCGTTCTGTTCGCCTCGACATCCGAGCCAGAGCGCGCGCTGTCCGTTGGGTGGTCGTCTTCGTGTTGCTCGTCTTCCTCTTTTCCGCCCTGCATCACGATCGCGAGCTTTTGCTTCATGTGCCGGGTGGCATCGTCAATGTGCTGGTGGGTTTCGTCCAGGACCTTGGGGGCGTCGGGGTCGGTTGGGTCGACTGGTTGACCCTCACCTCCTGCTGCGCCGCCCGACGGGGGAGCAGCCATGATGAATGTTGAAGGTGGTGAGTTTTTCAACAAAAAAGATGGATATACCGAGTTTTTCAACAAGCGAGTTGACAAAAATGCTTTGTGCGACGGAGAAAAAAACACTCTCCAAAAAACCAGCTCCGCCTACACCGTCGCTATACGCACAGTGAGAACTGCGCGAACGCGGCCTGCCGCAGCGCTAAAATCTGTTGCAGAACAAGAAGACAAGGGTCGGCAGATGTTGACCAAGGTTGAAATGTCGATCTAGATCTTACGAAAACAATACTAGAACGATATATAAGATGCTAATAGTGCTACTGATGAACAAAGGCACGGGGAGGGGAAAAATTATATGCCGAGAAAAACGACATCGGAATCAGCAACGACAAGAACGACCCACCCACGACAACGATGCCAATATGAAAACCGAAACTGGAAAAAAGCGTTGCTAGCTAGGAAGACAAGGTGACGCGTCTTGTAGTTGTTCAACATTCTATCTTCTTAGAAGATGGAATGCACGACACTCACAAAAGCAACAGTTTGTGATTCCCGCCGGCGACGTGACGCATGCCCATGCGCACCTCCTGAAAAGCTGCAGCGTTGCTTGCAGGAAGAGTAATCCGGGAGGGAACATGTCTACCGGCTTGCTGGATAGAAGTGACCACAATCCGCCATAAGCAGCAGTCATTTGAGTATCATGACCGCTCCCGGGTGCGTTGTGACTGCGTCATGACCGCTCCCGGGGTAAGCGTAATCCGTCACAAAGAACTTTCGCCACGAAATAATAACGATGTCAGTACCCAGCTGCGGGGTCAAAAATATGGTACATTTGCGAGAAGCTCGAAACCTAGGAAATCAAATCAAGAAAGCAAAAAATTGAATTGGCAAAAAACAATGTACACTATGAAAAGAGTTTTCCGTCGTGGTCGAATATGAAATACAAATGAAAGACACTAGATCTTCTCGTCGAAGAATTGCAAACTGAAAACAAAGCTAAATAAACCAGTGCGAATTACTGCACTATTGCTGTCAATGAATAGCGAAATTACACGCATAAATGAATAACAAAGTGCTGTTCTAAAATTTGAAAAAAGATAAATTTGAAACGGAAGATCAGACATATCACCCACAGACGTGCGTATGAGGTCTGGGAATCAACAAAACAATAGACCTGAGGACGACTTCTACTTCTGGATTTCTCGTGACTGCAATTATCATGCTCTTCTTGTGACTGAAAGCAAGGAAGTGTATAATTTAGAATCTACGATTGTTTGTCTTTGTTGTGTTGTTCCAAGCATTTGCAATATCTCGTCCACGAGGACCAGCAAGCTGAGAAAAAGTACAAAGTCTATCGTGGTTCGTGTTCCCCCGCCTCGGCGAAATCCATCGAATTTGAAGTGAGTATCACGATATAAAAAGAAAAGCCACGACTTAACTCCAGCTCCCATTGGCCCCTCAGTCCTGCAGCATGGAGTTTTTCCGCAACTCCAGTTGCCGCTCCGTGAAGGGGCTTTTCGTCTGCGAAATCGCGGTCGGACTGTTCATATGCTGCGCAAAAATATCGCACTCGTACTAATTGCAAATACGCATGAAAAATCTTCCTCATAAGGTAAAACAGCATTACAAATTCCATTTTTTTCTTGCCAAAATTTGTAATGCAATTTATACTAGTACGTTACTTTTGCAATGCATAGCTCACCTCCTTGGAGTAGGTCGCGAGCACGTTTTTGTGCTTGGACTCTTGCAGGTTCAAATACGTCATGTGGATGTTTCTTCTCCGCTGCTTGATGTGTCGCTGCTGCGTGTACTTGTAGCAGTGCTGCGTCACGTTGCCCCGCGCGACGTCCTGCTCCTCCTGTTCCCGGGGGAAATTCCACTTCTCCAAAAACTGCAGCTCCTCGACCGTGAGCAAATCCGACGCGTGCACGTCTAAGGCTTCAAACAGGCGCTTCCCCTCCAATTTCGTGAACCCCAGCTCCCGACACTGGTGTTGAAACTCCTTGGAGGAAATGGAGACAAAATTGTTCGGGTCCAGCACCGTCCAGACATCCTCCAGCGAATATTCCCGGATTAGTTCTGACAACCGGGTGAGTAGAAAATCCGCTTCCTCGTCCAGGTGGTAGAGCATGAGCGACAAAGCCTTGTTGTGCTTGTCCAGGTACCTTTTCCTCTTGCGGAAGTCGTTGGACTTGATGTCCACTCCGAGCCAGAACTGGCTGCTGCTCCCGTGCTTGGAGCTGAATTCGATGGAGTCCAGCGGGGAGTGTTTCGACTTGAGCTGGTACATCAAGTCGGACAGCTTCGGGGGGGACCCCGGGGGGGAGGGGGAGAAACTCCTCGGGGACGAATTTGGCGACTTCATCTTGTCGTCGTTCGCGGAAGTAGTGCCGGTGCCGTTCAAGTGCGGTAATTGCCGCAACCGGCTCGGCGACATGCTGCTGCCGCAGTTCCGCATCCGCGGGCTCAGGTCCGGCTGCACGTTCCGCACGGGGAGCGGGCTGGCCAGCATCGTCTTCAATTTCTCGGTCGGCGACATCTGCTCCTTGTGCTTGTGCTTGTTCGCGTATGAGAGTGCACAACTCCCCCTCCCCCTCATTTGTATTGCATGAACAGCAACACAAGCAACAGCAGAAAAGGGGCTTTCGCGTGACAAATCTGCATGCAGATTGTAGTACTATTTGAGGGTCCAAACCTTGTCATGCTGACAGTGCTCACGAGCAACGTGCGAGTTTGGTATTTTGCATTACAAATGAGGGGGAGGGGTAGTTGTGCAGTCTCATATCGCGTTCGGGGGCAGCCCCTTCGCGATATCCTCCATGTGCTGGATCCCCAGCACGTCGCACCAGATCAGGTACAGATTCTCCGAGATCCAGGAAAAAACACCCATCCCCATCCATTTTTTGCATGACAAACACTGGAAACTATGCATGCCTTTGCATGACAAATTGGATGGGGATGGGTGTTTTTTTCTGGATATCCGAGATCCCGAGTCGCCGACACCCGGCGAGAAATTCGCCGTAGGAGATGAAACCCTGTGATTCGGGGTCCAAATACACGCGCCAGCCGATGGTGACGGAGCCGCACCGGGTTTCCAGCAGCTGCTGAAACTGCTTCTTCAGCGAAGCCGCCAAAAAGTCGTCGACTTTGTGCACGAAAAAATTCATTTTCTTGAACTGTGACTCCAGGTACCTGTGCAGGAGTGCGTTTTCGACAGCTAGATTTGTTACTGATCTACTTGTGCATCATGCAGTAGTCATGTGCAGACGTTAGAAAAACAAAAAAGTACTTGATCATATTATGGGGCTGCACATGCAATTCTTGAAAATATGAATCTTCTGATACCGATTGCAACAAGAATATGCATGTAAATATGAATCTTCTTGTGAGCCTGAGTACTAAACTATTTTTACCAGTCCTTTTCCTTCTTTCTCCGCATCTGCAGTGACTCGGTCCGGCGAAATGCGTGGAGGTTGTGCGGCTCCTTGTGCTTGTGCCGTTTTAACTGCAAAAACTTCAAGAGGTACATGAACTCGTCTGTCGCGATGACACAGTCATACTCGAAGTTCAAGGCCCCGAAAATTACCTTCGAATCCAACTTCGGGTGCTATGGCGTTCTCAAACGTCACATTGTCAACAGTTACATGAAAAGACTAGCACAGGTGAGAGGAAGAACCTTGCGCGTCTGGCACCATTACAGGTTTGGTGCGGATTTTTACACGTGCTGTTCAGCCGTCCGAGAATTTGCCACGCGCAGCAGTCTAATCGTCTGGCGGGTCATGGTCATTTTGCATGGCAAATCATGCAACAGTTGAGAATGTAACGTTTGAGAACCCCATAGGTCCGTCAACGGGACTAAGTTTGGATCCTCGAGAAAGGCGGCGCTCATCTGCTGGTTAATATTTTCCTCGTGTTCATCGTCCGAGTGGTGCTGTAAGCTGTCTTGCCCTCCGCCTGCGGGTCGGAGTTGTGTAGTAAGTTGTAATCTATATAGGAGGAGGAGGAGTTCGAGTTACAGTTAGGATGATTATGAGCCACTAGTACTACGTGGTGTTGAAACATGATTTTCAATGCTGTGGCTTCTCAAGGAGAACATCACCCGATGAAACAAACCGTGGACGACGTTTTCCTACTTTGTTTTTGTCAACGTGTACTTGCCATACACTTGGTACCAGCACAAAATTAGCATGTATCAAACTTCCTCAAATCAAGCTTACGCTTACCTTCCTCCTCCACCCTGGCTCCTCCGCTCCCCCGTTGAAATTTCGCCGCCGTTCTATTCCTGTTAAACGTCTCTGCGCAGTTGCAAAAAAATTCGTAGAACATTTCGTAACGCATGGCTCCGCCCGCGTTCGCGTACTTGTTCCATAACCTCGCAAAGTCTAGACCCCCCTCCTCTTTGCCGGTTTCCTCCACCATGCACGCAAAGGAGTGCAGTTTCCGGACCCCGGTTGGGTCCACGTCGAAATAGCTGATGGTCTGCCGCTTGTTCTGCAACGCCAGCTGGGAGCTTGTTGCGTTTTTGTTGCTCACCTGCCGCTGCGCGGCCACGGCAACTGTCCCGGTGTTGTTTACACCCATAGACGGGTCGGGCTGGGAGACGAGCAGATTCCAGAGCGATTTGATGTTCCCAGTGTAGCCGATTCTTCTGCACCCAATGAGAAATTGCTGGAAGCCGATGTGCTCGAGCACGTCGTCCTGGAAGGCAACGCGCCAACCGCGGACCGCGTTAATGTATTTCCCTTTCAAAGTTTCCACAAAACCCTGCGTGGACGTCGTGGAAAAGCCCCGGTCGAATCTGTATAATATTAGTAGAATTTTTCTTCAATTTCCTATTCCCGGTGTTCCGTATTTAAAAAAAAAAAACTTCTTGCCGAAAAATAATTTCAAATCAGTCCCTTTCTACTTGTCCAGCACGACCCTCCAGCCGAAAAATCATCTCTGTCAAGTTTTATTCATCGTCGTTATTTGTCGTACCTTCTATGTTCAACCTCCTTTTTCCTCCTCGCAGCGTTTGCCTTTAACGACTCTGCCTGTCGGAGAAGGGCCAAGCCACCGGTGAGGGACTGACGGACTAGAAAAGGCAGTTTTGACTGCGGCACGTTCTCAATTTTTCGGTTGAACTGCTTCTCCAGCTTCGAAATCAACTGTTTCTTGAACCATTTATCCGCGTCCTTACTGTCGTGCCCGTCCACCACCATCTGCTGCCTTATGGCGTTCTCAAGTGTTACAGTCTCAGCTGATGTTACATGATCTATCACGCAAAATTACGATCAGAATCGCAATCGACACAACCTAGCTGCTTCGCGTGACAAATTCGCCAAACAGGCTGAGAATCTTTGTCAAATAACCTGTCATGCAAGAGGACGCGCAAGATCACCTCTTTCATTTTCGCCATTCTTGCATTACAAATTCACGCAACAGTTGAGAATGTAACGTTTGAGAACCTCATATGCCTCCGCACATGCTCCTCGCCCAACCGGAGAAGGTCCGGTGGCTGGAGTTCCGTCATGACTTGTCTATGGTCTGGTTCGATTTGCAGTTACACCTTGAACTTGTCTCCTGCCGGTTTAACAAAAGACTTGCTCTGAAGGACGCATTGATTGCGGCGGTTTTAAGTTGTTCTTCCTTGAGGATATTAACATTGCAGAACAGCAGCGAAACAAATTATTGTCCTCTAGCTTTTCCCCTTACTTGTCCCCATTGTGATTGTGAAGACAAGGCCCCAAGGCACAAAAAATCTTTTCTGTTGTCGTGTTTTTCTTGCTGTAGCTGCAAGAACTACGCAGCTATTTCTTTCCAGAACCTTCGTTCGGCCCCCACAAGATGGTGACGTGTGGAGCGCCTTCCCCAGGAATATTCGAACCAAAAAACCTTGCAGGTCGTGGATTACTATTGCTTCTCGCGAAAAGAAACGAGATCCTCCATATGATCAATGGATAGTAAGTCACACCTCCTTGTTGAACAACTACTTAGTACAACGTCACGAGGTGGTTAGACGACGTCGACGACCCGAAACGAGAAAATCATACAAGTGACAGGGCTGGATTGAAAAAAAAAGATGAGAAGTCACCATCGCTTCACAAAATGCGCTAGAGTTGTCTACTATATTCGTTTTGCCGCGCACACAAGCCCGCGGAGCAGGTCATGATTGACGTGGAAGAACATCAAGACGGAAGAGGACGTCCTCGATCGTATGAGCAGTGTCGTGTCGGAAAGAAATAGAACGAAAAGCCGCCTTTTTCGTGGGGCCCAGAGCAACTAGATGATACCGTGTATATCTATCTATATTTTTGTTCTTCTTCTTCTATTTGGTTGGTTCCTCTTTCTTTGCATTAAGTGTGCCTGACGGTAACGATGGTGAAAACGACCCACCCATGTAAGATATAACGACCTTCGACGCCACCTCGATCTCCATTAATACGATGCTCCTGAAGTGGACTTCTAAAAACGATGGACCAGATGGCAGATGCCGCACTTTTCCATAATTATTGGACGAGATGAAGATAAACCGACGCGAATATGCACAACACATACACTACAAGGAAACACACATGATCGATCAGGCTGCTGTGGACACGATCACGAACGATAGCAAAATCTTCGTCATCAATGTGATTATTTCGCTGAGATTTTTTTACATCGCATGTTTATTCTATTGCACTCGATCTGTGAGCTGCAGCTAGGCCGTGATGTATGTTAATGTTTATCTCCTCTACTGCAACCACGCTGAAGTACGAGGGTGAGTGTTTGGATGCTCTATCTGTGTTGGACCACTCGAGTCGCTATTTATCTGGTCGAGCTCTTCTCCTATAGGTCGCGAGGAGCAGAGACGAGACAACCGCGCCTTAAGTGAGCACATCATAATGTTTATTTCTTGCAAGAAGAAGAACATGAGGAAGTCTCATCTACTTTTGCTAGCGTGATGTTCGGACGACGCGACACAAAGCCGTCCGTGTGCCGTTCTTCCCCTTTACTTTTACAGCACCACGAAACATGATATGCCTGGATCGATCAAACTGAAGAAACAGGAGCTCCGTAGGTCGTGGCAAAATCCTTACAGTGAATCCGCGGCGAAGTGAATTCTTCACTTTGCGTAAGCCTAACGTAACTACTACGAGGTCAGCCTTAATTCATCTCCTTCTCGATAAATCAAATTCCAATCATAATTCCACCCGGCTCAAATGAAGATGATCGATGAGGAGCCGCCTGATACAACATAGTGATACTCATGGATTTCCTCTAGCAGCGCTACTAACAACTATCAAGGACTTCTTTGACATTTACTGATTTGACAAAAGCGAAGCTCTTACTTTTTCTTTCGTTTTTCCTTCGAGTTACCTTCTTTCACTACTGCATTCGTTCGCTAGCTTTATTTTGGCTTTCCCTTGCTTTTCTTTTGCTAGTACTCTAACTCTTCTGATTTTGTCATCTTAGTCATAAAGAATGTAAAGCTTGTTTGGTTCAGGTTTCTAGCGAGTGGATGAATTTTATTTTCTGTTCATCACCTTAAAATTTTCAAATTCGCCTACATTCAGTCTTGCTGTCCCACTTGTGGGTCTCCTCCCTCCTGCTGCTGCTGTGCCAGTTATGCATTGCAAATATGTCCTCTGATGCGTGATGTGGAAGTGGGCAACAGGATCTGTACTGCATTATGAAGAGGATTTATTTTACCCAGTTTTTTATTTTGTCGTGCTGAAAGGTGGCAGTTTGTCATACTAAATACGAATGTTGAACTCGCGATAACAAGATGGCCCGAGAAACTTGTTGTAAAAATCAATGCGCTCATGCGGCCATACGTGCGGCGGATCATTTGGATTTTCCATGCAAGGCTCAGCATGTTGGCTCCTATGCCTATCCAGACCCAGATGACGTATTTGCAATGGATACCAGTTGACTCTGTCGCAACTCTTCTTGCTGCAAAAGCCGGTTTCCGAGGTCATGGTTAAAGTACACCCTCTCCACCGAGTAATCTTCGAGCGGGATTCATTATTCATTACAAAAGTATCGCACGACTTCGGCTATCGCGAGAAAAGAGTGTTGCAGTTACACATTGTGCTGCAGGCCAAGCAAGACAGACAAGCTCTGTCATGCCGGATATGCATAGCAGCCTCGTTTCCTAGGTGTTTTCCCGTAGGATTTCTGCATTGCAAGTTTTCTTTCTCATGCAGATAAATTTGCGTTGCTGAATTGACAACAAATGTGTAACTGTAACACTTTTTTCTGTGCATATCTGCTCGTAGTAATCTACTATCTCTATCATAGAACAGGGGCACGCATTACATTCATTTTAAATTCATTCTTATAGGTACAAAAAGTTTTATCATCCTGAAATTGAAAAAAAAATATCATGCTGCAATTTTTACTGCTAGTACGATAATTTTGCTGCAATGCATATGGACTGGGTTTTCGTTGCCTCCTCCTGGATTATCTCCTCCAGCGTCGGCAGCGGTGGTTGGAGAGGCTGGAGCGGATCACCTTCAAATGCGATGTGGAGGTGTCGTGAAGCAGTGGATGGGGAAAGAAACCAGAAAAAAGAACAAAATTTTCATGCAGAGTCCAGACCGGCTCGTGAGATCAAAAATTTCAAGTTTAACACTTTTCCGTAGAAGTAAAACATTTTTGCCACAGTGTACTCAGAAGTATCCCCCAAGTGCTGGTGCACGAGAAAGACGAGGACGACCAAGACAATGTTGATCTCAAAACTGTATTGAATCCATGCTCTTCTGAAAAAATGAGTACCCAATCGGTTTCGCCCCGCCAGGTCTTCGGACCGCTGTCGCTCAGCTATGGGACTCTCAAGCGTTAGCGTTACACCATTCCCAGCTGTAGTTACATCAATTCGTCATGCAAGAATAAAGTAAGAATGAAGAAAAAAGGGTGGACCACGACGGATCACCAGCGCCTACTTGCATTACAGAGTTGGCACAGAAGATCTCCGTGCTGTTGCTGTTTGGCCCTTTGATAATTTGTCATGCGAACTGGAAGCCTCGTCATCATGTAGTTGAGGAAACCCTCACGACCCAGCGTCAAAGGCCAAGGATCAACGACCCAGCGTCAAAGGACCACACACTCAACTTCTTGGGTTTTCGGCGAGGATGATATAAAGCGGTTTTTTTCGGCGAGGACCTTAACATACAAAGTCGAGCGCTACCTCGATCACTCGCCTCGAAAAAGGCTGACCAGTCGGGAACTACCCACTACACCCGGCCAATAAAGCACAGCCAACTAGACAAGCGCGACAAAGCCCAAAGCAGCAGAGTGATCCAGTGTCGACATTATATGAGACAGAGTAGCCTGATCGTGTCGATGCTGATCGTAATTCTGCATGGGTGGCGATGAATTATGGCTGTAGAATACGGAAGAGGATCTAGGTTGTGGAAATGCGTGCATAGTCGGTTAACAGTGACCCGGTACCTGCGGGGGCCGTTGACCATGACCACCGAGCGACCTACTTATTGCCAGCTAGGTGGGACGAGCACCTAGTATGTGGTGGAAGGATTCAGCGTCTCTAGGTCGGGGGGGCGCTCCTGTCTTAGCCGTCCGCTGTGTAGGACCCCGCGGGCAGAAGTATCCACTCACGCGCCGCACCCATTCTAGCTGGCGCTCGCTTCCGTTTGTAATGGTGTTTTCTTCGCTTCAACCAAAAAGACCAGGGGCTAAGCATCACCAACCCTCGCAGTTCGCCTGCGGTACGGTTTGTTAGAGTTAATATCTGATGAAACTTAAACTTTTACATTGCAATGAATAATGTAAAAACTACAGTGGAGAGCAGGAGCAGGAGCAGCGTAAGGTTTGAGAGTCCCATATCAAGGTCTCCCTGAGTGGCAAGTGCCGCGTCCACGTCGGAAACGGACCCCAGAGCCTGGTACTTGGTTCTGAATCCCCCCACGGGAACTTGGCTGGTCAGTGGGCCGCTGAACGGGTCGCGCGTGTGGTCCTCGATTTGGCTACTTTGACCGCTGCGGTAAGTGTGGTCACTGCCCTATCAAATGCAAAAGTGTCTGGGTCTGGAAGGATGCGAACTTGTGATGCGCATTTCACAGCACAGACAAATCTCTCATGCATAGGCAGCAAAAGGTGCCCATTTCCTGTAACCAAAGTGGGGGATTTGTCATGCGGATTAAGCAAAGCGGAAGCTTCTCGAAATCTGTGATGCTAGAGCTTCCATGGCAGATATTTATTTTATTATAGAGACGAAATAGGTGATCTTCAGCATTGTTCTTATCCCTAAAGAAATTCGCAGCATACCGTCGGGATTTGCCTTTTTTTTTGCGCCAAAGCAGGCGCTGCAGTTTTTATGGTCGCGCCTGCGTAGAAGTGCTGTTGCCTCCCCTGGTGGGTTTTTGCACGCGGCCCAGGCGTCGTTCTAGAGGAACCAGCAGGCATTTCAGCACCCCGGCGAACCTAGACCTAGACTAATGAGGCCCCCCCATTGCGCAGATCGACGCGCCCAACGGGCACTCACAACACAGCCATCCGGCGCAGGCGAGCATCTTTTCCGCGGCCCCGGGCCCTACGTACTCGCAACCCAAAAAAGGCCGCAAGCCGGCTCGTGCGGACTTGGTGCGCAGGCCCCTCGTGAACCCTTGGAACTCTTCAAGCGCAACCCAATCTCCCACCCACCGCCCCACTCACTCACCGTTGGCACCGCTTTCGCGGCGATGGTGGACGCACTGGCAGAAGACCTTGAAAGCTTCCCGCCTGGTACTCGTTTGAACGCTTCGGAGAGATAGATAAGAACACCTACTGCAACGCCCTGGCATTGATGTTTTGGCATGAAGCAGAGTTGGAGCTTCTGCGCCAAATGTTCCCGTTCTCGAACACTGCTGCTCTTATCCTCCACGCCGTGCATAGATAAGAGCACGTTTGTAACGACCTGAAGTTGGTGGCTGGCACGAAGCAGAATGACATCTTCTGCGCCAGAGGTTCCCGTTCTCGCAAAAGTGCTGTTCTTATCCTCCAAATGGTGCATAGATAAGAACATGTTTGTAACGACCTAAAAATGGTGTTCTTATCTATGCACGAACAGGAGGGATAAGAACAACAATTTTGAAAGAACGGGAACATCTGGAGGAGAAGCTTCAATTCTGATCGTCCAATCATCTCCGTGCATAGATGAGAACTTCTTTATCTATGCACGGAGTTGGAGGATAAGAACAACAGAAAACGAGAACGGGAACATTTGGAGCCGAAGCTACAACTCGGCTTCATCCCAAAACACCACAGCAGGTCGCTGCAGTAGTGTTCTTATCTATGCACGAGCGGGAACGTGCGCAGCTGAAGCACCGTCTTTGCTTCGTGGACGTGGTCCCATAGCCATATACGTATCATTTTATGGAGCCAGCGCCCCACCGGTCCTAATTTAGGACCGACGGCACGGCGCAGGCACCAAAGACAACACCGGAGGGGCCATCATCTGCTGCCTGACACAAAGAGAGACGAGTGGGCGCGCACACTCACTGCCGCGGCCCGGTGCGACCGCCGGCGTAGCCCCGGCTTGGGGGGGCTCTTTGGGTGGGGCATCAGCTCGCGCCCGGGCGCGCGAACTTGGACTCAGTGGCCGGCGGTTATTCTGTCAGTGTGCAGAGCGTTCCCTGGCGCATGAGCTGGGGCTGCGCTAAGCACGAAAGCGCGACCCTCTGGATGATGCGCGGCGAAGGCTTTGGATAGCCCTGGGCGGTGGCGCTTTTGTTAGCCTCAGACAGGCCAGGCCTTGCCTAGAATAAAAAAAGCCCACGAATCGCGACGGTATGGCGCGATTTTTCTTAGGGATAAGAACACGCGGGAAGATCACCTTTTTCATCTCTATATTTATGTCATGCAAAAGCAGCATGACAAACATCTGCATTCTTCCAGACCCAGACATTTTTGCAATCCATATGCCCTCTTCCCATACCATCTCGCGCGGCTGCTTCCGATGGGACGCGATCTGTCGAGGTGGTTCGCGGTGTATGCTGCTCCGTTCCGACTCCGAGGGTGCAAACATTCCCTGCGAATTCTCGCTGTTGGTCTCCCAGGAGTATTCCCTCGCTGGGCGGGATCCCACTGCGTGGGCGATCTTCCGGGTCATTATGTCCAGTCTCTCGTTGGCAGACATGCCCACATACGGGTCATGCGCGTACTATTCCCTGAAAATCAACCACCTCCATCCATTTTCTGCATGACTACTACACACATTGAATTTACTACATGCAGTTTTGCGATGACAAACTGGATGGGGATGGTTAATGTTCAGGGAATACGTACATCGGTCTCGTGGAACCGTACCCGCCGACGGAGACGGTTATGACAGTGCACAACTCCCCCTCCCCCTCATTTGTATAGCATGAACGGCAATACAAGCATCAGCAAGAATGCCGGTTTTGCATGACAAAGCTGCACTGGAGTCGTGGAGTGTAGTGCTATTTGGGCTATCAAAACTTGTAGTGCAAACAGTGCCAAGAGGCAATGGGAGGATTGGGTATTTTGCATGAGAAATGAGGGGGAGGGGGAGTTGTGCACTGTCATAACGGTTTTCAGTGGCCCACGATCCGAAGAGCAATTCGAGGCCTATGGCGTTCTCAACCGTTACATTCTCAACTGTTACATGATTTGTCATGCAAGAATAGCACAGGCTAGACTGAGAGGGAGATCCTTTCCTTCTCGTCCTTGCGTGTCTTGCATTACACATTTGGCGCGGATTCTAGTGCTATTTAACGCGTCGAAAATTTGTCATGCGAAGTAGCTTGAAGATCGTGGCGATGTTGATAGTGATTTTGAATCACGACAAAATCGTGTAACTACAGTTGACAATGTAACGTTTGAGAAGTCCATAAGGCCAGACGCCGCCCACCGAGAAGCTGCGGTTTATCGGAAGAAAAAAATGCTTCGCTGGAAACTTATGTGAAGGCCCTAAAATATCCACCTTTTCGCCCATCTTTTCAAATTTTGGCCAGTTGATTGCTCGGCGCCCTCGCCGATTATCGCGTAGCGCCTCTTCGATGGCGGCTGCGCGTCCGCCTTTGCAAACGCGCCAAGCCGGGCTGTTCTATTTCTGCCCCGAGGCCCGGGGCAGAAACGCAAGCCAAACACCCCAAAGAGAAAATCCACCCAAACGGGCCTCCCAATCATATGAGGCCATGGACCCTGAGCGCGCCTCTGCTTGCGCAGGTAAGGAAAGGCGCCCGGCAATAGCGACAAACGCGGAAAATGCCCCTGGCCAATTTACCTTCGACAAGGCGCAGCCAAGCGAAAGGCTGCGCCTCCCCTCTTATCAGCCCCGGCCTGGCTTGGGCCTGATTCGGAAACAACGCCCGCCGCATCTTCTGCGCAGCTTCCCAAACCCCTAGCGGTTCAGGACTTGGCGCGCACCCAATAAAATGAGGACAGGCGGCGTAGGCTGGGAAACTCGGAAAAGTCAACTGGAATGGGAGGTCTCGGTAGAATAGGGAGGCGCGCACAGACCACAGCTGTCCGAGAAGCCAAAGGGGTCGACAGATCCGGGAGACCTGAGGAGCGAGCAACCCCTGACGAGGTGGCTCGTGTTTCATGGCGCAACCTTTTCAAATGTGGATGCGGCTGAAGCGGGGAAATATGCCTCGGGGCGCATCTATTCAAATCTGAAAACCAACAGACGAAAAAGCTGCTGTGCTCTCCTGTGGTTCTTGAGATTTGAAAAGATGCCCTTTCAGCAACTTGTCAAATCTGAAGCGCGTGGCCTTTGGCCTGCAAAATTTGAAAAGATGCTGAAGGAGCATCTTTTCCATAACGAAGCCACAAGAGACCCGAGCAGTTTACTCTTCTGTGGTTTCCAGGATTTGAAAAGATGCTGAAGGAACATCTCTTCGAATTTCAAAAGGCCCTAAAGAGGAGGGTCGCCTGCTCTTCTGTGCTTTTCAAAATTTGAAAAGATGCTGAAGGAGCATCTTTTCAATTTTTGAAGCCGCAGAAGACGGGGTCGGCTTACTCGTCTGTGGTTTTCAAAATTTGAAAAGATGCTAAAGAAGCAACTTTTCAATCTTCGAAGCCGCAGAAGAGCCGATCCGTTTTCTGTCCTGAGGTTGCCAAGATTCGAAAAGATGCTGAAGGAGCATCTTTTCAAATTTGACATGCCGCAGACGAGGAGGGCAGCTGGCTGATCTGTGGTTTTCAGGATTTGAAAAGATGCCGAGGGAGCATCTTTTCAAATTTGAGAAACCACGCAAAGGGAGGTCAGCTCAGTCTTCTGTGGCTTCCAAAATTTGAAAAGATGCTACCAACGCATCTTTTCAAATTTCGACAGCCGCGGAAAGGGTGAGCAGCCTACTCTTCTGCGTGGCTTTCAAAATTCGCAAACTTGCCGAGGGGGCATCTTCGCAATCTTCGGAGCCACAAAAGAGGCAAGCAAACAGGTGTCGCCAGAGGCACGGCCTTGCTTATCATCTGGCGACCCGCCAGCAGGAGCGCAAGTTAAAGCCTTGGACTCTCGTCAGCAATTCTCTGTCTAGGTTCATCAAAGGGGTTGTCAAAGAGGTTTATCAAAATCCACCATACCGTGGGGAATAGCTTAAGTTAATGAGCTCTTTTTTAACCTCATCGAAGGGGTTGTCAAAAAGGTTGTCAAATTTTGAAAAGATGCTGAAGGAGACATCTTTTCAAAATTTGACAACCTCAACAAAGCAAGTGCTTGTGTTGTTGAGGTTGTCAAATTTTGAAAAGATGTCTCCTTCAGCATCTTTTCAAAATTTGGAAAGTGAGCAGCCACCTATCAAAATTTGAAAAGATGCAGAAAGAGCATCTTTTCAAAATTTGATACTTGCGTTGTTCGGGTTGTCAAATTTTGAAAAGATGTTTCCTTCAGCATCTTTTCAAAATTTGGAGAGTGAGGAGCCACCTATCAAAATTTGAAAAGATGCAGAAGCAGCATCTTTTCAAAATTTGATAGCTTGCAAAGTTGAAAAGATGAGCACTTTGCGTGGCTGCATCTTTTCGAGAGAAGCTGCGGTTTATCGGAAGAAAAAAATGCTTCGCTGGAAACTTATGATCATGATGCATATGAAAGTGCAACACTCACAGACGCATTATTTGTCTTGCTCCATATGTAAGACATTGTGCTTTAAAACGTGTTTTCAAGTCTGCTTTGTCATGCGTAGCGAACTTGTAATGCAAATCATGCATCAAAATCCTTACAATGAAACACTTCTTTCTCACGATACTCCTCTTTGAATCGCTCCAATCTCTCCTGTGCGCCCTGCTCCGCGCGCTCCACGCGTCGTTCGGCCTGCAGAAAAGTGCCGCCTTCTTTGCAGTATGATCAACTGCGAGGAAAGTAATATCGTCACCGTTATTAATATTATCGTAGTAAGTTCCGGTAGTTCCCACTAGATGGAATAACTGCATGAAGACGAATACAGCTTCAATCATCCATGCCCTGCCATCATCCAGCAAAGCAAATCAATGACGTATGAGATTTTTCAACTTGAAGATGAAATCTCCGTAGGAGTCATAGTGTTATTTCTACGAAGATAGAGATACTTTTGCAATGAGTATGCGGAATCTTCATGACCAGGCATGCACATATCCAAATGAGGGTCCTCTTGGAAAGAACGTGTAGTACTACAATTATGATCGGCGAGTTACGTAATATTTATGATTTATGCGCTTTTATTTATCAGAAGCAGAACATGAAAAAGCTATGTTTACCTCTTCGACCAGCTGCAGATTTGCAAGCTTCGCTGAGACCGAGAGCTATGGGATTCTCAAAGGTCAGACTTTCAACTGTTGCATGAATTTGTGGCGCAACAAGGATAGAAATATTGGCCGGGAGCATTCAGTTTTGATGTTTTCTTGTTGCGTATACAAAGTTGGAACGGATTTCCATGCTATTAATTTACCCCTTCAAGAATTTGTCATGCGAGCCACCTTCACGTTGTGGATAACGATAATGAACTTAGCCTTGCATGAAAAGTCGTATGGTAGTCGAGGGTGTAGCCTTTGAGACTGCCATAAGAACCGCTGTCGAGTTGTGGAAAATCGTCATGATCGCTCCAGGAACTTTTTGCCGTTTTTTTACAAGACAAAGTTCCTCTTGAGGAACAATTGATTGTGATTCCATGCAAAAGCGGTGGTTATAATTACAGTGACTCCAGAAGCGAAGGTCCGGTTTCTTCTGCAAATAGATGCAGCAAGGGGTTCCGTTTGCGCAATTATGGCGAGATGCGGCGGTCGGATAACAAATCAACTGGCCCCCCATCTCCCTATCAAATGCAAAAGCGTCTGGGTTTGGAAACTCGTGATGCTGGTTGGCGAGTCTTGAGGACGCCTCCTGCCACAATTCACGCTCCAGCATGACAAGGCTCTGAGGTGCTTTGTCAGTGTTGTCATTGTCTAACTATCCTGCATGGGAAGCTGCGTTTTTGCATCATGGCAGAAAAATGGGGCGTTTGGGTGACGTGCATGACAGGCTTGAGATTCATGCTAGCGGAGTATGACATCAAGTCGATTTCTACTTCCGGGTCCAGACATGTTTGCAGTTGATACACCCTGATTGACATCTGCATCGGGAAATTTTCGTGAAATTTTCTCAACTTGAACTCCTTAGCTACGGGAGTATTGCGATGGCCGATGGATCATCATTTCCAATTTTCATTTTCTATACTTGGTTTTTATGGATGTATATTATCTCAGTTATTTCTTTTTCAGTTTCATGCCCGTTTCTGTTGTGAAGAAAAGACATGCGACTCATGCAGCAAAGTAGATCTCAGAAACGAACCACTCGGGAAAAACTTGATTGCGTAAATGAAAATCTTCATGTACTCGTCCCAGTATCCAAAACTAGAACTACTATAAAAACATTACGATCCTCTGGACATCTCGGCTCCTGTGGAGGCGGCGTGTCGGAAAGGAGTAGCGGCTCCCACGAGTCTCAAATGCAAACGTGTCTCTGTCTGGTGCCATGCAGCTCTTCTTGCATGACCCATGAGATCTGGAATGCACGACATAGCATAACAAACAGATACTGTGAGAGGACTGAGAAGATGCCCCTCGCATGTCTATCCTGCCTGTATGTTGCGAAACTCCCTCAACTTGGTCAAAAGTAGATAGCTTTTGGTGATCATGCAACACAGATTTTTGCATGCTCCAGATTTAGGAGCATGAAAAGTTGCATTAGCATTGTTCCAGACCAACACATATTTGCAACGCATAACGAGCTTTGCGATGCCATAGCGCCGATGCAGCAGGGGTTCGTCTTGTTAAAAACTGGATAATAGGTACTCAACTGTTGTATTCATCCAGCATCTTTCTTTATAATATCAATTCCTAAGTTCTTTTACTCGCATCCTCTGGCAAAGGAATCGCCACATGTTGTTTTTGACTCTACGAGTTGTTCTTTTGTTTGTTTGTAGACATGCGGCAAGGTGGAAACGCGATTACTCACCTTTTTTCTTTAGCGGTATTTCAATAAAAATCCCTCTACGCAAAGAAGAACTCTACGAGTTCGAGTTCAAGACATGTTGAGCGAAAGTGACTTATTGCTACTCCGCTTTGTACGTAAAGTAAAAAAATTTCGTTCGTCAGGAAGAGCCACGACCTTCCCGGCGGTGCGTGGCCACTAGCACTGGTAGAACCAAGACTAAACACGAAGGCAATTCAACGAACGAAGAAATGCGGATGATAATGATTGAACTTGCGAACGGAAGTGCTAAAATCGCCCCTCGCTCCTGTCAGCCCTTTTTATGTGGTCACCAGTAAGGTGAAAAAGTCCAAGTCCTCCGTGAAACAAAATCACTCGAAAAAAAAAACAGCATTTCCTTCACTTGAGGTAGTACGCGAGAACATACTACGGTCGTGTAACATTCGCAAGAACTCCTGCCCCACTACGTACTTTTCGCTCGAGATAACCAGAACCACTCAAGTAGCGCGACGTACTACATGGATCTTTGATCATGATGGCGGAAAGACTGCTTCTCGGTCATCGCGTTAACCGAGTGGCTGTACCAAAATCGTTGTGTGCTCACCAGCGGCGTCATGTAACAAAAAAAAACAAATTCCGATGGGAAAATGCACGAGCTGCACAAACGAAAAACGACAATGCGCGAACACGATACTATACACTTGCGTTTTGTTGACATCACACGTTAAATCGACCATGCCGTGCTGGAGCGGCCGCGGGAGCACCGGACCCCCACCTGGTGACATGAGAAAGATAACCACGGCTGCCTCGACGTTTTTCGTTTTTGATGCGGCATGGTAATCTAAGCTCGTCAAATATTTTACAACGGTGATGGTTTCATCTTTGCGAGTTTTAGATACAATCAAAATCTGAAGAAGGAGCACCATCGTTCCTGCTCCTCACAGTATATGTACATTTCTGATATAAGTATATCATTTCTTCTATTACTTAGTCGAGCAAGAACCAGGTCATCTCCAGAGAGCCAGGTCGGCTTTGCTGTTGACAAGATGAAACACTTCCGAAGAGCTCCAGTGTGTTCTATCTGGAGCTGCAGTTCTTGCTCTGGTCGTCGTCGTGCACCTAGACCTAGTTGCTGTACTGGTGATTATATTCGCATTTTCATCGTGACAGCACCATGACCATCTCGAAACACAAGAGAAAGAGAGAAACATAAACATTCGCGGCGGCGAAGAAACATAATCTTAAACATTCAAGCACTGTTAAATTCATCATCCTCACATGACATCGTAGCGAAGGCACGCAGAACAGCCTAAATCGCTAAAATGAGAGTGCAGCCCAAAGAAAGGCTTCATTTGTGCATTCTGTTAATCTAAGTCCTATGAAATGTAAAAACGGTAAAAATGGTTATCCAGTGCAAAAGCATCGCACTGGTATTATATGGATGCATCTTCTTTTTCCGAGATCTTTCAGACCTTGTTTTTTTGAAAAGTCAACAACGCCAACATCATGTGACTTTTACCAGTGCGATGCTTTTGCCTTGCATAGCGGTCCTGCTAAAACAGAGAATGGAAGCTAAATTGAAAAGTGAAACTGGTGCACATCTTGCTCCCCTGGATGCCTGGAAGTTTCCACCAGATATATGCAATACAAATTTAGTCCCGTGGTACCGCACTGCGACACGTACAAGCATCACAAATTTTCTCAGCTTCTAGCGTCAGCTTGTCACGATGTAATTTCATGCTGAATAGGATTGATGGAGTTGGTGGAGACAAGCTTTCAATGTGACAGACCCAGACACCGCAACTGTAGAACAGATCCTGTATCTATCTGTAGGCATTGTACTACGGGAACCGAACGGGACGAATCGGAATAAACTTACTCCGGATATTAATTTCGTGTGGTCGGCCTCTACAGAGGTGGCAGATTGTTGCTCCGCTCTTCCCGGGCAATCGGTTTCCCAGTTATCTTGTACGTGCTGCGGTTAAACGGGTTATCTGTTTTTTTTTTTTTTTGAGTTCTTGTCGCCATCCTCCATCTTTGATTGTGCTCTGCAGGCTCTGCGTCAAAATAACATCGATAAAAAATAAGAACAACTTTTTATCACGAACAAATTATAAGTAAGTACTCCATTGCTCTTCACTGGTCCACTTCAGCGCTGACTTTGTTACGGTCTTGGGCGGAGCAGGTGCCGCACCGTAAAAGTTTCTCTATGCACAAGCAAAAATCAACCTCCATAGGCAAAAGGATCATCTGATAGCCCAAGAAAGTACGAAGATCACAGGTATCCTATGATGAGGGTGGCGACAACGAAAATGATCATAGTTGCACGATTCAAAGACCGATCGTCGTTCACGCCTGCTTCAGTCATGCAAGAATGAAAAAATCAAATTCCACACACGGATATACGTGTAATCTTCTTCTTCGATAAATCAGGTTGCGCAATTGATGTGATGTCTCAGCCTCAGAAGCAGGTTGCAATTGCGTATTTTCATGTCGAAGTGCTGCGGATTGTCGTAGTGTACTGGGTCGATACCGTAGCTGAGTTTTTACGTATTTCAAAATAATGAAGACCTCCTGTTGCAGCATCTCTAGCAGAGTGCTCCACTCGAAGGTCCCAGTCTCTATCAACAATATTTCAAATTTTCCAAAAAGAGTACAGAAAGTGTAGTCGTCATGGTCGCATGTTTTTCACGACTACATCGCAAAACAAAAGCAAAAGCAAAACATATGCATATCTTCGTGTACAGTTTCACTCTTGGTAGGTTCATCTCGAGCATGTTTTTTGGGTAGTATTGCGGCTTCATCTATGAAAGGGCACAACTCCCCCCCCTCCTCGCCCCCCTTATCTATAGTAGGGCATGAACAAGAACAGCAAAATGAATACAAGCCAGCGTCGACAAGCAGTTGCCGCTTCTGCATGACGAATTCGCACGACTGCAGGAGCGTCGTCGTCGTGGTCGTCTTTGCACTAGACAATAACTTGTTCCGAAAAAGTGCCAAGAGGCAAACCATTCAATATTTCTGTTTTCGACGTGGAAAACGAAGGGGGAGTCGTGCCCTCGGATATCATCTTCATCTTGCTCAAGTCTGGTTTGGGAATCAGGTCCGCTGGCGTCTTGTATTGCCATTGCGCTTTGTATCTGTAGTGACAACAGTAAAGAGCATTTACGTGTTTCACACAGCTTTTTCAGCAACCATCGTCGAGAACATCCAGCCAATGCACAGGTGCGCTACTGCTATCTTCTGATGATTGTAATCTGTTCGACTCTAAGCCCTAGATTGTCCCGCGACCTACTCCTGTTCTTTTTCGTCCCTGTAATCTTCTTATTTGCTGAATAGGAATAATTTGCTCTAGCTGCTATCTTCTACTGAGAAAAATAATTTCATTGGAAAACACTAAAAAAGTACGCTGTTTTGTTATTTCCTGGGCGCTATCAAATGCAAATATGTCCAGGTACTCTGGAACTTGTTCGTGATTGGACGACAGGACTCAGAAAGTCATTTTAATCCAAAAAAATTGTCGTGCATGCAAAAAAGCGATTTGCATTTGTCATGCGGTTCCCGCAGAAAACTTTTCGTGCGCAGTGCTGTGTTGGAGGTTGTTTCATTCTCATGCACACAGTCGCCTCACAAGATTTCAGACCCAGACACATTCACAGTGGGTAGGACGATGAAATGTGGGTCTTTGAAGTTGTCTGTCCAGCTATGCAAGGAGAGAACTGTGTGAATAAAAGTCTGACTTTGTGTTGCAGATAATGCTGACTGAAACACGCAAAACACGAATATACCACTTGTCATGCAGGAGCTGGACATGCACATGCAGCAAGCGCTAGTCTCACACGATCTTTCATGTACTACGAATTGCGCATGACAAGTTTTTTGCTGTATATTCACATGCTGTCTGTTTATCCCCAGAGGAGCTACACTAACGCAGTTCTTTTCCTGGATACCAGTCGAATTTGTAAAGCGGCTCTTTCATCGTCTTCGCGAACTCTTCCTGCCGTTTATGCATTGCAAAAGTATAGTCGCGCGAGCTGTAGATCTTGCCACAAAAAATGAAAAATGTACGTAATGCCGAGGAAACAAGCAGAGAGATTATAAGCTGCTCTGTCATGAAGATCATCCCAGACTGCAGCTACTCCTACACCTACTAGTACTACGAGCGCCGAACATTATACTTTTATTGCAGTGGATACTGCTTGGGCGTCAACGTGGGCTCTTCCTTCAGCTTCTCGCTGTGGTGGCTTGTGCCGAGCGCGTTGAACCGCTCGTGGGTTATTTTCTCCCTTCTACCCACTTCCCTCTGGTAGTGGTTCGTTCGGATATGGTCGGGAGCATTGTAGTCCTTGGGCATGATCTCCCTCTCTCGGACGGAATACACGAAACCTGTGATGACATAATTCCGTGCAATCTTATCGATACACGAATCTTAATGTCGATTTGTCGTCCCCACATCCTAGTTGATGTTGAGCTAGAGCGACAGAAAAGTAAAAATGCGAGTAGATGTAGACGACATGTTTGTCTTCATGATAGGAACCTAGATTTCTTAGTAGCTGATTGTAATATGTTGTGTGTACTTAAATGCTGAATTCCATTTTGATTTTCAAGAACCGAAATGATGATAAAATTATCGTCCAAGAAACTGTCGTACCTTCATATGCTTGATTTCTCTGGAAATAGTTTCCGTAAAAACTCCCTCCTACCGGCGCCTTGTCGGCGTAGTGGCATCCTATTGGCTCGATTGGCATTTTGTCGTTGCCGGTGTTGGTTTCGTTTGTTCTTTTCTGTCTCTACGTCTACCCAGCGACCTTTATTTTCCACCAAGTCGTTGTGCTGCGCGTGCGCTTGTAGAACTACGCGGTAGCAATAAACGCACTCCTCTTCGTGACTTTTTCCGGAAACTTTTTTTCTTGTCGTCAACGGTTATTTCTAGCTTCTGCGAAGATCCTTCTCGTCCGTTTTGAAGAAGTAGATGCGTCTTGTTAACTTAATAGGTAAATAACCGCTACCACCGAAGATGTTAGTGTTACGGCACGACCGAAATGGTGAAGATACTGGAGAAAGATGAAACCCACGTCGATGAAGAAGAAGACAGCAAACTCCTCTAGGTGAAAATAATATGGGCCGTTATTAAGATGCGCGCTCCAGTCGTACGTCCCTGTGGTGATCCATGTACTTAATTAAGGGTAGTGGTGATAGAGGCCTGGCGGATGAAGTTGTTGTAACAGGCTGAAGTACTAGTACAACCTTTTTTGTAGGGATTCGTCGTCCGCCAGCCACACCTTCAGACTGTCCTTGTCGCAGCCGACGGCGGATGCTACTTGTCGTAATGCTGGCTGGTTTTTACGATTTTTAACAGGCCGCGCGGCCGCCCACCTCAGACAACGACTACAACTAGTGGGACGCCGACGCCCTGGACGACGAGGGGTGGGCTCTTACTTCTGTAGGTGTAGTTTTCTGCACCTCTTATGGTGCTTCTTTGCCTCGGTGGTGCGGCTAGTGGAGAAAAAAACCGCCCAGCAGAATCGCGCCAAACAGGAAGAGCAAACGCTATCTTTTTTCTACAACGTCGTTTTTCTTGTGTAAATTTTCCCGCTTTATATATCAAAAAACTTACGAGATGACCTCACATCTATCTACAAATGGGCTCCACTTCTACAGAACGTTTTCGAAATTAGGGAACCTTGTTCTGTTGTGGATGTAAAATTAATATCATGCGAACAATCGGGTCAGAATATCGACTGTCCACGCGATCGCTATCTGGTCCTCGAACCGACGAAATCATGTTCGCTTGCTTATCTAGTTTCTCTCGTCGCTCAAGCTCAAAGAGCTCCATGCATTGTAGAGGCACATCCTCTCATCCTGCTCTAGAGGCGACCAAGCGATAAACTGGTGCTGCTGTTCAGACTCCGAGAATAGCTTCTACCTACTATACGAAGTAGTACTACGAGTGACCAGCAATGGCGGGCCACGATAGATCATACGGATAGTTTCGGTTTGGTTCTTGCGATTTGTATCTTCGCCGACATGCCTCGAGCACGGGGTCAGCAAAACTTTAGGCATACTGTATGGACCGAGGTAGTGCGGCGCGCGAAGACGGAAGATAAGAACACACGGCCTGCGGCTGGCCAAGGCAGGAGAGGACGGCTGACCAAGATAGGCAGCACGACAGCTCATGGGCTTTCTGTTTATTCTTTTTGTTCCAAATCAACACTAATTGAAGAAACAACCGGGCATAGCTTTGACGCCGGCTTTTTAAGAACTGAAAATCTGACGTCGTGGGCTCTGATACCATTTGTTCTCTCTTTGGTTTATTTGTGCTGGCGATTGTTGATCGATATCGTAAAAACTGAAGCTCTGTCTGCTCGTCTGTACCACAGCCCGGAGGTTAGAAGTAACTCCGTCATAAGTACATTTTGGTTTCTTGCATTTGTCCACGGAAACTAGCAGAAGAAAAAGCAAAGGCCGCATGGCATCAAATAAAGTCGTACATTCTTTGGCACTTCTGTGTCTGACGCAGCATTAGGCTGTCTGCTGTCGAGTTCTTCCTTTCTTGTTCCGCTTCCGATTTTCGAAACTGCAAATTACATATTGGCTGTTGCTATGGTACGTTTTCCAGGACGAGACGTACAAGTATAGTAGTTTTCTGGTATCTATTATAGTTGTATTTATCTATTCACAGTCCTTTACCCATTTCACTGAGTGCTGTAGAGCATGCAATATAACTACTGAAGTAAACAAAGGAATCAGTTGTGGCGAAGTACTACTTCTACTACAGGTTACCACAAATTGAGCAAATCTATCTCGAGGAAGTACAACCCATATCACAACCCATCGGGAATTCTTGCGGCTCCAATGAGAGCAGTAGAACTCAACCAAGGGAGGTCGCCAGGTGTTTCGATAGATCCAAACCTGCTGTAGATAATAAAGCGCATCTCCGCCATTTAAAAATTCCTCGAAAAATTACTTCGAAACAAAACTTCTAGATGTTCGTTTTTGAAAAAAAACCATATGCCTCCCTCCTTCTAGCGCCGTTCTTATTTTCCGCGACAAGATTTGCCGCTGCTTTTACAGTTGCAACTTCGGCAACTTTGCGAGCCCTGCCATGCCGCCGGCGCCGAACCCGCCGTGGCCACCCGGTCCTTGCATGTTCGCAACCTGTAAGGCGGGAGTTTTGTTCATACACTCTGATTATTTCCTGTTTCTCCATATTGATTTACACATCGAGCAGTAGAAAGATGAAACATGGTGCAAACGCAAACCAAAATTCAGGATGACAGCAATCCAATGAATTTCCCTGCAAGATGAAGAAGCAGAAGATGAATGCATAGACTCCCTGGCACAAAGAACACGACTATGAGAACTATTGTACCCCAGCCGCGGCAGCATTCAGAGTCCCTTGATCGTCATTGTTTCCATCGATGCTGCTTGCGGTGCCACTCTGCGCCCCGCCCTGGACCATGCCACGAGACACGTAGCTGGTTGAAGAACTGTTCTCCAACGCTTTGCTTGTGACGCCAGAAGTACCTGGGTCATGATTTTTTTCGGTCCCTTTTTGCAAAGCAATCTGTCATGGTGCAGCCGCGTATGCATGAGAGGCATATCATTATCAGCACGAAATCTTCTTCACTGCATAAAAAAAAAATCTGGTGGTCTTCAGGTGCTGACAAAAAGCATCGTGATTTCGATCTCCATCACGCGCCTGTACGTCGGGCCGCCCAATCGACGTAACAAGAGGCTTACAAGTGCAATGCCTGAGATTGCAAATGCAATAAATATCTCACACAACATCTATGAATGGAAAACTGCAAAATGTTTCATACCTATATACCCCAAAAATGGGCCGCATATTTTCAAAATGGGCCGCATATTTTCGAAATTGGTCAACATAGGCACTTCTAGCACGCGGCAAACATCGGGGTTGCTTTTTTTGGCGTCCCCACTAGCACGGTCCGACCGTGCTAGTGGGGACGCCAAAAAAAGCAGCCCAGCTGGTTGCCGCGTGCTTTTGGAACCTATGCGGGCCAGTTTCGAAATATGCGGCTCATTTTTTGGATATATATTCACTTTTTCGCCCGCAGAGGTTCTAAAAGCGCGCGGCAACCAGCTGGGTTGCTTTTTTTAGCGTCCCCACTAACACGGTCCGACCGTGCTAGTGGGGACGCCAAAAAATGCAAAGAATGATCGCCATCGTGCTCGTAACCAGTGCCCGACCGTGCTAGCTAGTACTTTATAGGTATGAAACTTTTCTACATTTTCCATCCCTAACAACATCAGTTGGAATCTCCTAATAATACTCTTGCAAGCATACTATACCAAGAATGTTCCCGGTTAGCTTCATGCCCGGCATGTTTATGTTTTCAGCCATGTTGGTGTCGCCGCCGGATTCTCGCGAGGCTTGCATCTCCTCCTTTTGCAGATCCCGGATAGTGGCGAGGAATCTGTCATAAGTGTGAATCAGTGATTCTTTTTTTCATATTGGAATAAATGGAAATGTACTTATCCACTGTGAAAAATTAATATTTTATTATGTTTTCATCTCCGCATCATGACAAAAACAAGCTACATCACCGACTATCAGGTACTAGATGGTTACAGTTTATGGAGTTATGTAAACTGCGCAAGACAAGAACGCTCATCCTCATCATAAAAATCTGAACATTACTTCAGTACAGCATCATCTATACCTTTGCGATTCCGTGGCGAAGTCGTCCCAGAAGAGCTCGTTCAATTCCTTGAGCGGGCGCTTCCCTTGAAACCCTTGTCGTATCTCGCGCAGGATTTCGAGCGCCGCGTTTTTGATCGCGGCAAGCATGTGCGCCATTTTGTTCACTTCTCTTTCCACCAGTTTCTCCTTGTTCGATTGGGTAAATTCTCCCAATTGGGAGCCCATGCGCTCCTTCAAGTTGCGGAGGGTGGTGGGAAGTCGGCGGTCCTGTTCCAGCATGTCTTGCTCCACTTTGGACAATTCGTCGTCCAGCTCCTTCTCGGAAAACTCGGGCGTTTGCTTCTTGTACGCCTCCGTGGACCCCTGCGACATTTGGCTTGCTTTTTTCATGACGAGTTCCGCGGCGGGCACGTGCTCGGAGAGGTCTTTCTCGAACTTCTCCAGGTCCAGGATGAAGGCCTGAATCGCCGGGCCTTGCTGCTGGTTCAGGGAGTTCGCCCGGGTTTGGATGGACAGAAAACGCCGGTGGATTTCTTCGGACGCTTGCCCGGTCGCAATCTTCAGCTCCTGCTTGTCCTCCAGCTTGTTCATCAGTACCTGATTTTGTTTATTTATTTGCTTTGTAAGGTTGTATAAAAAATGCATCTAGAAGTTTTTCCATAGATTCGACATGGAGGTACACGACAGGTCGGTGTTTGTGTGTACTTCTATTCTTGCTGCTGCAGAGACCACAGCAGGCACAGGCTTAGTCATGCATGATGGCACCAGCTGCCGCAGCTTCGAGTGTAGTGAGATGAATTAATATAAATAATTTAATATCATACCTGTGGCGCCGGCACATTTTTGAAGAGCGGCTTGACGTTTGCCTCGAATCTCTGCATGTGTTTGTCCACCTTTTCGAACAAATCGTTGATCTGTTTGGAAATTGGGTCCATCGGGCGGCCACCGCCACCGGCAAAGTTCGCCGGGGTCGGCATTGCGTTGGCGCCTCCCGACACCGTGCGGAGCTGCGGCTGATTTGTTGGCATCGCTTGTCCTCCAATTGGTGTACCGCCGATCGGCCCGCCTGTTGGTCCTCCAGGCCCTCCTCGTGCTGCACCCGGTTGTACTCCCATCGCCGGCATGGCGGTTTTCTCGATTTTCAAATCGTCCTTCATCAATTTCAGGGCGGCGTTCACGTGGGTCCGCAAGTCGTTGCTGAACTGCGTCAACTCCTCGAGGTATTGTTTTTCTTTGTGCTCGGAATGCAATCGGGATTGCAAGGACACGAAGCGCACATGTAGCTTTTGCGACTCCTCCCCCGTCATGATTCCTTTCTCGTCCAAATTGGTCCTCGACTGGAGAATTTGCGGGGTCACCGCGGCGAATCTTGGCGCCAGTTCTCGTTCAAAAATCTGCATGTTGGACTGGATTTCTGCGAATATCACCGTGATCTTCCGCATCTCCGGGGACGACGGGTCCAGTTTCGCGTTCGGGTCCAGTTTTGGTAATTCCTTCGGGATGGTGACGGTCTTGTCATTTTTGAAAACGACAGTGGTGAACAACTCACGTACTCTTCCCGTGTGTTTCCGCATATCCTTCACAAACTGCTCCACTTCTTCCGAAAACTGCTTCTCCTCCGCCGGGCCGAGCTGCGCCATTCTACTCTCGATCTTCTGCGCTTGCTTTTCGATGTTTTGCATGCGGTAGTTCAGTTCCTCCGCTTCGATGCCCTGCAGAATTCTTCGGTCGTTCAGGTCCATGCGGGAGATTTGTGCGGACGTGTGGTCGATCTTTGCGAACAGAGGTTTTAATTGTTCAAAGTCGGACATTCCGTTTTGCAAATCAAGAAACAGGAATTCCAATCTCGACATTTTCTGGCCGTTCGGTCCTCCTGCTCCCATCATCCCCTGCTGCATTTGCCCACTCGAAAGACCACCTCCCGCCGCGCCTTGTGGTCCTGCCGGCACGGCCATGTTGCCCATCAGCTGCTGGGCTTTCCACATCTCGATGTCGGGCTTCGCTGCGATTTTGTCCTCGCCTTTTGGGAACAGAGACGCAGAGCCAGAGTTTGCAGTTGCTTGTGTATCTGCAGCTGTTTGGCTTGCTGCCATAGAAGCGGCGAAACTACCTGGTCGGTAGCTGTTCTGCTGTTGTTGTGGAGGCTGTGGTGTTCCTCCAACAGCTCCGCCAGATGTTGAAAACATGGCAGGTGTATTGATGCCGGAAATCGTGCTTGGTTGTGAAGATGGGGCGGAAGGCATTTGCATCTGCATTTGGACATTTGGCAGCTGCTGCTGCTGTTGTCCTTGTCCACCTTGAAGACCTTGCTGTCCGGGCAATCGAATGGGTACCCCGACACCGATGCCAATGCCGCCATTAGAAGACGGAGGAGCTTGTGGTGGAGGTGCTTGCACTACAGCACCGCCTCCAGCGTTTATTATCGACCCTTGCAACGACCTTCCGGCAGTGCTGGACGCTGAGCCAGATCCACCTGCCACCGCCTGGTCCACGCTTCGCACCGCATTTTCGACGGCCCGCACGTGGTCGGACAATGTGTGGCTGTACTTTTCCAAGTCTTGAATGTACTGGGCCGTTTGCGGCCCGTCGTTGTTCGTGTTCGGCCCGTTGTTGTTGTTTACACCCTTCTCCGCGAGCTCCTGCGCGATTTTTTGCAACCGGAGGAACTCCAGGTGGAACTTCTCACTTTCCTCGCCGTTCAAAAGTCTTATGTGCTCCGGCGTAACCTTGTTCGACTGCACCAGCTGCTGCAGCTGTGCCCCCGCGGACTGGAGCTTCTGCTGTGCCTGGAAAAGCCCAGGCTTCACGCGCTCGAAATCTTGCATGGAGACCTGGAAGAAGTAAAGAGGAATGTGTTTGGATTTATCTTTTACTCGTTTGCATCCTGCTTTGGACGTCAACATGGTTTCTTGTTTCGATTCACAGATCCTTGTTCTTGATCCAGGAACGAAGGTCATCAAAAATGAAGAAATAAAAAGCGAGAACTCCTTACCATGATTTTCTGGAACAGAAAACCCATCTGCTGCTCGATGTTGCTCTGTGCGAGTGCGAAGAGTATCGCGACCCGCCCAATGTGAAGGAGCAAACATAATCGGCGAAACAGAAGCATAAAAAGTCGACGGGAAGTTCGCATGATGGAGGTACTACACTCGATGTTGCAACAAGATTATACTATGTGGTGTTACTGGTGAGACGATCAAGAACTCTTATGCAGCGAAGTAGAATATCAAGAACAGTTGTACCGTAGCGCACTGCGAGAAGAATAATGTACTTCACCACAAGGCTACTGTTTTGGTTGGCGGATTTTTTTTGAGGTCGAACTGGGTTCGAGACGGTTTCGAAGAAGTTGTCGAAAAGAGACGCAAAAGCGAAAAGCAGAACTAGAATTAAGTTTTAAGTTTAACGAGAAGACACAGCGCAAAGGAAAATAGTTCGGATGTTGTTGAGAATTAGACTTTTCTGCGGATCGCGGAGATCGCGGTCTTGATAAGCGTAGGTTTTTCCGTTAAGTTTCAAAAGGAACAAGAAGCTCTGTCGCATGCAGGGGGGCGTAGCCAAGGGCTTTGGATCAAAGATTGCGAGTCCTGTGGTCGTGGTTTTATTTTCAAGTGGTTTATTCGTTGCAACTTCTGGTGTGATACTGTTACTGATGAACATGGTGGTTCATAGATACGCAGCTTTGTTCATGTTGGTACTGCCGATTTTTTGACACTGCTTTAACCTCCGCATAGTTGGGTGGTCTTTTTTTCAGCTCTCTGTCTGCTTTTGTTGCACGAAAAATCCTCCGTTAAGTACGAAAAAACCTGGCCACAGAGTCATTGGCTTTGTACGACCTCAAACCGACTTGTATATATTTTTCGTTGAACGAGAAGCGATATTCGTAAGCACGACTAAAACGCTATATCGTCTTTTCTGATGAGGAACATGGGTGCGAGCATCAGGAAACTCCTTCAAAATCTTGACGCTCGATATCGCTCAAAACCGTTTTGCGCCGCGACAAGTAGTTGTAGTTTTTCGTATACCAATTTCAATGGATCAAATCACGCCAGCAAAGATTAGAGTTACAGTTTGATTATGATTTCTTGGCTGCCGAGACCGTCAATGCCAGAAGTGACAACTATGTACAAGCTTCTAATTTCCTTCCTAATTTCGCAAAAAGATGTTACCAAGGCGGTGCGTGATGAAGGTGAACTTACAGAATTTGTTTGCTGAAAACTTTTCAAAAACACAAACATTAGAATACAGGCCATAGATAGACATTGTTGTCAGACACAACTTAATTTCTTCAGCGAGTGCAACAAGAGATTTTCGGAATTTGATTGCCTGTAGTCAGCTGGCAACCTCGATTGATTGCCTCTGTCTTGCGGCAGCTCTACTGTACAGTCACGTTAATTTCTTAGAAGCAAGCTAAGTCCGGGCTGAAAAATACGAGCCAGCTGTTGTCCTTGAACCATAACTCTTCTTACCACTACTTGGAGAAGAACTCGACCACGACCCTGTCTCCGCTTCACAGCTCCGGACTGACTAGCAAGGCAGGGTCAACCTCCTCATCTGGACGCACCTTGCTCCACGACGCAATCCTCCTTGCAAACGAGACCGTCTTTTTCGGTGCGGCGCGCGCTATCGGCATGCCCCCGGTGCTGCAGGTTTTCAGCGCATGATCAGCTGGATCAACAACATCTTCCGAGTGGATGTTCTGGTGTTGTGCAAGAAGTTCTACCCGAGCAGGAGCTCCTTGGTGTTGACTCAGATTCTTCTTCGCTATCGTGTTCTTATTGATCAGAATCTTGACTTCCTGCGGTTCGTCTTCCTCATACTCGTCATCCGAGTCTGAAAATTCATCCAGATTTCCATTATGGGAGTGTCAGTTTTGAAATCGTCAAAGTTGAAATAGTTTGTCATGCATAAAATGCAACGCAGAAAATGCCTGTCTTGCAGAATAGGCAAGGGAGGCAGATCGTGAGCCTGTTTCGGGGGAGAAATAGAGCTGCTAAAGTAGCATGGAAAAAGGCTTCTCCCTTACCCAAACAGCATTACAAACTGGATTTCGG
Source organism: Amoebophrya sp. A120 (assembly GCA_905178155.1). Classification (NCBI taxonomy): domain Eukaryota; class Dinophyceae; order Syndiniales; family Amoebophryaceae; genus Amoebophrya; species Amoebophrya sp. A120. The sequence goes on along the minus strand of CAJINV010000007.1, from coordinate 4,113,617 downwards.
CTCTACTCAAATTTGTCATGCGCCGCTTAGAAATTGGGCTTGTAACTGGCATCGATTTTATGCATTACAAGTTATTTCAACTTTGTCGATTGCCACTCTGACACATCCATATTCATTTCCCCCGTAGTACAAGATCGGATTAAACCCGTGCTTCGGTTGCGCACCGGAAACGTACACCCCCTTGTACCCGTCGTGTTTCCGCTATGAGACTGCACAACTCCTGCTCCTCCCCCTCATTTGTCATGCTTAACAGACTGCGCAGCTAAAGCCCGAATACAGTCGCTGCCTTATGGCACTATTTGCATGACAAGTTCTGGTGAAGGTGACCAAAATAGCACTACAATCCAGTCGTAAATTTGTCATGCAAAACCCGCATTCTTGCTGATGCTTGTCTTGCCGTTCATGCTATAGAAATGAGGGGGAGGGGGAGTTGTGCACTGTCATATCCGCAGATCGTGGATTTTGTCGCGGTACCCGCAGTTTGCGGCGACCGTGATCTGGATGATGGTCAAGATTTCCAAAATGATTGTGAAAATCTCGAAGGGCCGGGTCGCGTTGAAAACCGATGCCCCGGCGTCCTCCAGTTTGTGTTTCGCAACGATCGCCGCCTTCATTCGCTCCGTGTTGATCGCGTCCTTCAAACTTGTATTTGCCTCAAGCTGTAAAAAATTTTCCGCGCGCCTTTTTTTGTATTTGATATCCATCATATTGCACACGTATAGCCCCCCACTATGTTGCACACCTAATGAACTAGCTAGCCTATTCGCAGCGCTTCTCAGTGCCTAAAGACGGAGCTATCCGGCGCTGCTGCTCCGCGGACTTGCCTCGGAGCGCCCCTGCAGCCTGGAGGTGCTGCAGCAGGTCCTCTTGCAGTCCAGCCGCTAGACAATGGGCCTCACTCTGTGCAAGTCGGTCGGAGTCGAGGGCGCAAACGGAACCGGCCGCGGCTGCGCCTCCCCTTGTTTCTAATGTCGCGCAGCTGTGCACGCGTGTACCGGCAGGCGCGCGCGCATTTTGCCTTTGCGGCTTTTTCGGCAAAATGCGAAAAGCCCGAGAGCCTTTCGGGAAGGGTTCCCAGAGGGGTTCCGGGGCCCCTTTTGGGGAGGGGTAGCACCATCGTGATTCGAAGAAAAAGCAATAGGCTTTTTTTTAGGGTTCCGGGCACCCCTCCGGCCCCCCCTTTTTGGAAGGGCTCCGGAAGGGCCTTCGCGGCCAACGTGTGTGCGTGGTGCCTGCTAGAGACGACGAGGCCGGGGCCTGTGTAGACATCTCGCGGGGCGTTTCCAGCCTCACACGCTGACCCAGGCCATAGCGGCAAATAGCTGCACGGAGAGAGCAATCGAATCCGGAAAACGGAGCAAAATATTGCGCGCGCCCGGCGTTTTCTAGGTGAAAACATCAGCCACAGAAGAACCCCCAGCGCCCCGCCCTCCTTCGCGTCAATACCCACTTACCTACTAGAGCACTGTTGCTGACAAGCTAGGTAAAACAAACCGCGTTCAAGTCAGCCCCTCACTAGCGTGCACAGGTTTACTAGCTTTGCGCCGCGAAAAAATGCGCGCAGAATTTTTTTTACGGTCTGAGGCAAATACAACGTTGACGCCCCCATACTGTTGATCGCGTCTTTCAAGCAAGTGCCGAGCCACTCCGTCTCGTAGGCCACGGCGAGGGCCGCCATCATCGCGGTCAGCAGCTTCAGCAAGAAACAACAACGGATCTGGTGTGCGTTGTGCGCGATCAGGCAGACGATGGGCGCGGTGACCCAAACCGCGACCGCGGTGCCGTAATAGAAGAATCTGTCCATCTTGTTTTTCTGCACGTCCTGGCCGGCTTTGGAAAGAAACAACAGGTGAATCACGGCATACTGCACAGCGCAAGCTGCGAGCTGCAGCAGCAGGCGCGTGACCGTGACGATGATCCACCCCGGGCGGTTTTCGCGGGCATGCTCGTCGTCGTGGTGTGCCGTCTGTTGGTACATCTTTTATTGTGGTATGTGGTATACTTAATTCCTTATATTAAGGAGCAACAACAGCAGCTTCTGCTCAGTCTAGCTTTGGTTTATTTCCATCTTCTACGTACCATTCCCTCCGTGAAAGTGGTTCTTCTTGCCATATGAGAAATTGAACCTCTTCCTTGTTGGAGATGAACGAATACGAAACGAAAGCAGAATGAAAATAATATATAAATATGGGATCTCTAGTACGATTGTGCTCTTTCTTGAAAGAGCAAGTACGACAAGGCTATTCTGACCGACTTGATGGTGTAATCGAAAATTGACCCGGTCTGTGTAGTTTTGGTTTCCCCGGCACGACAAATTCCTCAACGATCAAGACGATTTCGATAGCGACAACGACAAACGCGAACCGATGGCCTAGTACAACAAGGTACCGAAAAATACGCAGCTACGTTCAACGATAAAGCAGGTAATTCACATAAATATATCCATTCATTGATCGTGTACCGTTTGTGGAAAAGGAGACGCAGTTGAAAATCGTCTGCGTCAACGCCATCGAAAATTCAGACCCGCCGGGCCTCTCCGACCACGACGACCCGTCTTGCTTACGTCGATATTTGAACGAAGTTACAGAGAGGGGCGCAACATTTTCTCCATTTATACAGGGCATTCCCCGGTTAGATTTAGATATTGGCTTTCTTCATCCACATTATTTACAAAACAAGCGTTTCCAAACGAATTGTCGTCCTGCTCCTGTCGCGTAGCCGTAGCAATAAACTTGAAAATGTTTCTTGTGCTATTACTTGGGCTTGTGAACCCCCTCCAAGTTACAACGACATATTCCTTGGGAGTGACGAAGTATCGACGGCCGTCGATACGATAGTGCTTTTGCTTTTCCTTTTGATATTAGTAAGGTGCGTAGAAATACTTGGCTAAACTTAGGACGAAACCTCTTTGTGTCGTGAAGACAAGTCGTTTCATATTGAACTGTTTGATCCTCGTTGGACGTCGACTTCGACGAGTACTAAGGCTTCGGCCTTGAAAAATTTGAAAAAAAGTCTACAAGTTGTCGCTTCGAAACGGAAACTCATTTTTTGCCTTACAACTTGGACATCAGCTAAACAGCCACTATTTTGAATCGATAAACAAGAAGGTAGCGCGGCTCCTCAGCTTCCTACCATGCCTTCCTCCTTCACCTAATCCAGCATCTTCCTTCTCACCCTTCGTCTTTGTCCTGTCCGCTGCCGAGAAACATTTTTTTCACGAAGTTCTGCATCATGTTGAGAGAGTAAAAAATTCCCCCAGGACCCACTTCGCCCTCTTTTGCCGTCCGCAAATTTCGCGCGTGCACGCTGAGGGAGCATTGGGAAAAGTCCTTCAACTTCGCCAGCTTGTAGGGCCCGTTGTTGTCGAAATTGTCGCAGTTTTCTTTCATATTCTCCATATATCAACCGATTGCAGAAGTTCTGGTGTCGCTACTAGCGCTACTCTCGTATTTATTTTCATCGCGGAACTGCATTACAAATCTGCTGCACCGCACGTACTGCATCTACTTCAGTACGCATCACTAATTGTGTTTTCCCTCTTGTTCTTGCAAAAAAAGTTTGTCATGCGGTGCACACGACAAAGAGAAAGAGTCGCACTATCAGATCCCAACTTTTGCAATTACCATACCGCGAAACCAAACGTGAAGGGGATGGACGCCAGGGAGGACTCGTGCACCTGCAGGTCATAGTCTGCGTACACACATTTCCCGCCGGCCGCTACCGCCCAGTCCCGCAGCTTGCAATAGCACTGGGGCGTGTACTCGGGACACCATGTGTTCTTGGGCACGGGCTTGTAGAGCAACCCGGAATCGAGCATCGCTTGCTCGTCCTTCGGTACCTACAGTAAACTTCCCACACATCATGTACAATTATACAACGCATCACAAATAATTTCGCGAACTTGGGGCATCTTTCCACTTGAATGATGTCATGCTAACTAGGACCTTCGAAGGCAAGCTTTGTCATGCAGAGACAGCATCTGTACGTCGTGAAGTACGGGAATAAATTGACTGTGGATATTCGGATCCACGTCCGCATTGAAGTAGCACTGCATCCAGGTGGCCTGGCAGTAGTTGCGGCACATCCCCTCCGGTTCGTAGCGGCAAAATTGCTTCAGTGTATCGTCGCTGCCGGCGTAGTAATCGCAGTCGACGGCGTGTTCCTGGATGGACATTTTTGCGGAGTCGGACAGTCTTCCCGGCATCTTCTCGCACTCCGAGACCCACTCCGTCATGGCTTCCGCGCACGAGGTTTCCTCGTGCAGGCACTTCTCGTGTTCGGTTATCGCCGGGGCGTTGATCGTTAAAATTGGGTAGCACTTGCTGAAGAAGTTTTTGCAATACGTCCAGCATTTTTCATCCACGTCGCCCCCAATGACCGCCGCGGCGAGCGTTTTGTCATGGATCTCGGACATGTCGTTACACGCCTGCCACACCGCCCACTTCGGCTCCCACATGCACTTCTGGTTTTCTATGCACTTCTTTTACAAAAGTAGTTGTAGTAGTTTAAGTATCCGCACTCCTCCTGGCCGTGGCGAAGGAAGACAACATAGCAAAGGACCAAATACTTCATCGCAGCATCCTGAATGCTGAATGCAAGAACCTGCTAAAGAGAAAATTAATAAACACGACTGCAGTCAGAAGTCATTACGAGGAGCAATGAGAACTTGAACTATGAAATACTACTGTTGCAGAGCGTAGCTTCGACGTCCCTGCACTTCTTCTTGTCCGTGTTGAACTGACCGCAGGTTTGGCCGTTGAGCCAATCCTTTTTACGTCGCACCCAGCAAAAATTCTGCGCGGCAGCGTCTCCCTTCACGCAAGTGTCGTAGTGGTCGTGGATGAAGTCTGGGTCTTTTACTTCCTCCGCCCCGCCGGTCCCGCAGGTGGTCTTCCAATCTTCCAGCTGCTTTTGGCAGGCTTCGCTGGAAATCTTGCACTCGCGCTCCATGCTGTCCGATTCCATGTCCATCTTTGTCAAATCGAAGCAGGCGGTGTAGAACGAAACGCACTTGTCGTCACAGAGTTGGTTCACCGCGACAACTTGCAACATGGATTTTTTCAAGCTCTCCTGGTTACAGACCTGCCAGATTCTCGGACTCTTGTCAAAGTAGCACTTTACGTCGTTGGTGCAAGCGCTTTCGTCCTGCTTGTTTTGACAGGTGCTGTGGTACGCTTCGTTCGTCGTATGAGAGAGCGCAGCTCCTTTCCTCAGCCCAACTTTTTGAGGCAAAACACCAGATACTGATACACGAACAGAGGACTCATTTTGGCATTGCTTACATGAAAAATTCCGGAAGTAGCACCCCAAATCCAAACAATACCTCACTGGACGTCGCATATGAACTTTTCATGCACAGGCACCATGTGGTGCTGGCGTTTGTCTTGCTGTTCATGCCCTCCAAACGAGGGGGAGCAGGGGGACGAGTTCTGCAAAAATCTCATACGCCTCCAGTTTCACCCAACACTTGTCCGGTGGGGGTTGTTGCGGCTGAAGGCCAACCTGGTTCTGATTCTGATTGTTGTTTCCGTTATTCGGCTTTTTGTCCTTGTCGCCCTCGCACTGCTTCAGCATGTCCTGGTGACTCTTCGCGGTTACCGTCTCCGCCACGTGGTCGGAGAACTGCAGCTTGGGTAAGGCGGCCGGAGTGCGGACAAAGGGGAGATACTTCTTGATCAAATCAAACTCCCGATTCCCCTCCACCCCATTGGTCGCGCAGTAGTAGAAAAAGTCCCCCACCGCCCCGCCCAACCCGTGCCCAGTGACTTCAATGCTCGCGCAGCTGGAGAGCAGTGCGCCGAGTCGGGGGATCCCGCAGGTTGTCAGCCGCACCATCTCCTCCGCATGCTCCTGATGCACGTGCAGCCCCGTGCCGCAGAGATCCACGCCGGAACCGTAGCTGTTTTGTGACTTTTGTCCTGCTGCGCCATCAGGTGTTTGCTTCATCTCTGTCTCGTAGTTGTTCTGGCCCGAAAAGGCGAGAACGCAGTCTAAGGTACTCGGGTCTTGCGCGAGTAGAATGTGGTCCGGATCCCCGGGCCAGGAAACAGTGCCGCCGAAGGTCGTGAACAGTGTATACCAGCCAACGAGGTTGTAGGTTCCAAATTTTGTTTCCCTCAATGCCGTGCTGTTCGCCGGCTTGTGCGCCTGCATCGCCAGTTCTTGGAAAGTCGCGATTTTTTGCTGCGTCGCGCTGTCAAGATGATTGTCATTTGCAGCGACCGCTTGCAGCTTGGTCAGAACTGTTTGTTTATCAGGTCGCAGAACGTGGAGGGCTTTTGCTTGGGAATCGGAAGACCCCGAGGTCTGCTGATTGATCGTCCCGTGACTCATTGGGAGGTATGGCACGTCTTTCGCGGACTGTTCGGTCTCGTTGCATTTTACGAAATTTATGTCCTTGATTGTGGTGTGGGTTGCGTCGTATTTGAACTCGAGCACGTCCATGAGCGGGTGTTTGTAGCTGGAGCCAGCCTGGTTGAAAATCGTGACCATGTAATCGGTCCGCTTCACAAGGTCGTTCGCGTCTAACTCGATAGGGTACACCCGGACCCCGGGAAGACACCCTAAATTAAACCCGTCCTGCATCTGCATCTTCGCTTTCCCATTGGTCATCGGGTGCGGTGCGTTGAAGGAAAAAACTTTCGGCGTAGCCTTTGGTTGCCCGCCGCTTCCTGCCTTGCCATGCCCAAGCGGGGAATACTGCGGGTCTGTCGACGTTGGCACGGCGGTTGCGGCGACCACACCAGTGACGCCCGGGATGCTCGCGGCGGTTACCTGGCTCGTCACGCCTTGCACGACGGTGTTGTAGATCGCTGAGGTTTGGGGGGACACGGCCGCAACGCCGGCGCTGGGGGACGGGGGCGTGGAGGGCCACACGTTGTTCAGGGTTGAGCCCTGACCGGTTGACGTCGAGTTAATTTGAAACTGCACGCTGATCTTCGTAGTGGAGGTTGATTTTTTCTTGGAAGTTTCTGTTGCTCCTGTTGTGGCTGCGAGAGAAGACGCAGATGCAGTGGCAGCGGTGGAAGTGGTCGCTGAAGTTACTGTTAGTACGACCTCCGTGAACTGCTCCGCCGACAGGTCTGTGACACCGCCGTCCTCGAACACCTTCAGCTATCCACGGCAGAAGTATCGTACTCGTACTAATGCTAATAATCGCAAAGAAACATCATCTTCATGCTTGACCAATATACCCCATTCCTTTCCTTTGTATAGGCAAAATTAGCATGACAGATTCCACAAGACTTTGTCATGTGATTCCTACCAGTATCGGATACTCATACTTTTGCAATGCGTATCAGCAACCCGGCTACGATGGAATCCTTGAACGCCGTGTCGTCCAGAAGCGCGTCAATGTCCGTTTGTCCGTCGTCAAACTGCATTCCCATCTCGAAGGCGCGCATCTGCTCTGGCTCTGGTTCCGGTGCTGGAGGTTGGGAGTTGTTACCGCCCTGCTGTGCTCCACCGCCCTCCTCCAGTGGCCCACCCTGCTGCGCTCCTCCACCACCGCCTCCAGCTGCACACTTATCGTAATGCTGATCGACGAAGTGCGGATCTGAGTTGGGCGCTGGTGTGCCTCCGGTGCCGCAGGTGTTTTTGTAGTTGCTCACTTGTGTTTCGCACGCAGTTTGCGAAAACTGGCATGGGTTGGCCGGGTCCATGGCCTGTACTTCCAAAGCCGTGGCGCTCAGGCCGTAACAGACTACGTGAAAATCTTTGCACAAATCTCTACAGTCCTCACTACTGTTTTCGTCGTGACACGCGGACCAGACTTTCGGGGACACGTCCCAGTAGCAGGCTGCGTTGGCAACGCAAGTAGTTTCGTCCTGCAAGCTTCTGCACGTAGCTTTCTCGCTTTTGTTGGCCTCGTCGGTGACGAAACAATGCTTCGGTGGCGGTCCTTCGGAATTGTAGTTACCACCACCTCCCCCGCCTCCATGGACGCAACTCTGGTGAAATTGGTCGACGAAGATCGGATTTGCGATCGCGTCAGTGCCCCCAGTTCCGCACGTGCTTTTCCAAGAGTTGATTTTTTGTTTGCAACCAGCGTCGGTAGAATATTGGCAGGGCTGCGTCGCTTCTTGCATGGTTGCGGTTTTGGGTAAATTCAAACAGGAGGAAAAAAAATCCGTGCACATGTCGTCGCAATTTTGGTTGGTCTCGGCCGGTGCGCTCGCTTTTTTGTTCCCGGATTCACACAGGTACCAAATTTTCGGCATGCTGCCCCAGTAGCACTTCGCATCTTGCACACAACTTTGCTGGTCCTGTTTCGTGCCGCAAGCCTGTTCGTGGTCCGCATTCACCTCATCGGTGACATAGCAACTCATGGTTGGTTGCGAGTTCTCCTGGGGCGGACCACCACCTCCACCACTGTACTGCTGCCCCCCGTTGCTGCCCTGCTGCGCGTCACTCGTCGCGCAATGGCTGATTTGATCTTGTACGAATTGCGGGTCTTCGATGTGGTGCGCCGTGGCGGTCGGACCACATGCGTTGCTCCAGCTCATGAAGGCTTGCTGGCACGTCGCATCGGTATGCGAGCACACTGCGCCCTGGTTCGGAAACGTCTTCGCGAAAAGGTCCGTGCGCTGCAGATTCCAACACTTTTCGTAAAAGTCTAAACACTTTGTGTCGCAGTCCGCGACCACTTGTTGCGCCTGGTCATCGTAGCTGTGCTGGTTACAGAAAAACCAAATTTGAGGCGTGGACTCGTACAAGCAGTCGGCATCGGCGGTACAGGCCGCCTCGTCAGCGTGCGAGCTGCAAGACGTGTGCTGCGTCAGGTCCTCCGCGTATGTGCTGTGTTCATTTTTCACGCAGCACTGCTTGGCCGGCGGACCCGTATTTTGTAGTTCACCGTTGCCACTATTAGTACCAGCGCCCCCTCCTCCAGATGTGCACAAGGCGAAAAATCCGTCGACGAAGTTCGCTGCGTTCTGTACGGCGTTCGTACCGGCCGTGGTCCCGCAGGTCTGCTTGTAGTTGTCGAGCTTCGTTTTGCATGCGTCGTTCGTCGCATACTGGCACTGCAGGCCGTGAAACTGGTACGCCGGTTGGTCAGCTTCGAGGTTGTAACAAAGCTTGTAGAAGTCCGTGCACAAAGCGTCACAGGTCGCACTGACCGTCGTCATGGCCTGGTCCTCATAGCTACCTTCGTTGCAGGCCTGCCACACCGCCTTCCCGCTGTCCCAAAAGCACTTCGCGTCTGCGTTGCAGCCCTGCTCGTCCGTGTGCATGCCGTAGCAGCCGTAGGCCTGGTCTGCCTCTAACCTCTCGAAGCAGTGGTAGCTCGGCGGGTTGCTACCGGTTTCGAAGAAAAATAGCTGCTGGTGTGGGCTCGTTCCTGTTCCCCGTGGAGATGAAGGAGAAGTTATAGTACTGGTGTCGTTTTTTATCTTACGGACTTTTTCTACTAGAGAAGAAAATGAAGCTTGCGTCGTCTGGAGGGCAACATCGTCGTCTTTCTCTTTACTTGTCTGTCTGCTTCTTGGCAATACCACGCTCTTGGAGACGAGTTGCGCCGTAGCAGTGGGACGAGGTGGAGCTTCTACCTTTGCGGTGAGGACAGATACAGGCACAAGACCACTTTCTTCATCCGCTGGTGTTCTCTCTTGTCTGTATTTATCGTAGTTTCGCAGCACAGTTTTTGTCCCTCCCTGCTTCCAAGTACTTCGTCCGTCACCAGAGTTGCTGTTGCTTCTAGGTTGATCTCCCTCTCCTGTGGAAAGCCGCCCGCGAAATCGATCTGTTAAGCGAGGTCTGGAAGGAGCTTGCGTCTCTGTTCGACCAGAAGTGCTATGTATGTGCATCGCATGATTCTCCGACTCCGGCTCCGCGAGAAAGAAGGAGTCGAGTTTATTCGGACGACCAGGAAGCTTTTGTTCGTTCCGGAGCAAGCTACTGGGCGCGGCAGCGGCGGGAGGATTTTTGTCACTCTTGTCCAGAAACTCAGCGTCAGAAAGAATCTCAGCGGCGTCGTGGACGTGATCGCTCTTGTGGTTCTTATCCGCTTCTACTAGAAGCCCTGTGTCAACATACTGTGCCCCCCTGCTTCTCACCTGTTCCTGCTGCTCGACCGGCAGTATCGCCTGTGCTCCACCAGGTAGGCTCGTCAGCACGCCCGTGGTCACTACAAGTGCACCGGAGACGAGTATAGAGAAGACACTCGTCCTGAAAGAACCACGTGCGGCGCACCGAGAGCTCGTGCCCTGCACAGAAGTCGCACATGCGGTGGGACGTAGAGATGCTGGGAACGACTTGGCTCTCCGGGAACAAAGAACCGTCATCTTCGAAGCCTTTCGTCTGCGTTTTCTCATCATCTACGGGCGAGAGGAGCAACGCCGGCGCCGCCGCTTGCGGAACCGGCAGGCAACTTCTAAGTAGGACGTGCTGCAAAGAGGACTAGGCACTTGATCATAATTTACTCATATACTTCGTCTAGTAGAACGAGTACGTGCACTTCTTCCACAATCTGCCTCAGCATCCAAGACTCGCTGTGAAGAAAGCTATCGCTCTTCCCACCTAGTAGTAGCCTCTTTTTTTTTATCATCGAACCCCTCGTCTACTGCTTTCTGAGACGTAAGTAGACCCTCTCAATGTACTATATGTTTAGGCTTGCCTCAACTTCACCTCAATCACCCTTCGCCCCCAAGGCAAAATTTTTTTCCTTTGTCGATGCTCTCTCGGTGAGCTTAGCTTTCCCCCAAATCACTTTGTTTTTGCCACCTTTAAAACGGAGACAGAGAGGAGAGAACGACGCCGAATGGATGCATGCAAATGTGCAGTCTGGGCCACAAACCAGTAGTTCCAGAGGACAAGGACGATGCCCTGCTTTCCACCGCTTTTCACTTTCAAACTTCAACTTACCACATGAAAAATCTTTTACGAAATCCTGATCATTTTTGGGCGCAGGCTCCTGCGACATATCAATTTGTGTACATAAAAAACATAACATTAGAAGGATCTGAAGCAATACCAACTAATTTTGAGTCAATTTTGCATGGAGAGTCGCGATGATTCAATTTTAAACGAAACTCAAAACGGTAGTAAGATACAGTAAAGAGCTTTGGTTCTCAACATCATCCAAATAATTTAAGTACTTCCTACGATTTTGTCAAACGTCAACTGACAAGAAAGAAAACTGGAGATAGCCGCACTTACAATGACAGAGACAGACGTGCGTCAAATCTTCGTGTATAATAAAGGAAACTTGATGTCAACATCACACAACTAAGAGGCGCAAACGGTAAAGGCAAATGTGCTGAGTAGACGCTTTGAAATTTTATTTTGAAGCTACTGGTGCAACTTTCTTCGAAAAATTCAAGTGTTGGTTACCGTGTCTTTGTCTTCATCAGATACAGCTGAGCTATGAGAATTTCCCCTGCTCCTTATGTAACTCTAGTTCAACTACGAACCACTTTTCGCTGGTGAAAACGGCAATCAACAGCAAGCGATTCGAGGTTCTACTTCTAAAATGCGCCTAGTAGTAGTAGCCCTCATCATAGCCGTACGGGTCCTTCTTCTTCGTGTACGGGTCGTTCCCCCATGTTGTCCTAGCAAAATCATGAGCTGCCAACGACATCCAGCTGTTGTCAATTGTCATGCATACAACTAAAAGATAGCTAGCAGGGGAAAGAGTCCCTCATGAAAGAGGCTCAGGCTATCAAGATTAACGTCTGGCATGACAACAACAGTATAGATACTGTGCTGCAGTTTCTCCAACACAGTAGACCTTCAACACTAAACGCGGTTCCCATTTTCTCTAATCCAGTTTATGAGGTGGACCACAAGGTAGTTGACACCCAAAAATTTTGCTCGGATACACGTGGCCATGCCCTGGTTCAGGGTGCCGTAGTACCCCGCCGTGTTCGCATTTTGCATCTTCTTACCCCCGCCGCGGAAGGAGTACGTCGCCAAGTCCTCGTGGTGCCGGTCCATAGTGTCCGCCAGGTTCGCGTGGATGTCGTGAAACCCGACAAAAATCGCGGACAACAGCTGCAGCCATCCGGCCCCGACCGTGAACGGGATCAGCGGTGTTTTATGCAGCGTGCAAAATTGTACTTCGCTTCGTGCTTTCTCATCACTTTTATTTGCGTATATGTTGCATTTATTGCATGCCTGGGTGGTGGCCGGCTAGTTCTGGAGGTACCTGCTGCAGCTGAACAAAATTTTACCAATTGAAAGGACGCCGCCGCGAGCAGCTTGTCTATCGTTTATTTGCAGCTCTCAGTCTCAGTCATTATCAGTTGCATCTCAGAAAACAAAAATATCAACTGGAGAGCAGATGGCATCGTTACCAGCTATGAAGTTGCACTCTCGATATCTTCCGGCATCGAATTTCGCGTTTTCCGGAAAGACGCACTCTTGGAAAACCTGCATGAGATTTGCAGGATAAATTTTCATTTGCAATAAAACTGCTTTCCTACCACACCTTACGTCGTTGATGTCCTAAAGTCCCATGCGCGACAGGATGGAAACCGATACTGGTACTTACTGCAACACTTTCAGCAAAATAATTTTCTTTAAATTGATATGTGTTCAACGCGAAGAGACCGAGCGCACAAAGAAAAGAGTAAGTACCTAACGTTTTCAAACACAAACAACCTTTAACATTTACCATGGCCCAGAAAAGCAGTGCCGCGATGCTGACCATCCAGGTGCTGCTCTTTGCCATCATCTTGTTGTTCGCCGTGTCCGCACAGACGCCGGCAACGACCGGAAACAAGAAGGTGACCCCGTACAAAATGCGCTCGTCTTGCGGAAACCCCATAAACCGCTCGCTTTTCTTGGCCTTGTCGTAGAACAGCTTGAACCCCAAGCAGAAGCACACGAATGCTTGGGTCACATACATGATGCGAAACGCCAGGAGCGGCGAAATCGTGCCCATTTTATTGAGTTGCAGTTGGTCTTAGCTGTCAACTTTCTTGTCCCCAGTTGATGTTCAACTAACTTTTTTCTTGATCGATCTTATTTTGATTTCATTCGATAGACCAGCCGAGAAAAAACGAAAAACTCTGGTACCATACGATTGCGCACTTCAATCTAAGCGAGAGTCAGAGTTTAACCAGTCCCGTCAACGATGAAGATCTCATCTGGTTTGTGGAGGTCGAGGTGTGCACATGAGTATTTGATGCGAAGAAGTTTCACGCGACCATACGTTGTCTCCGTGGCGTAGGTACGACACATTTACGACTCAAACGACCCGAACGAAACACTCTGGCAGATCGTTGTCCATCCGCTTGGCCCTTTTTCTAATCCAACTATAGTTTACGACGACGATTTATTTCGGCTAGTACGGCAATAATTCAAGGCGATGAATTTCACCGCTAACTCATTCGCTGACTACCACTAGTGCTTGTGCTACTTTTGTTTGATTTAGTAGTAAGAACGACACGACTGCGATAACGACTGCGACCACACTAAAGAAAGATCATACGTTCCGACATTCTTTTGCTTTTCGTGAACACGAGCGCGCTTCGTCAACGAAACCGCGGGCACAGCTTCTTTTCGCAAGAAACTGGCCACGTGCCTACTTTAGATGTTTTGGTACCTGAAAGCGATGCTTTCTTGGTATTGATTTTTAACCTCAAGTGCCATTAACCTTAGTTGCCAGGAGCGCGCGGCGTCCTTAGGAGTGGTCGCTTTTTGTTTTGAAGGTTGGGGCTGCTGCGCATTCGCTTACGCATTCGTTGGGTGAAATCGAGAACTCTGCCCACTCTAGTTCTCTGTTAATCTTGAAGAAACCTTGATATCATCTCTAAAGAATCTAAATCAGGCAAAAAGTGAAATCGGCCTTCTATTTTGCAACTGAAGCAGTTTTGCCCTGTTTACAAAGCCAATCAACAACTCTTGCCGTCACATTTTTAGAATGATTTGAGACTGGATATGTTTCTTCGAAAGTAAGTACGACAATGGCAAGAAGACCCTGCACCGCCATCCCCGTACTAGTGGAGTAGTTTACATTTTCAAAAAATTAGGTAGAAAACAAACCACATCAGCAGTCGCTCGCATGTCCTGCTTGGACATGTCCAAGGAGGCAGCGAGCAACATGTATTGAGTTACAACTACTAGAATTCCATAATGCTAATCGCGGACGAAGATCTTTATTCGAGGTCACGACCTGTGATCATGCTATTGCCGTTGCACAGCATGGGTAGCTGAGGATCAAAGGCACAACTAGCAAACAAATCACCCGTACGGTAAGAGTACTTGTACCTCCCGAGGACCTCGAATAAAACATGATCTTCGGTCCTGGCTTAGCCTCAGCTTTTGCACGGCTTCCAGGCCGTGATGTCCGAGTTTTCGGCCGCGGTGCCGAACACTTCCAGCTTCTTCAACTGCGTGATGTCCGCGCCGTTGTTCTCCTGCACGAAGAGAATCAACGCGTTGACGGACTGAAATTTCACAAATTTCACCGGACACATCACATCCTTCTTCTCCATCAGGTTACCTGTTGATAATAATGGGGGAACAGCTAGTTTTTGCCGAAGTGCGGAATTAATGTCTCAGCATGATAACAAATTAGGCCGCCATGAGCACGAGAAGAAATTGAAATCGAAATGAAAATAGTCATATAAAGTTTCACTAATTTTGAAAATGAAAGTAGTACATTGTGCTGGGTCCAAGGAGAGATCCTGTGTTGTTGGTGTGTCCTCGGCTTCGCTAAAGCCCAAGCTTGGTTTGTTGACGAAAAGTTTTACGTCCGTTGGGCAAGATTCCTCCTCGACGCCAAAGAAGCGGAGACCTGATGTCGTGTAGTTAGATCGTTTCGTTTTTCTTTTTGTCTTCATGCGTAATAAATAAGACCGGCATCGCAATAATGCACCTGCACCTGCTCTAGTTCTAGTATGTGTAAGTATGCATGACAAACAAAGACGGCATATTTTCGGTCGTGTACCTGAAATCTTCACCGGTTGTCGAAACTGGATCTTTATCAGCAACTGGTGATCCGCGTCCGATTTCAGTGGGGCCTCGGAGTTGTGGAAGATGTTTCTTACTGGAAAATCCGCGGACTCATTCAGACACTCCACGTCTGATATGTGGTCGTTGATACAAACATCGCTTGCCGCCATGGCTTTTTTTTTGTCGCGGTTCTAGTACGAAATAAAGTTAAGTATTTAAATACGACCAACGAGCTTCATATTACTGCAACACGAGGTCCTGTTGTTTGTCCTCGTGGCTTCTAGTTTGTAGTTCTACACTTCTCTCGAACAATATATACTTTTGTCTTCAACTTTATTCTCGAACTTGCTAAGTTGTAGCTAAGAATTTTTTGAGATTAGGAATGGGGGGGTAGAAGTCGCCAAAACTTTCTGGGATGGGGCTCCACGATGGTCGTAGTAACTTCTGAATTTTTTTCCGAAAACAAGCTAGGTATTCCTCTATGTGCCTGTGATTGTTGTGTTGAAAAGAGACTCGAGATCTTGGTCTGAGCTACCATGCGGTGTTCTTGGTGAGAGTGTCAATTTTGGGACGACAGGAATAATTCTGGTGTGTACATTGTGCTGTGACTACCTGAGCTAGTGACAGTTGCTTTTCAGAACGGCGCATCTGGCGTCGACTGAACACATTAATTTCTTCCTTTTCATCCAGGTTGCTGCATAAGGTGAAGCTTTTTTTGTAGAGCTTTCTCAGCAAGCCATCTTTATCTCAGAGCACTCTTGATGGGCTTGCTGTACTTGACGGTTCATTTCTGTAAAGACACTCATCAGAGCCGCGGGCACCGTCGATGAACCGCAAGTAACTTACTACTTTCGCGAGCACCAGCCATCACTGGTTCTGCATCAAACAGGATTTTTGCAAATGAGGGTTGCATTTGAAAGGAAAAAGATTTTCATTTTTGCCTTCGCGGTAATCTGAATACAGCTCAGTGTACCTATTACTCAGGTTTTTCGTATCACGCGGCGGGTGTAAAGCTTTACCCTTGCGGACTGTAGGACTTGCATTCTGAGGACGTAGGGCATGAAAAGGTTTAAGTAGCTTTTTGTACAGTTGTGTTCAGTTCTTTTTACAGGCTCATTGAGTTACATTTTGGGATATCACTTCTGGTTCCTGATAGCTCTTCGTCATCTCATCGATCAGATCGACCGCCGACCTTAAGCTTTGTTAATTTCATTTGATAAAGTTGCAATTACGTAAAGATAGAGTTTTGCATTACTGTTGATAAAGTTGATATAGAAAGAAAAAGGAGTATGAAATTTGTGAAGCTGGATGATGCACAGCGGCGCCATTCCTGTCACGTTGACGTTGTCAAGCTTGCGCCCACTAGCACCAGCACTTTCTTTCACATTCACTCCTTGACAAACGACGCCGTTTTCTTCTTGTTTCCCAGCGCAGCCAGGAGGGAATTGTTCTTCGCCTGCGTGCCCTTCGCAATATTCATGATCTTGGCTAACTTTAAGCCTCGCTTTGCCCGTTTCTGGATGCCACTCTGCAAACGCTCGAGGGTCGGATACCACAGCTCGAGGTAGACCTGATAATTGAATTTTATTTCGAGCGAATGAGAAAATACTTGGTTGTGATGCTCTACGCTATCCGCTACACACCCGGGCGGTGACGGTTATTCTTATTTCGAATGCGAATCCTGAATACTTAAACTAAGCGTGATGAAACATCTAGAAGTTCTAGAAGAGTACCTGTATCAAGATGAGCATTTTGTGCAGTAAGTCTGCGTGTCGGTTGGACTGATCGTTGAAGCTGCCATCGTCCCCGAAGTCGACCCGTGACCTCTGCTCGCAGCTCCACTGCACCACCGCAGAGAGCAGTCTCCCTCGGTACAGGGGCCAGCTGTGCAGCGCCACGGTGGTGCCGTGCTTGTCAGAATCGTCCTTCAGCTCGCCGACGTTGAGGTCGATCAGATCTGGTCGATAGCGCGGGTCCTCCTTAATGTTCCCGCAGTGGAGGCTGGTGCGCTGCTGCACACACAGGCCGGCCATACCTGAACCGATCAGAGGTAGTGGATTGTGGAGGTATCTACACTGCTTCTAAGTACTTGTCAAGAGCAGGACAGGAGGATGAAGCCTTATTCGCAGAAATTGAAATAAATGCGCCGAAATATAAATGATCAGCGAGATTTTTGCGTCCTGGCGTCAGCCGCTTTGCCACCCGGCGGTTTTCGACCACCAGTCTTTCCGAAGCGAGGGTGCGAATGGACAAGCGCAAGCGGTGCAAGAACCCAGAATACTACAAATAGCCCGGCCGCCTGCGGTGGCCCCCACTTTGCCAGTCCTTGGCGAAGGCGGCGGCCGACTCGGCGCAGGTGTGTACGACCCCCGGGTGGCCAGACATTGCCAATTTCTGCTCTTCCTCGAAGTTGTACTCTACTTTGACACCTTACGACTTTGAGCCATCAGTAGGCCAGGACCAAAATCGCGAATTTGGCGATCAGCAGCGCTTTCCCCCGATGCTGTCATCCACTTTGCCACCTTACGATTTTTGGACCTCCCGCGGCCGGGACAAAAAACGCAAATTTGGCGATTAGCAACGCCTTTTCCCGATGGGTATACCCCATTTACCCCCCTCACGATTTTGGGCTATGTGTGCCCGGGTGTCGTCACCCGGCCACAGAAGTTGCAAACTTCATGATTAAGAACCGCTTCCCCCCATGGCATGCTGCACTTTGATACCTTACGATTTTGAGCCATCACTAGGCCAGGACCAAAGTCGCGAATTTGGCGATTAGCAACGCCTTCCCCCGATGCTGTCATCCACTTTGCCACCTTACGACTTTTGGACCACCCGCGGCCGGGACAAAAAACGCAAATTTGGCGATTAGCAACGCCTTTCCCCGATGGAGATACCCCATTTACCCCCCTCACGATTTTGGGCTATGTGTGCCCGGGACCGGGTTTCACCCGGACACAACAGTTGCAAACCCCATGATTAACACACGCTTCCCCCCATGTCATACTGGACTTTGATACCTTACGATTTTGAGCTAGCGGAAGGCCGGGACCAAAGTCGCGACTTTGGCGAATTAGCAGCGCCTTGTTCCCCCGATGCTGTCATCCACTTTGCCACCTTACGATTTTTGGACCTCCCGCGGCCGGGACAAAAAACGCAAATTTGGCGATTAGCAACGCCTTTTCCCAATGGGTATACCCCATTTACCCCCCTCACGATTTTGGGCTATGTGTGCCCGGGTGTCGTCACCCGGCCACAGAAGTTGCAAACTTCATGATTAAGAACCGCTTCCCCCCATGGCATGCTGCACTTTGATACCTTACGATTTTGAGCCATCACTAGGCCAGGACCAAAGTCGCGAATTTGGCGATTAGCAACGCCTTCCCCCGATGCTGTCATCCACTTTGCCACCTCACGACTTTTGGACCACCCGCGGCCAGGACAAAAAACGCAAATTTGGCGATTAGCAACGCCTTTCCCCGATGGGAATACCCCATTTACCCCCTCACGATTTTGGGCTATGTGTGCCCGGGTTTCACCCGGACACAACAGTTGCAAACTCCATGATTAAGGCACGCTTCCCCCCATGTCATACTGCACTTTGATACCTTACGATTTTGAGCTAGCGGAAGGCCGGGACCAAAGTCGCGACTTTGGCGAATTAGCAGCGCCTTCCCCCGATGCCGTCATCCACTTTACCACATGCCTGACGACTTTTGGACCCCCGGCGGTCGGAAAGCGCTGGATCAACCTTAGAAATCTGAGCGATCCGCGAAATTTCGAAATTTTATTTTTATCGAAGGGCAAAACATGCAAAGTCTTCAAATTTAACTTAGTGTGGAGCTTGTACAGGTAAAGAAGACATCGCTGCGAGCTGCTAGAAGCACCGAAAGCGACGGAGGAGACGCTCTGCAATACCTCTTTCACGCTCACAACCCATGAAAACTTGGAAAAACCGCGAAAATCGAAAATTTTATTTTTATTGAGTGTTAAAATTTGTTTGATCTGAAGCGATGTGGCGGCCGACGCGTCTTTTCAGGCATGTCGTCACTTTTTTTTTGCCTATATTTCGTGTCTAATCAGGCCTCCCAGCTTGTAATTTCTGAAAATTTCACAAACAAATTTTAAAATTTCATTTTTATTCCCTGTCGACCCTCAATTCTTCATGGTATTTCATACTGGAAGATGCTTAAACACCAATACATCTTCTCCCCCAAGACCGACTCGTCACATTTCACAGAAAATTTTCAAAATTCGCGAAATCCGCGGAATTTTAAAATTTTATTTTTAACGCATTTCGAAATCCGCGAATTTCCAAAATTTTATTTTTATCCGGCTGATTTTTCTTCTTCTTTCAGGTGAGATTCGTTCATCGGATTCTCCTTTACAGCTACAAGTACACCATACTTCCTCCTGTCTGCAACCCTCACCCATCTTGACAGATCGAATGGGCCAAGCGTTTGCTGCTCAGCTCTGGGGAGGTAGCCCGGCGTTTTAAGTGCGCCCAAGCACCGTCACTCTAGGACACTCCGTAAGTCATACCGGAGGTAGCGCTACGCGCGAGCAATTACGGCGAGCATCACAGTGGTATTACGACTAAATTCTACCAGATTCTAGCTCAAATTGAAACGTAGGACAAGCATATTCACCTGCTGTTTTGTCCAGGCACACTTTCTCCACCATGTCGCCACAGTATCCAACGGAAAGGAAGCGCTAGTGCTGCCCATTTTCGGATGTTGTCGTGCTCACCAGTTTTGCGATTTTATTTAGGAAATAGATTCAACACAAGGGAACAAAATTCCATCTACATACTTCGTGGAAAAAACGCTGACTAAGAATGTATTTTATGCATCTTGCATAGCATTTCATGACAAAAAGCTGCATCCGAGATGGGCGCGCTTCTAGCGCGATGGAAAACACAAACAAGAAGCTTCCGTTTCATACTGATTCGTCTCTCTCCAACCTTGCCATGTGGTCGTAATAGAGCAGTATGATGGTCGCGTGCTTCGCCCGAAACAGGTTCGCGAGGTATTTGTTCAGCATGAGTAACAGGTCCGACTTTTGGTGGCAGTGCAGAAACAAGTCCCCGGTCGCGGCTATCAGCAGGTCCTTCCTTCGGTTGATCTGTATCAACAGGAAAAATCCCCGCCCCTCTCCATATCAAAACGAAACTTCTGATGCTAGATTTGCGCACACAAATCCGATTTGTCTTGCAGTAAGGCAGCGTAGCCAGATCCTCGGCCTAAGTAGGGGCGCTCGGCTCGGGTCTAGCTGCTTAGCACTGCAAACGGCTGTCCCCTAGGCGCAACAGCATGCCAAATCGCTTCCATATTGGCCACGAAGCCTCGGCGCTTGTCTTCTTGCAAGACAGACACGATTCGTGGCCTCAAATCAGCAACACAAATTTTCGGACACATACCTTTTCGATACGGAGAGGGGGGATCTTTCCTTACAATAATCTGCGTGTCGAGCTCTATTTCCTCGCAGGACAACACCACGTCCGTCATTCCGTAGCCCAGCACGTGTAGCATAAACACGTCCCGTTCGTCGAAGATCGGGTTGCCGTTCAAATTCTCCGTCATCGTAGAGAGCTTGTTGATGGCCTGAATTACCGCGACAGTTTTCCCCTTCACGATGATCGGCACGCACAGCACGGACCGGGTGCGGTACCTGATAAAATGCATCAACCGACTCACTGCAGCTCATCTACATCTTGTTGGGGGGGAGCGAGATGGCTGATGATTTTTTGGTAGTCATAATTCTTAGTGTGACGCAGGTCTACTTCCGTCGAGGAAGGATTACTTAGGATAAGGAGAAAAAATCTTTACAAAAAAAGCAGCATTACCCAGTCCTCATGTCGATTGCCTTATTGAACTTGGGATGCATGTACGCATCGGCCACGTTGACGGCTCGTTGCTGTGCTATTGCCTCCCCGATGAGACCCACGTCCAAGGGAATGCAGATCTCGTCCATTCCCGCACCGCCGGCGGATTTTGTCCACGCAAAGCCCCGGTTTGTATCCACGATCCAGTAGCTCGCCCGGTCACAGCGGAGGACGCACGATATGGAGGCGACGAGATACCGGACTGCGGCGTTTATGTCCGTGAGGAAGCGCGTTTCCTGGAATATGATACAGATTGAGGTCTAATAGCCTTGAGAACAATAGTTAGAAGATAAACGACAGTTTATTTTTTGAGATTAACGAGTGATGTTGACGAAGATCTCAAACCGTGGCACTCCTGATTTTCTTTTTGAAGTAGTCATGGAGGGGGCTGCATAGAAGTTAGCGTTGGTTTTATTGTTGAAAACCAAATGCTTATGTCATCAACCAGCGAAAGACAAAGAGCCAGCAGTTGAGAGCCACTAATTTTCTATGTATTGCACCTGTAAGTTCTGGTACGCGCACTCCAGCCCTTTCGTCCTGAGAACGTTCTCTACGTACTCGCAGCCGAGGAAGTTGATGCAGCTCTTCAAATCCTCCTTCGTGACGGCGAACAGGTACTCAAACGGAAAGTGCCCGTTGCAAGCGAGCAGGAAGTGCAAAAACTGCACAGGCTTCCCCCTCGCGTTCGGTCTCGTTATCGGCACGTACTGCTCTAATTTGTCCAGGTTCGGCCCGCGCCAACTGCTCGATCCCGGCCAAATGCACTCGTCCAGGTTGAAGGAGAATTTTTTGCTACTCGTTGACCCAGTAGGCCCGTCGGAGGTGCTGGAAGAAGAACTGCTGCTCGATGTCGAGCCACCCCCGGCACTTGTTGACAAGTTGTCTTCTTGCTGCGCTAGAACCGAGGATTGCTGGAGCTGTTGCTCTCGATCGGGGTCGATGGAGGAACTCGAGCCTCGGACAACGTCCTCGTATAGAGCTGAAAAGTAGGTTATTTTCGCTCTTTTTTGGTAGAAGTGCAGGAGCAGCAGGGGCTCACGTATCATAGAATGATGGAAGATTCAGCTGACAACAGTTCGTACCACGCCCAGAGAAGCAGGTACTATTATCAGAATCAGTACTAGACACATCGAAAAAAAATCCAAATAAAAACCTATCTTCAGTGTAGTTACATTTTATTTTCGTGACGTGTTTTTTCTTCTGTCGGTCCGCAAAGGCTAATTTCAGCTCCAGCTCTCGGTTTTGTCGCATTAATTCCGATATTGTGGTTTTCATCCCCCGAATGATTTGCGGAACGTAGGCCTCCGACGATCCCTCGCGGATGAAGTTGTAACTCGGATTGGAAATGTACTCGTAGCAGTGTTCTAATATGGATAAATGTTTGTTCATTTCCTCCTTGGTGTTTTTCCACTGCAACCCCTCCTTCTGCTGCTTTGAAATCTTCCGATTGATCGACCTTCTCACCCTCGTTAGTTCGGAATTCGTTTCTGCGTGATCCTTCAAATCCGTTGAGAGTTGCCCGAGGACATCTGAAGTTGTTTGGTAATTTGCGATACCATAAGCATAACTACAGCTACAATGCGTTAATAAGCTTGCATGACGATGACAAATAAGCCACACAGTACATAAAATAAAATTATCGTCTAGTACTGCAACAGAGTTGTACCATCGAGCGACTCGATTTGTTTTTTCTTCTCCATCTTTGTCTTGGTCCAGTCGAATCTTGTCAAGTCCAGAGCGTCGTACTGAAACTTCCGGTAGATCCCGACCCCCTCCGGCGCTGTGCTTATCACCTTCTTCACCACATCAACCGTTTGATTTGTCGTCGACTTCTTTTCCTTTTCCGCTCCCGCAGCGCCGCCACCAGCGGATGTTGAGGTTGGCTCCATGATCACGCAATTCTTTCGCACGTAGGTGGACGCCTCGTTGAACCTCTTTTGCATGTCGAGCAGCATGAACTCCGCCTGTATGGGCAGGGGTAACTCGTAGAAGCCGTTGTTTTTCACGTCTTTACTTATGTTCGACTTGTCCACCTTCACGTCTGGACCGTTCACCGCTTTCGCCGTGCCGGCCGCCGGGACGATTCCCCGGCTGATGTCGAAGTGGACCAGGTCGCGCAGCAACCGTTTCAACTCGCGGTTCTCTTCCCGCAACGTCGGTACGTCGTCGGAATACGTTGCTTGCTGCGCCTGGGGCTTGTCCCGGGTGGACGTCCCCAAAATCTTCGCGGACCAGAGCCGCTCCTCGTCCATCGCGATGTCGATCATCCTGATCGATTTTTTTCAGATAGATTCACGAGATGTCAGTGTTCTGGTCCTCGCAGAAGTCTCCGTAACAGCTCGTGGTTGCTTTATAAGTATATCTGGTTTTTTTGCCGCGAAGCAACCGGACCTCGCGCGTATGAGGTAAAAAACCAGGTGAGACAGGCGGCACGGTTGTTTTCTTTTTTGTTGAGAAGATGAAGATCCGCCTGCTGCTCCTCTTTGATGCTGAAAACTTTTCTCCACCACTGCGCGGGACGCCTGGTTCTTGGCCTCAGGCCCGGTGCAAGAACACAGGAGCTGCCCTCGCGTTCTCACGCGTCTATTTCAGGCGTCCGGTGGTCCCTTCTTCACTGCGCTGGCCAACGCTGAGGGTGCACATCAAATTGGTGGGCGTCCGGCGACGAATGACCGGTAAGGAGACCTTGTTGCCATCTCATCCGTTATAAATATCTCGTTGATGCATCCAGCGAGTTTGATGTTGACCGTAGGACTACAAGCACGACAAGAATCAATGGTCGTCCCCTACACGACATGAAGTTTTACATCGTGATGTGATGTCTGCAGGCTGCAGCTTCTATAAGCAAGTTTTGCTCGGCAGAGAAGCTGCTGCGACTTTCTTCTACTGTCGAGGATGTAAGTCACTCTTGTAGCAGTACGCCTCCCGCTCCGACGATAGCTCGAAAACGGCAACATTCACTGTCCCTCTCTCTTTCGGTCGTGCCAACATGCGAAAACTCTCATCTCGATCTCCCCCCTTCGACGATATATTTCGTGCCTGCATGCATCAACATTGAAGAAAGACGGGCCTGCTCTTGATCGCCCGGCGACGATATCTCCGCATCACGGAACGATCACTAGCACGAGAGGAAACAGAATCGAAGACAGAAGAACCAAGAACAGTTTTTCTATACGACTTTCTGGTGTAGAAGAAGTGCCGTCAACAGTAGAACAAGTTCAGTACAGCTCAACGGTAACGTTCTGTCCACATGCACAAAAGCGTGGTCTTCAAAAGTTGCAAAGGTAGTACACAGCATGAGCATCAACATTCTTGTATCGTCAAACAAGAAGAAGCCCGAGGATCTCAAGCTCTTTTATCTCTTTTTGTTTTCATTTTGGAATTATCAAAGCGTGGCTGTAGAAAGTATGACAACAACTACAACTGCAAAAGGGGACAGCAGTTTTCATGGTGAGTGTCATGAATCACGAGTTATTAAGTGAACCAGTGTAAGAGTTTTGCATCAATCAACAGCATGAGCATGTGCATGGACACGCATACTTACATACGTAGCAGATTCAAGAAAATATACAACAGCTCGATCTGTACAATACAGCCTATTCTTACTCACGTCATCATCTTCTGCTCATCCACCAAGAACCTTTCTTACATCTTCTCAGGTCCACCTACGCTAAGTAACCTCCTTCTTCTTTCTCTGAGTCCTTCAACTTCTCCTCCTCTTCGTCTTCCATGTATGCACTTCCTGTCTTACTTCGGATTCGGGTACAAGTTGAAGGCGGACTTGCTCGTGAAGAAGCCCTTTGGCAGCCGTGCGTGGCCGTACGACGGCTCGTAGTTTGCTTTCGTGAGAATCACGTTGTCCGTGCCGAAATACTGTGGCTGCGGCTGCTTCTTCGCTCGCGCCTCGTCGACGTCACGCCACGTGCAGAACTTCGGAAACGAGTGGCACTTCGGGAAAAATTGCTTCTGATAGTAATAATGTTTGATGCTGATGATGTTCGTTGGGTACTTACTATGCGGTTGATTGTGAGTAGACAGTGGATTTTTAACGTTGATGGTTTATTATAATTAAAATTATTTGTGCATGCATGACAAGGCAGCAACTTCATCCTTACTTACAGATGATCCGCATGCTCGTCATTGTAGCCAAGAAGTTACAACGCCTGTAGTACCTTCGCAAAGTGGGTTCGTCGCGTGGCCGCAACCTTTGCCTGCATGTGACCGATCACAGGCTCCCCGTAGAACCGCGGCTCGGTACCCATCGCGCGGTCGTAAGAGGTCCGGAAATACATGGTGTCGTACACCTTTTTCCAATTAACGTAGGCAGGCTCAACCATGTTGGGCGAGGTTCTTTGGCTTTTCAAAAAAACGCACTTCGTTTCTGTATACAAGAGATGATTCGGTCATAATTTATTTCGACGTTCTTCCGAGGAGCACAAAAGCCGTAACTTCAATGACTTGACTCCGGTGACGAATCATGCGGTGACTGTAGACCAAGAATAGAGATCATCGATACACAATACTGACGTGTGTAGTACGTGGATAAGTACTTTTTGATTTCTAGGTAATATGCAATTGCGACGACACTTAGGTACTCCCACCCACCCGAAGCTGGACGAAATTTTGTCGATTAGGATGACGACAGAGTCGGTTTTGGACACAGAAAAGAAACACATGGATTTCTTCAACAGATGAATGACGCAGCCCCCATGTAGTACGAAAACGAATACGGTGCTGATACACCTTCGATGAAGAACGATCGATGGTGTATAGCACGAGAACGAAGCATGAAAGGAATTTGGCACTCAGACCACCCAGCACTGAGGTTGAACAAAATATTCGGATCGGTATTTTGAAGTAAGTTGTACTAACGAAAGACTTCACCTTTACTCCTCGACCGTCGGACGACATCTGTACAGAAATCCTACGTCTACCTCACAAGCCTAAACATCGGTAGCTGTATGATTTGAAGTCGTTGTTCACAGCGGTGGTCAATGGCCTAAGAAATAGGACGCATCGTGGTTGTTCCCGCACAACAAGTCGAGTTTACGAAATTTCATCCTCGGAATCAAAGTCTTCTTCAATCAGTTCGTGTTCACGAAACACGCGCGCCAAGTGTCCGGTCTTGATTTCGTTCTTTTCCCCGCCATCTATCCTCTGAAACCCGAGCTGCTTGAAGACCAGTTTTCCGTCCACGAACAGACACACCGAGGGGATGGTCTGTATTGCGAGTTTGCTGACAAAAAACGGCGCCTTTTCCGCTTCGAGGTAGGCGAATTTTGTGCCGAGAAACTTCTTCGAGAGCCGGGTTAAGTGCATGTCCATCACTTTGCAGCTCTCGAAATTCTTGTGGTAAAAGTGCACGATGGCACGGTGGGACTTTGTCACCTGGCGTTGTGGTAGATAGATTTGATGCGAAATAATTTGTGAGTATTGCATTTGTTCGAAGCTGGTGCGAATGCAGAAGCAGAAGCTGCGCCAGGTAGAAAAATCATGGTTGCAACAGTTATACACGTCAATGGCACCTTTTTCACGGGTCAGATTGTTCGACATACAGCATGAACAACGCACAGCACAACAAATGTACCGTCGTGAGAAACTCGTCCTCCTTGATTTCCGTGTATTCACCGTGTCCCTGCGCTTTGTATTCCTGCTTTTTTCTGTGCTGCTCCCTCATCTTCTCTAACCTCCTCTGGCGGATGGCGTCGAGGTCTGATATGATGTTGAAAGTTTAAGAATTCCGTCGATCTTTTTCATTGATTTGGCACTAAGCACAACAGGACCCGCACCAAGCTCAAGCATCGTTGGATGGCAACATCAACATGCATGAGCGATCATGTTTTCTTGTCGCTGTTCTAACAACAGTTCTTCGATGAAATTCTACGTACTATACCATCATCGTCTATTGCCTTTCCGTCGTGCTGGTCTTCATGCTCCTCCTTTTCCTTTCCGACACTGTTTTTGATTTTAAGTTGCAGTGTGGTGCTATTTGCAATAGCAGCCTGGTTCTTCTACTTCCTCACAATCTTGCACAAATACAGGTACCCTGCCAGTCGCGAGTTGGCACAAGAAAAACTTTTTTTATCAGGAGAAATTGATAGCTATAGATTATCTGCACGACCGCAGTGTTGACTTTTTACCCCGCATCCTCCTCGCCGTCGTCTTCGGCGCCCTTCATCATCTTTTCCCCCTCTTTGAACTTGTCGTTTATCGCCAGCTGCATGACGTCGTCCACCAACAAATCGTTCATTTGGTTCTGAAACCCCGTGCCCCAATTCTCGCCGCCGGCGTTCGCACAGGAAGTTCGCTCGTGCTCGGTGTCCGTGCGGTAACTCCGCTCCTTGCCGGTGATCGCCTTAAAGGCGTCCATCCCGGTGTCCATCCGGAACTTGGACGTTTTGTTGTTCGACGCCATTTTGTGGTGGTTTTGATTCCTAGCAGAAGCAAAACTAGTCAAGCGTTTCTAGGTGGTCTTCAAATGTGAAAGGAATTGAGTCACGTCGAATTCAGTCGATCTACTCCTACTTCAACTTCTACCACCTAATCAATTATGCGCTTCCTTGACACGAATGCTAGTAGGCACCACTTGATGCGGTTGCTCGTGCTACAAGATGAACCTCCGGGCAACACTTCTTGCACAACATACATGTTTTACACATGGAAGCATGCTGATGCTGCAGTCGCTCAAGCAGAAAAGGGATCTCCTATGCCGCTCGAGAATCCAACGCATTCATCTCACGCTTCACTTATGCCACCAGCTGCAGCCTCAGTCTACAACTATCATTCTTCTCGGCGCATTTATCAGCTTCATCATTGCTTTCCCTTTCACGTTCACCCAGAAAAGCGGTCGATATCCTCAATTCGGTGCTATGCATCAATTCTTAGCTTCCCTCCATGAGAAGGGAAGATAGACAACGAACATCAAACAGAAACTAGCTGATGAAAAAATGAAAGCGAGCCGTTTCATCCGACAGCGCTTTCCTCTGATTGAAGGAAGACAAATAGTACCTCCAAGCGAGTCTGATTATTTGAGTTCCTCGCGACAACGAGACGGATGACAGCAAAAGTAAGGGTGTGCATCCCCAGGACCAGGAGGTGGTTTCTTTCACGCTCAACATATGCAAAATCAGTCAAGAAGTAAAAAGTCTCCAAGTACGCATTACACGCTCCAGCCCGAAAAATAACTCCGAAGTGAGTGCGCTTCCTCGCACCTGCTAGGCGACAGCAACTACATCTCGACGTCCCTTCTATCTAAATTGGTGGAGTGAAGAAATCCAAGTCGTTTCTTGTCTTTTGAAGTCAAGCCTTTGTTTTCTATTTCTTCCGTCTACTTCTTGTTGTAGTCGGTATCCGAATGAACGCGCTGACACTCTTCAACTTTCCACGGTTCGTTCCAATCGAAGCCTGGTCGTTCATCTTACCTACGATTTACTCTTCCAACCCGTCCAGATACTCCTTCATGGTTTCCGCATCCGACACCTCGAGCTTGCCCGGCTCCTCGATAAACATCTTCCGCACCTCGTCATTCACCACATACATGCTGTAGCGGTCGCTCCGTTCGCCGCCGAGGTCCTTCTTCATCGCGTTCATTCCCATCTTCACCGTAAACTCGCAGGCCATGTCCGGAACGAACAAAATGCTGTCGAAGTCTGGGGAGGGTATGGAAGTGTCAGGATCGAAATGCACACAGAGACAGAGAGAGACACAGTTGAACAAATCTGTAATGCGGAAAATACAACGCACAGACTAATATGACTACCTGCGTATTGGAGGGCACGTAAGTGAGGGCGATTGTAAGGAGCCTGTTTGAGATTGCACCAGATTGATAGACATAGAGGTGCTAAAATAGCATGACAAAACAAGATGTCATCTTTGCCCAAACAGCAGAACCGACTGCATTCAGGTGCTGCCAAAATTTCTTTGTCAACTTTGTGAATTTCGATCCTGACGGTTCCATAAAGGGCGTGGTATTCATATTCTTGTTGTTCTCCTCCCCTTGTAAAAATTCCTTCTCGCTCTTCATCTGCATCCATTCTTTCCAGCACCGCATCACGTGGCCGTCGTTGACGCACAAACACACGACCTGGTCGACCTTGTGTGGCGTATGCATTGCAAAAGCATCATACTAGTACGAAGAAATTGCAATACAAATAATTTTCATTTTACAGGAGGTAAAATGTAAATCACATATATCTGCCATCGTGCGCCATGATCGCTGCGATTACTACGAGCGCGAAGATACTTTTGCAGAGGATACGGCATCAATTTCGGCAAATTCAGCTTCGCGTACCCCGGTACGTGCTTCTCGGTTCAGGTCGGCGTGAAGGCGCCGGGTAGGCTCACGAGGACGGTTTTTTTGTTCGCGAACAGCTGAGTAGACGTGAAATCCGCCAGTTTGTTCGTTTCCTGGGAAAACACCCGCCACGCCACGTCCAACGGGACTTTGGCGGGGGGCTTGGACAACAGCTTACTCATCATCTCGACCGGTGGTTCCGTATTCTTAGTCGCCTCCTGTGCCTTCTTGCTGTCTTTCACGCAACTCAACAACATAATTTTTTCGTCAAATAATTTGAACTGGTCTTGAAAAAGGATTTAGAGCGCGCACATTAAACCGCTCACGCCAACTGATACGAAAGAAGTATAGCCGGGCCACTTGTACGGCCCCAAAAACTTCCTTCCCTAGTTTTTTTCATTTCTGCAATATGATTTCGATGAACAATGATCGATGGTGCACAGAAAGAGTGCTGCCCTTTTGTGTTCTGAGAAGGTAGGTTCTTCTTCAAAGTTGGTCCGAAGAAGAACTTGTCGTAGCCATAAAGGTGAACTGATAGCCAGCGACGCCAATAATTACGAAAAAAAAAAACAGCGACACACTCGAAAGAACTTTTCGAGTTGTGCAACAAAAGCTGTACTAAAGCAGACGACTTCCGGCGAACAGAACTCCTGCCGGCACTACGCCGGTCGAGTGCAGAAAAGTTGTGCTTGTTTGGTCTATCGGAACCTGTCCCTTGCTCTAGCTTTCAACTTTCGTTTTTACCGGAGATGAAGGTCAACATTTGGGTCGAGCTTACAAAGTAAAGCATTTTCAAGCTATTTATTTGTCAACTGGGGCCTCGGCCTCCTCCACACACCATTTTCCTCACACGCCAACATGTCCCCATTGTTTGAATAGTGAAAAATTGTTTTCGAGGTGTTGAGAAATCTCAACTTCTTGTTCTACTTTCGGTGAAATCGTCATAAACTCAAATAAAGGTAAAGAATTGTTTGAATTGCACTTCTTTCGTTGTCTAAACTCGCTGCTATATTTTCTGTTCAATCAATTGTCAAATTGTGGTCTTTTCTTTTTACAGTTGTAGTAGCATACATAGAGATAGCGAAACTCAAATTCTTCGAATGAATTCGACTACGGGAAGTAGCTATTTTTTATACATAAACTACAAGGTTCTGGACCGACTTAATTTCATTGTACAGGCGTCTAACTAAAACTAGAAGAAGTAAGCATTATCAATTTCGGTACAGTCGTGTGGTACATACATCAGACGAGCGCTACATCAAAATCAAGCTCAAATAATTTACTTTATTTCTGCTTCTTTCCTTGCGCTCGTTCCCTCCTTAAAGATGCGCAGGAGTAGTTCTCACCTCTCTACTACACATACACACCCTTCTCCGGTGAAAGCGGTCGTATCGCGTGCATCTCCTTGTCATCCGCAAACGAGATATGACTGTCCCCCGTCTTGTGCGAATCAACCTGATGATTTCGAATGGAGTTTCGGTTGTGATTGTGATGCAGTAGGTACGTTCTACTTGCGCGGAGCTTGTGTGTCGTCCAAAGCGAAACCGAGAACCGCATGACAAAATGAGAATGCACTGTCTGACAGTAAGTACCTTCTTCTGCGCTTCTGCCACTGCCGCCCTGCACTTGTCGAGGGCTTTCGCTGAGGTCGCTTGCAACTCCTTCATTAGATGTGGTGGTACCAACGGGTACTCCTCGTGGCTGATGTTTTGTCGACGTTTGAGTCTATTGGTATGATGTGATGCAGGACTAGTATTCATGCCCACGCCAAAGTGAAAGATCAAGATGAAGAGATAGATTGCAGCGGATGTGATAATTGATATCAGAAAACAAATAAAACCCACTGCCAATTTTTATACGCGATCTGCGAGAACACGTTCCTTTCCCTCCTGACAAACGCGCAGTCGCAGCCATGCAGCGTCCGCAACAGAAACCACCATGGCGCGTCGCCCCATGCGAATTCAGCTTCATCCGTAAAAGTCGACAGTTCCCAGGGTCTATCAGCGTGGACGAGTCTGACAAGATTAAGATTTTTTGTTCCACCACAAATGTCGAAGATCTTCATGCTCATCGTTAATTTTTACAGTCGTTGACGCGAAGGAAAACAAGAACATTCCAGCACGGCACGATGCCAAAATCTTCTTCTGTTTGTATACCGCAAATTGTGTATCGGCCCTGGTTCGTGGTCGGAGAGTCCTCTCGCCCAGAGGCTCCACTTGTCCATCCACACGCGGTCGATGACGTATATGGCGTTCTCAACTGTTACATTCTCAACTGTTACATGAATTTGCAATGCAAGACTAGCACAGGTGAGAGGGAGAACCTTGCGCGTCTTGCATTACGGGTTTCGTGCGGATTATAGTGCTGTTTAGACCTCCGAGAATTTGTCATGCGCAGCAGCTTGATCGTCTGGCGGGTTATGGTCAATTTTGCATGACAAATCATGTAACAGTTGAGAATGTAACGTTTGAGAACGCCATAACGTAGTGAAACGCGCCCCAGCTGTCTTGCAAGAAATTCGCCTCGAATCCGAAGTGCTCGAGTTTGCCCTGCAGAAATTGGTTCGCAAACGCTCGTCGCCGCTCGTGGACCTCGTCTAGTTCGCGTTTTCTCCTTTCCAGCACGGCACAGTCGTGATCGTATTTGGTCAGGTAGGACCACTTTGGGCGACCGTACCTGAAAGGTCAATGAAAATGATCTAAGTTGCGGACTGTCTCTGAATTTTTCAAAAAACTTTTCTGTCATGGTGCACACGCAACAAAAAAGTTCCAGCAAGTGGGGCCGCTTGAACAAATGTATTTCTTGGTACACTGTACCTTCTTGTGTATCCGAGCAACAGCACCAGTGCGCAGACCAGCACAGGCGCTGCCAGCGGCAGATAGTAGTGCGCCACCTTATCGACGACCACTTCTGACGAATCGGAAATCGTCATGTGGCCCGCTGCAGAAAACGCAGTCTCCATCGGTTTTTCCGTGGCGGCTTTCATTCTCGCGGTGAGCCTCTACTCGCGACGGAGGAAGCTAGTGGATCAGTGCAAGACTTGTTCGCGGCAGCTATGTATTTCGGCTCTTGCATCCAAGTACCACCTAGAGATCCGACCGGAAGAAGAAGATGATCTCCGAGGGATGAGGTGGGAGAGATGATGCGTTCCTTGTTCTCCTAGACAGTCGTGGACAGTTTGTCACGACCGGTGCAATATTGTGAAGAAGTGGAATTTATTCCTACTTCACGCTTCTGTTCTTGCAGGAGTCGGTCCGAAGGAAAATGATCCGCATCTTCTTCACATCGATCTGCTCACAAGTTTATTCTACTTTTGCTCTTTTCCTTCTTACACGGTGCGGCCCAGCACGAGGTACCTTCACAAAGGACAAATCAAAAATGGCCCTCCGAGTAAGAGTATGCGCGGCTCGCTACGAACTTTCTTTCCCCCCGATGCTGGATTCCCGACGTCTTCAGAGCGGTCTACCTGCAAAGTACTTCCCTCGCGAGGCGTGGTTGGTCAAGGAGGGGACGTTTTTTGTTCTCAATGTCAATCTCAACTGATGGATGCGAAGCGCATAATTTGAAGAAGAACGCGCCGCCCAATAATACGTGACACCGCTTTCTTTTTTTTGCGAGAATGATGCGGAACGCGACTACACGCTCGAATTCTACTAGCTATTCCGCTCTTCTTCTTCTCTACTTTTTGCTTTTGGTCTGCTAGAAAATAAAAAGTACTGACAAGTCATCAATTCTTTGGTATCTGGGTGTTTGCTTCTGTGGCGCCCCCATCAGTTTGTCCGTCCGACTCGAGGCGATCCATCGAACAACGATAACGAACGGAGATACGTCCATAACGTCGCTCGGCGACTTTCTTGCAAATGCGAACAACTCACTCTCAAACAACGAAATAGCAGAAACGGCCTCTCTCTCGATGTACTGGCGTACAGCGTTTTATTCTTGTCGACGAACGATCATCGTGAGACGAAGAACTGAAAAGCGAAGCGCTGTAAACCAGGCTTGCGAAGAGGCGTCAGTACGCATTGGCATTTCCAGCTACTTGTCAAGCGGATCATAACTGCACTGGTTCCATTTTGCAGCAATGCAGTGGCACTTTGTCGCGCCCAAGCATCTCTTGGGATGATGCCGATACATCCGCAGGAATGCAACAGGTTCGATGGTGGAAAAGGGTGCGATAGTCTCTTCGGACATAAGTATAAGAGCAAACACAAATAGCCCTTTCGAACGAAAATAAATCCAAGTCAGTTGTGGTCACCTCGGAAAGTTGCTCGAGATCCTTTTACTCGAAAGTTCCTCCACAAACTGCCGAGCCGTTTTTCGTGAGTCCACCATCACACTCGGCTCCGCGAGCAGTTGGAACGGTGCGGAAAACCGGGGACGAGACCCTCGGACCGACACCTCGTGGATTCCGGCCTGCAGAACCGCATGTGGCCTGACAGGATGAACGCCCTCATCCCCGAGCGTTGCCTTCGACGAAGAAGAATGCCCGGAAGATAGCTTTTCCTCTGCTTTCTTTTTCCAGAGGTACTCAAGTGTCTCGCCTGCGAAAACGATGACGAAGCGGCTACCAGTTGTCCCATCAATCGGTCGGGCCGAGTCAAAGTCAATCCACTCCCCAAAGTGGAAATCCCAAACGTGCATCCCCGGGACATGATCGAGACTGTAAGGAAAACGTGTGAACACCTTGACCCTCCAAAAGTAGAACCGTACAAGACGGACGAAGTAGGACGCTAGTGGGATTGTTGTTAGATACTATTTGACTCAAGACGCCTGGTAGTATGCGTACAGATAGTATTCACGATGGTATCACGACATTAGCACGATGCTACGACTACTAGTTACGATACTACGACGGTGCGACAGATGTTACTTCTTGTGGCATACCGATTCTAGGCCTATTACTGTGGTGAACGATGTGAACGATACCGATGACAAGCGGAGTACGATTACAGCTACTACCGATGGAGGGACGTATTGGCGTCACTTTGTATCATTTCTTACAGAGACTCTGCGGTATGACCGTAACCAGGCCCACGTCTGTGTGATACGGGCAGTTCGGCGGATTTTGATGGTCCTGCGATGAGGAAGATGTGGCATTAGCACCTCCTTTTGTTCTGCCTTCGTCCATCACGGCTGCACCGACCCCGTCCGCAGACGACGGTCGCGAAGCTACATCAGGCGCAGCGTAGTAGTGGAACAGCGTCAAGTTAGAAGACGACAGGTTCTGTCGGAAGGAGTTGTTTGCCGCGGTTGCACCTGCTCCACCGGCTCTTGATTTTGACACAAACATCCGCTCCTCCGCGTAATTCGCTTTTGCTGCCGTACTTCCTTGGGCAGCATTATTTTTCCTAGCGTCCTCCGTACTCTCTTGACCTCCGAGCGCAACTTCGGCCGCCGCTTTCGCGATTTTGTGCAACAGCGCGTAACACTTCTCCGCTGCAAGACCAAAACCCGAATGAATCTTGGCAGTTGTGTCGCTACCACCCGGTACAATATCCTGTGGCATTGCCGCGCGGACCTGAAAAAGCTCCTTTCGATGCTCAGTATTTTCGTTGTACCCCAGATACCGCCCCCCGCTGTGCATTCCTTTCATTTCCTCGGTAGTGAGCGATCGGGAGAACGGGCTGGTGAAAAAATTTTTCGCCGCGTTTAAGGCACTTTCGACGATTTTTCCCTCGGAATCATAATCCGGAATGTTCGCATGGACCGGTGCTGAATTATCGCTGCTAGTAGTCGTCTTGGAATCGTAAGTGCCGGAACTTGGATTTGATATTTCATACACGAAGTACCCGTGCCGCAGCCACGCCTCCAGAATTTGCTGCTCCTGATTATTCGTCCCAAAGTAGTTCCCCGCCGTGTTATCTACGCGTGTGTCGTCGGACTCGCCGCCGCGAGAAGAAGATGTTTTCCGAAACGAAAACACTGGATGTCTGGACGGGTCGAGCGGTTGAATCAGGTCTGGGGAGATCGTGTACGGGCAGTTTGTCCGCGGACGGTCGTTGTCCAGTGCGCAAAGCGAGGCGGTCGCTTTCTTTTCACTCTGACAGACCGCTGCGTGTCCACTCCTTGCCGCGGAGCCCGAAATCAAATTCATCTCCGCACACGACAATGATGCTGAGTCGGCATTCGCGTTTCGCGCCAGGATCGCCCCGTGCTCCAAAGATGAAGTGGTATGTTCGTAGTTCTCTCGCGGTTCCTTCATTCTTTTCTTCAGGAGTGGCGAGCTCGAGCACTCATTTTTCTCACGAAACGATTCCGCAGCACCGCCCGTGTTCGCAGCTGCCCCGCCAGCTAAACTGCATTCCTCTGCTTCGCACTCTTCCAAAGCTTTCCAAATCGCCTCCTTTTCCTCATCCGAGAGTCCAGCAGGTAGTAAAAAAGAGCCACACTCTGGCGCCGCATAGTGGAGACGGCGGTAGTCTTCTGTGCTCAGCACACCAGTGCTCCTATTCTTCATCGCCGAAGCGGTTCTACTGGCGATCCCGTCTGCCCCGTTTCGCACGACGCAGCGCTGCGTCTCGGCCCGTAGCGCATACGCCAGTTGGTTTTCCGAGAGCGGAAAGCGAATCGCAGCCAAGATCTGGTCGGCGTTCCAAAGGTAGAGGACACAAAGCTGCGAGAGCAAACTGCTGCTTTCTGAGGAAGGCGCGCTTGAAGTCATACTTGCCCTCGTCTGTTGCTTGAAGGTAGATGGAGAGTTTGAGTTAGCCTGTGCCAGGGCAGAAGTATCTTCCTGCTCCATAAAGCTTTTCGTGTCGACAGGAAGTAGAAAATCGCGCTGCGCGGGAGAGGCGCCAACCACAACGTCGCTCGAAAAAAAATGGTCGCCAGAAGCAGTCTGAAACCTTTTCGCCGCGGGCTTCGTCGGAATTGTGTACACCTTCTGTCCGATAGCTGACAAAACGCGGCCGGCAACGTCATAATCAATGTCTTTTCGCACAGTCGAGTATTGCAGCGGAATCTCCAATCCCTCGTCCAGGGTGCGTGCCTCCGCCAAGACTGCTGAGTCTCTTCGGGTATCAGAAAAGCCCTCAAGCACGTCAACGCGGATAATCGGTGTGCGATAGCTGTCGATTTGGATCTTCGGTGCGCCCCTTTCCGCCCGACTGGACTTCTCCGCAAATTTTGTGTGAGATGAGAAACTACAGGTGGCAGATGCGGCTATCATCTTCGTCACAGCGTTGAAGTTGTCCTCAAACGGTTCCAACCTGGGCAAACCCCGATTTCCTGTTTCGACGTGATGTAGCTGTTCGTCGACCTGCGCGTAGACCTGCTCGTACCCGTGGACAATCGGCGACATGTATGTCCGCGAAGCAACCAGTTGAAGCGGCCGGCACGCGGGCGTGTTGGGCAGCAGCTGTTTTACCCGCTGCTTGAGGTGGGAAAAGCGCCAGGGTGGAGGCGGACCAAGAAGCGCTGGCTTTTCACCATGGTCACCTGATGCTGATGGATGGTTTTTTTCTGCTTCCTCGCCAGCTGCGTGGTTGTCGTCTTCAATACCAGAGGCAGAGGCCAAGATCATCTCCCCCAGGTGCCATAAACAGAGATCTTGCACCAAGTCTTTTGGTAGTTGCTCGGCGTCGCGCAGCTTGCTTCTCAACGTAACACCAACAAGATCGGTTTCCTGCACCCAAAATGTTGGCGCCAAGCCCGCCGGCGTCCGAACCACCACGCGCATTTTTTTTCTTTCGTTAAGATTAACAGCAGATGACTTCTCTATCGAGGACAATAGCACAGCAACAGGCAAAGGTATTACGAGGCTGTAGCTAACCAAGTGAAACATCAGCGGTCGTAAGCTTCTGAAAAATATTTAGTAACAGGCAGTGGCTAGTACGAGTCGGGGTCCAATACGAAAGATAAAAGAGCGCGACCACGAAGATGAGTATGCAAAAATTCGCAGGACGAAGCAAAAAAAAATTCGAAACTTTAATCATTAAAAAAGAGCGAAGCAATCACTTGAAGCCCTGTTTTAGTTGTTCACGCAACCATGTCTCTCACGATTGGCCTAAGCTCAAGCAGAAATTTGCGAAGCTCCGAGACGCCGTGTCTATGGGGCGAACCGTCGCGCAACAAAGGGATCAAACACAGCCACAGGTAAGAGAGCCTTCCAAACAATAAAATCTTCGAGGACGATATGGCTTCGCAGGAAGTAAGGCGATGATAAGCAGAGCAGTTTGATTCTGGATGTGGTTGTGGTTCTGACTGTGACCACATGAGCATGACATGTGTTGAGAGTGAATACTCAATCTCAAAAAAAAAAAGTATATCGTATGCGCTTTGATTATCGCTTGCCGGCGTGTTAATGCTATGTCTTTATCCATTTGAAAATGACTGAAATTCCAAGGCTTTTGTGTAGCAGAAGCAGGCACTTGAGAAGTACTAAAAAGAAAAACAAAATAGAAGGGGCATTCAACTTTATAATGACACATAAATGCAGGACCCATATCGAAAAATAAAAATTGAATCATCGCTGAGTTTGAAACTCGCTCCGTGGTCTGTGCTCTTTGTCCTTGAGATGCCAGCGATTCTTCTCGTCGGCTCGTCGTTCCGTGATCAGGCCTCTCCATCCTCCAGCTCGACAAAAACCGTATCACCGTCACGCAGAGAAGCAACATCGCCGTCGTCTTCTAATTCGCAGCGTTCAGACGTGGCGGGTGACGCAGCAGTGCACGAAAGAATCTGGGCAAGGATTATTGTACTGTACGTAGTGGCATGCTTAAATAAAGCATTGTTAAAGAGACTGCTGGCAATCTTTAGAAGCGAGAAAAAAGCGCCACCCATAGCACTGATATAAATATGAGTACTCACCAACTATACCAGGGGGCCGGAAGCGCTCGGAATTTCGAAGCGCGCCTTAATCGTTGCAAGGAGCGCCGTATAGCTTCCAGCCGCGCGCGGATTCTCTACCTCGAGCATCTTTCTCCGGGACCCATAGCGGGCATACACGCGGATACCTGATTTCAGAAAAGAATTTGAATTGCGCAAGGTTGAATAGGGATGGTAGACCATCAACTATATGCACCGTGGATCTACATATCTGGATCTACTACGTAGCCTCTGCGCGTCACTATTTTGATGCTGGCACTTTTTATTTTAGCGCGAAAAAAAGGAAGCTGCCTCTCGTACGCCCCTGTAGCTAGAGCTACAGTTCAACGAGTTACACTGCAGACCCAAAAACAAAATCCAACGTAGCTGAGTACTTGTTTGCTGCTGTTGCTGCTGCTGCTGCTGCGCCACTGCAGCCGGTTGCGCGGGTCCTACTTGCGCGACAGCCGGCACTTGTTCCTGCGGACCCGACGAACTGGAATCGGCTTCGCTACAACCTGGGACCGTGCAGAAGGTAAATTCGTAGTCGCCGCCCATCAAACAACCAATCTGACTGTTCTTCATCCACTTAGGGTCGAGCTTGATGGTGTATTCCGTGTTGGGCTCGAGCTTCGTGCTTAGTGTGATGGTCAGGCGCTTCGTGCTGTCAGAGAATGAAACTTATGGGGCAGCAACGAAAAAAGTAAGCCAGGCGCGCGACAAGTGTGCAAGTGAACCTAGAGGATGATTTGTAGCTGCTGCGTTTCTAAGTACTTACTTCGACTTTGCCGGCTTTGATGCAGCGCGCTCATCCTGCTTCTGCTGAAGCACGCACTATGCATGTTCGGCGTTGATCCTGTCCCCGCCCCAAGTATGCGGACCTGGTGACGATTGTCAGTATGCACACAGGATCTTATCAAGAGTCGCGACATACATCAAAGCCGCAACATTCTGCCTAAGCATGTCTTCACTAAGCACGCAGCTAGTTGTCTGCGCTTGGTTTCGATACGTTGCAAAATTTGCATAAGACGTCCGCGACGAGGGTGGCCGTAACGTCCATGCACTCACCAAGTAGCGGATAACCTTCGTCGTCAAGTGGCTGGGCAAGAATTTTGCCGACTACAGAGCGCGGGGGGCCGCTCATTTTCGTGGTCGCATCGAAGTCGATGTGGATGCTTTTCAGGTCCAGCGCGACGTCCTCTGCCGCGTCCGCCGGATTCGTGCGGCGCACGTGATTGTCGACCATGTCGCCCTGTCCACGGAGGCGCAAAACCAGGTGGAAGGTTGCATTCTTCTGCACATTGTAATGACTTAGGGTCTTTCCGTCCTCGAGCTGCTTACCTGCAGTGCATATAGGTTTTTTATCGCAAACGAGAGAGCAGAGAAAGAGACACAGAGGTCGTGTGGACAATCCTCAGTAGGTTCGCTTGTCGGCTTAGCACGAGTTCTTCCCATGCTATTGCAAGTTTTGCTAGCGGCCTTGCTACATGCGTGTCCAGATCTTACTTACACGGAGGTTGATTTCTTTTTGACGCGAATGAAAAACTGTAACTGATACCAGAAAAAATCAATCGCTGCTGATCGGGTGGAATCCCCTCCTTATCCTGAATTTTCGCCTTTACCGCGTCTATGGTGTGGCTGTCGCTGACGTCATCGATTGAGATCGTTTTCCCAGTGAGCGTCTTGATGAAGATGCGGTAGCAGCCGGATGGTGGTGGCGCGCAAGTGACGGTCTTCGTCGTTCGCAGGTGTAGAACTGCGCCCTTGCCGATGCCACACTGTCGCAGCGTCCAGTTTGGCGCCAGATAGACACCTGGACAAGGATTTGGATATATTTCTTCACTTTGTTCGCATGATCTCTTTTTGAGACCTCGATTAGGATTACTCATTGTCGTGATATCATAACTCTATCATTCTTTTCCGCTCTTTTCGTTCACTCTGTGCGTTTTTTTGGGGTCTGTTTTAAGGCGGTCTGAAAATATCAACGACTTCTCGCGTAGTTCGTATCGACCGGCCAGGGAATAGAAATACGGCAAAAAGAAAAAACGCAGGACCGACTCCGGGTCATGAGCACGACCGCATGATACGCAAGCTGTGAAAATAAAAACTACACCAGTTAGGTCTTACAGACCGAAGTCATTTTGCTAGTTTTACCATTCCAATTGTAGGCCGTCCCGTCTCGAGAAGAATGCTGCTCGCCGGTATTGCGCAGGCCATATACCCCCCTTCCCGAGCTGTCGCTGCCTACAATTTGTGCCCGCTGCGTGATACCGAGGCCCCTCGCGCTGGGATTGTTGACGATCTCCGTCAGAACGTCGTCCACAGTGCCGGTATTCCCGTTTACTTCCACACTGATCGTGCCTGCATACGACAGGACCTCGTACTTCCGCGACCATGGGTGTCCGTTCTTGAGTGCTGAAAAAGGAGACAGCTCCTCGCTCGCGATTACTTTCACCTCGACTTTCATGTTGTATTGATGACAAGTAGTATCTTTGTACTCAAGCGAAAAAAAGAACTATGCGCTCAGACCATGCCATGCGAAAAAAGGACAAAAAGGATGAAAGATCTATTTTTGTTTTTGTTCTTAAGGTGGACCGACGTAAGGATGGAAATCAAC
This sequence comes from Amoebophrya sp. A120, assembly GCA_905178155.1. Lineage (NCBI taxonomy): Eukaryota > Dinophyceae > Syndiniales > Amoebophryaceae > Amoebophrya > Amoebophrya sp. A120. The sequence goes on along the minus strand of CAJINV010000007.1, from coordinate 4,073,120 downwards.
TTCAACTACAGTCATGCATGCACGACAAGCTGCTGCCGCTGATAAAAAAAGGACCGATGATAATCAGTAATCAAATAGCTCAAATAGACACTATAACACACTAAGGCGACCCCAATCGTGAAGCATGATAAAAAATTATCGACCTGTTTGATTCTGGGGCCGTTTTTCGCTCTTCGCATACGCATACTCTATGCCCTTGCAGGAGACCCATGGAGCACTGCTGGGCAACAACAAGCCTTTCGCGTATGCAACTAAACCATTTCAAGGGACCCAACACCACCACCAGCGTGTGAAGACCTCACCCGAAAAAAATCAACAATCAAGCGCACTTACATGCCTTTTCACATTCTGACAGGAGAAAAAAAGCTCATGACGATGACAAACTTAGTTCTGTTTCAGCATCAAAAGGACGCGCTCCGAGCCCAATATTTCAAGGCGTTTTTTGCAACCCTCCGATCAATCATAAGAGTTCGGGTTGCGCCAAATCGTGACGAGTATCGATAGCAAAATTTCCAAAGTAACCCTCAACACCTAATTGATTCAGATATATTTAAGGAGCAGTAACTAAGAGCAGGCAAGGATGCACAACAAACGCAAACCTCGTGATAGTATAGTTGCGATGAGGACGAATCTGTCTATCAGTCTCAAAGCGTGGAAGTCGTTCCATCTAGGAATCCAAAATTTGAAGCTCAGTCAGTAGTCGTTAGATTTCGTGTTTCTAGGAAATGAGTGACGAGGTCCGATCATCAAGTTGTAGTTCTAGTTTGAACGTCGTTTAACAAGGTCGAAGAAGTTGAAACTTTTTACAGGTTTTCCAATGAGCAAATAGAAACAGGATCCCACCCACCAACTAAATTTCCTTTTCGTGCCGCTTCCTCGTCTGGCGACACTGGTGCTGGTGCTCCCAAAAGACTAGCACTTTTCCGCGAAGAAAACAAATTCACCACGCCACTCGCTCCCGGCCGGGCAAATATCGCGATGGCCTGATCCTCGCTCAAAAGATCGATCAACGTCGAAACCAGTTCCTCCGCAACAGCTTCCTGCAGATTGTGCCGGCTGAGGAAATCGTCGATAATGAAAAACTTCTTCTTGATGTGCGCAGACGTAGAACAATGTCCTTTGCTCAAAACCGCGACGAAAACCAGTGCAAACACCAGGCGTCCGCGCACCTCCGCGGACACCGCATTCGGAAGTTGCTGGCCGTTGCCTTGCTTCTCGTGCAGTTTCGGGACCCAGTCCGGGAGCCCTGCGAGGAGAAGAGCTTTTTGGGTGGTTTCGTAGAGGCCGGGTTCTTCGGAGGATTTATTTGGATGTTGTTCTATTGTCGGCGTGTCTGCACCTTGTGCACTTTGGCGAGTGGGTCTTGCAGCATTGTCATTGTGTTCTACTACGCTGGCGTTGGTAGCAACTTCCTCAGTAGCCGTTTCGTCGCCTGCGAACTGCGCCAGCTGCATTCGACCGTCGACCACGGTGTCAACGATATTGGACTCATTTTCTGCTGCTCCGTCAGTCACAGATTTCGCGTTGGTCTTCCCGGCCGTTAGAAACAGAGTCAACGCCTCGAACAAAGTCAAGTGGTCGCTCCCCATTATCTGCAGAACGCATGTGAGTTCGGATACGAAGAAGATGGCAGTGCGGTCTATGGTGTTCGCTCTACTTCTGCCGCAAAGAGAGGAGGAAGAGGACGACGAGAGGCTGTTGGTGCAACTGGCTTCGTTTTTCATCTTGATCCAACAACTCGGCCAAATGCCTGCCAAGCACCGGACCAAAACACTCTTTCCCGCACCACTTTCCGCGAGAATCAAGCGCTTTTGGCCGGGCTGTAGTGTGAAGTGGAGGTTTTGTAGTGCTGGTGTTGCAGCGGTCGAGGGGGGTGTACTTCCTGCAGCACCTGCAGCCTCTTCATCAGCGATGGAATCGTCCGCATCTTCATCCTCAACCACTGGCGGTGCTCCGAAATTGATTTCCTCGAAGTGAAGGTCAATTCCACCATTCGAGTGTGTTGCGTGTCCTTCAACTGCAGCTACTAGATCTTCAGGTGCAGTTCCGCTCTCCACTTGTCCATCTTCCCTTTCCCTGTTCCTGTCCATCAACGCCAGGGGTCTACCGCTCGACGCCCCGCGGCCTCCAGTGTTGAACCCTATCCCCCGCACCCCCGCCATCTTTTCCTCACACTCGCAGAACTTCTGCATTGCCAGCAACCGGTCGGTCGTCACCCGCCAACTCGCGAAATCCGCGTAGGTGGACATGAAGAAGTCCAGCGACCCTTGCACCTGCCCAATGATCGCCTCCAGCTGGAACATGGCGCCCATCGTGATGTGCCCTTGGAAAAAGGACGGAGCGAGGAGGAGGAAGGGCAACACGCCGGCGAGCAACCCGTAAGAAGTCGTGAACAACTGCAATCGAAACCCGACCTGCATGCTGTTCCAGAGCGCAATGCGGACCTCTTGGAAGCGCCGTTGGATCAGCCCAGCGTCGTTGAGGTTTTGCAACGCCAGCGGCTCGGCGCGGTTCTGCACGGAAATCAACCCGTCGCGAAATTGTGCCTCGGCGTTCTGGATGGCCATGTTGGCGGGAAGCAGCTCTTTACCGAGTTGGTGGGTCATGATGGAGGAAACTGTTGTGTTTGTGAGGGAAAATTTCGACTTTGCAATCTTCAGGGGCATGCAACAAAAAAATTATTGTGTGAGAGTGAGCCAGAGTCATTGTCATGTTCAACTACTGAAGATCAAGATGCAATCTGCAGAAGAAAATAATTATAAACAACTCTATACCAACAGACATGAGCAAGCACAATTCCCAGAGACCCGGCGGCGAGTGGTAGACGAGTTGTGGAAAGAAGAACGCCAACCGCAACACCGCGTCTGCGAATCCAAACGTCAACCTCCGACTGCCGCCGACAAACGCCTGCACGTCTTCGTGCAATCGCTGATCGCAATTCCGCAGTTCGTCGGGTTGCGAAAAGAAGTTTCTAGTTTGAGTTGAAGCTAGTAAAGAGTCACGATTTGTTCTGGTGGTGTTCATCCTCGTTCTGGCGGCGATTGCCGTTGTTCCGGTCTCGCGGTCCGACTCAACCGTCACACCGCCTTCGAGTACAACCAGGTTTTCTTCTACTTCACCGTCTTCTAGATCTCCATTCTGCGAAGGTCTTCTTTTTCCCGCCTTATTTTCCAGCTCCTCGCCGTACAAGCTCCCGTATCCCCCGCCCACCAGCGCCATTTTGTAAAACGCGGCGTCCTTTAACCAGAAGCGAGTCGCAAACCGGTCGACGAAGTAGGCCCGGGCGTGCAGGTCCCAGAGCCCCGTCATGTAGTCGCTGTAGGAGCTCGCGACCATGTTGGAAATCGCAATGACGCCGAAGGATTTCAGCAACTCCTGGAATTTCAGCACATTCTTCGTCTGAAAAGTGTCGAAGAACGCGCCGCGCCACTGCGTCATCACGTAGTCGACGCACAGGTCAAAGGCCATGCCGCAAACCTGCAGTGTCGCGAACTCCTTCGCGCCGGCCTGCTTCTGCAGGTAGTCGGAGATGTGTTTGGTCGCCTCCTGGATGGTAGTCACCCAGGTCCACGGTTGATGTGTGGAGGAATCATTTGACACCGGAGTTGTAGAGGCAGTTGTTGCTCTTGAACTTGAAGCCTCCTTCGTTCCTGATCCTGCAGCGCTAACTAACAATTTGGAAGCAGCAGCCGACTGCAATGCCCCTCTTGCTCCTCCTGCAACAAGGGCGCCATCCTCACTGATATCAAGCATGTCGTGATTCGTATGATCTTCGCCAAAATCACTTGTGTTTTTCGAAGAAGAGGACGAGAATCCGCCTTCACCCCCGGTCAACGTCGAAGTGGTAGAAACGTCATGTAGCGGCGTCTTGCTGGTACTATCTCCGTGGTCAGCATCCACCAGATTTTTGAACTTCAGGTCCGGGCTGGAGCTATTGCTGGAGTCGGTTCTTGGTTGCTGGTGGTCTAGTATTTCTTTGTGATCTTCAGATGTTGATGAAGAGGATTTTGAAGTCCTCCTCGCAGAGGATTTTTCCAGGTGAAAACCGAATCTGCTTGCCATATCCGCAACACCGGAGGAGTGCGAGTCTCCATTTCGTTTCGAGTTCGACGATGCGTCGCTACCGTCTTCCCCCTCCACTTCCCCGAACGCGGAGAACAGAATTTCCCGGTGCCACTTTTCAAACAACGCCGCTGATCCGAGCAAACCGGGAAGAAACAGCTGGAACGGCAAAATCAAGTTCGCGCCGACCGGCAGAAGCGTGCTGCTGGTACTGAACGCCAACGCGTTCAGGCTGGCCGGCAGACTGCTGAGCAGCATGTACATCAGGACGGAATATTCGCCGTCGGTGAACCGCTCGCGGAGGATCTGCCGAAAGCGTTCCTCTTCGTTGAACAGTTTCACCTTTTTTCGACTTGCATCCAATCCAGCAACTGAAATAGCTGTAGCTGCTCCCAACAAAGCCGAATTGGAGTTCTGTTGCTCCCGCAATAATTGCACCAACGCGTTCCCGCCCAGCACCGCTAACAGCGTCGACAAGAGCGCAGCCGAGGTGATTCCGTAGTGCGCTGCGAGCAGGACGTACTCTTTCTGCAAGAAGACCGCGTGAATGTTCCAAACGAAGCTCGCCGCACAGGCCGTTGCCGCAGTGGAGTGAATAATGAGGGAGGAAGTGGGTCTACCTTTGGGCGGTTTGGTCGTAACTCCTGGTACGGCACCAGTGCCTCCTGCCTCCGACAAAGACGTAAAACTATTTTTGTCCTGGCGCTCGTCGGGGTTCTGGTCTTCTCCGTTGACGATAGTGCAGACATTGCCTGTGCTCGGCGTAGCCGAAGCCGCCGAGGAGGAGGATGAAGATCCAAGCGAGGGAAACAGAAAACTGCAGGCCCGCAACATCTTGTTGAACTTTGTCTTGAGGAAGGAGTTGGAGTCTTTGCAGGTTTATTTTTGAGTTTAATCAGGTAGTTTCATAGAATACAAAATAAAGCTCCCACTTTCATTTTTTTCCCGTTCTGGTTTTGTGTGTCGTACTTGGCCACTTTTCTCTATTTCATCTCATGAAGACGACTTTATGGGTAATTGCGATTTTTGTGTCAGTCATGTCCTCACGATGCATGACTGAGACGATTTGCTTTCGATTCATTTTTGGCGAGTGGTGCAAACGAACTTAGTTCTTCATTGGAACGAAAGTTCCTCTTAGGTTCGAGAAGAAGGCTCTACTTTCCCGTTCTCTGGAACCGCTTCGTTCTTCAACGAAGACAAATTTGGCTGCCCTTTACCGCTCAAAATTCTCTCAAAATGTTAATGTTATGTCTTTGCAGGTTTTTTTCCCCTATGGCAACAACAACAAGAATGGCCAACCCGATCGCAAAACAGGCTGCGCAGGAATATTTAGCACGGGACCACCTCGTACTTTTAGAGTTTTCAAAAAGACCGGAGCACGAGTTCAAAAGCGAGTTCATTACGAGTCTAATCCGAGTTCAATAATTTGCCCAAATCCGTTGACTTCAAAAAGGGCACAGGTCACTTGACTTTTGACAACTTCCAGGCAAGGTCAAATGACTTTGTGCGGAATTTGCATCAAAAAAAGTCCATTGACTTTATGCTAATTTCCAGAAAAGTCAACTGACTTCTGCAAAAAAATTGGGCACATTCTTCAAACTTTTGCTGCCTGTCTGTGAAATGAGCCGAATTCAGAAAAAGGCATTTGACTTGTCTTGAAATTAGCACAAAGTCAATTGACTTTTTTTGGTGCAAATTCCGCAAAAAGTCATTTGAGTTATTGCAAACTCCACGCAAAGTCAGCTGACTTTCGACAGAAACGCTGGCTCTCTTCGATTTTGCAACAGGTCAAATGACTTTATGATAAGTATAGGATTTTGTCGGCGTTCGTATTGAACTCGCACTGAACTCATCTTTGAAGTCTTTTTGAAGTTTTTTCGAAGTACGAGGTGGCCGGATGCTAAGAATATGCTTCGGCGGTAAAGAGAATTTGAAAGTCTGGTGTTCGTTTCGTTTCCAAATTCTTAGAAAAACATGAGGTCGCTGTGATGCTGGTGATCTTGTTCATGCCAGCACTTCTTCATCTCTCGCTGTAATACACTACATAGGCCATTTCGATGAGAGCAGCCCCGGAGCTGTTGACATTGAAATCCCAACATCCGTGAATCAACAAAGGTCAGAGGTGAAAAATGATTTCTCTGAGGCGAAAAATAGTGAATCAAATAATAGGGAAGACGGAGTATTAGGTTTTGTCCATGCGCGAGGGCTGGTAGGCGAATATGGTATGTAGCATGTACGTGCCGGGGTAAATCTACGAAGTTGTAGCTGAAATCATGGGAAATTTTGCCTAGGCAGACTACCAGTTCATCAAGGGGTTGGGCAGTACATATCAGAAAGTGGCTTTACAACTTCGGGGTGCAGCCAAGAAAAGCACTACACTTTAACTTACATAAACTCTCACTCCTTTCATTGCCAGGGGGTACGGCAATACGATTGACATTGTAATGACGAAAAATTTATAGAAAAGTTCACTGTTTTCATGCCTCCTTCGAAAAATTAGACCCGTGCGACAGGAAATGGAAAAATCCTCGCCAAATTTGGATCATTTACCCTACCACAGAGATTGAGAAGTGAGCAAGGTGCTATCTACCCGAAAAACAAATGATAAAAAGATACTTTGTGCTGAGGTATTGAATAAAACTGGTGTAATATTATTTACTGATAGACAGATGTGAATTTTTCGTAGTCTAGGTGTTCACGAATCAGTAGATGAAAAGCGGAAAATAAGTCGGTACATACGTCGTCACATCTTCATGAGCTCAAGGGCTCAAATCACTCAATATTTTGGAATCAAAATTTGCTGTATTCTTGTGAAAAATTATGGACAGTCATTATTTACGGGTCCTCGTGTCGGTCGCCTTTTTGTGCTGTCGAGTGCATCTTCAATGTAGCCTGATCGGTCGTGTCGTTTGACCAACTTGCAGCTCGAATTTGATAGATCTTCTTCTATCCGGGACATCAGGATCAGCACTAGCCAATTTATTATGTTCGGAACTGCTCCTCTTCAACATCGTGATGAAGATTCGTTTCATTTACCCCTGCTGCTGTTGATTTTCTTCCTCGTCGTCGTCCTCATCGTCCGTTACCTCGACCTCGACATACTCGTGACTGTCGCTGTCCTATCCTGAGTAAAAACGTACCCACACCAGAGTCAAGATGGAAAATCTGCTAGACAAATCGGCCAACTTTGCTTGTTTCGCATGACAAATTTGGACGCGTAGTGTAGTGCTGTTTGAGCTAGTTCAGCAGCATTACAGATCTAGTCTCTCATGCTGATTGGAGCATGACAAATTTCAAAACACCCTTAGAAAATGCTTCTCATGGGGCTCCGCATGACAAACATTTTAAGCATGCAGATTTGCATGACAACTATGGTGTGGGTACGTTTTTACTCAGGATATGTCCTCGTCCTCCTCTGCAGCTGCAACAGCTCCTACATTGCTGTTTTCTTGTGCAGCATCTGCTCCTGCTGCCGTCCTCGTCGGCAGCACATTCTGAAGATGTTCTTGCTGGTTGTCCTCTGTCGCGGCCGCATTTTGCTGCGATGCTCCCTGTAGTTGCTCCCCCCGCTCTTCAGCATGGTGGGTTTGCTGCTGCTGCTGGTCCTGATTATACTGATCAGCACTAATATTGTGATCCTGTTGGTCCTGGTTGTTCGTGTTCCCTTCTTCCCCATTGTTCCCTCCCTCCTGTTCCTGTCCCTGCTCCTCGTCCTCCTTATTGACGTCGCCCCCGGGCCACCAGTTCTGGTTGGGGTCGCCGTTGCGCCAGGCACCGGGGCCCACGTTGGTGCTTTGCTCCTCCCACTGCTGCTCTCGGGTTTTTTTAGCGTCCGTTAGCACAGCCATCTGCTCTTTCACCTGAGAGGACAAACACAAAGATGCAATTCCAATCCCGACATAAGGATCTTGATCATTCTACCTTGTTTGTGAAGATGGTGAAAGTGAAAGTACAACCAAATCATTCCGAATAGAAGTAGTGGTTGCAGCATTCTACGCTAGTATCAAAAAATGAGAAAAACTCCACTATTCTACCTTGATGACTTTTGCGTTCAGCTGTTCCTTCTTGGCGGAATCCTCGTCGCCGCACTTGGCCATCAGCGCCATGAGCTTCTGCAGCATCCCCGTATACTTTTCCAGCAGGCGCTTCGTTTCGGAATCCAACTGGTCCCCGTCCACCGCCGACGCAAACTGCTTCTTCGGGTCCATCACTTTCACGTTCAAAGTTATGTGCAGCCCGTTATGGCGGCACGCGGCGCCCACGGACTTCCACTCGTCAAAACAAATCTGCGAGAATGGAGTTTTCGATAAAATTTTATCTTCACGGTTCTTGATGACAAAGCATCACATGCGAATAGGAGTTCAGATTTCTCTAAATCCTCAGTGAAGAAGATCATGCTGCGTAACAAACAGAGTCAGAGATCAAGATCCAGCACCATGGCCAAGGCAAGCGCAAGAATCATTGAGCGCATGACTGTGGTCGCACGAGGACTATTAGTATAATACCAGCGCCGTCTTCTCTTCCGGGTTGAGTTCGACAGATTTGACCGTGCCAAACTTTTGGAAGTGATCCGTTACGACCTGCTGGTCAAATTTGTCGTCCGGAAGGTTCGAAACTAAGAGGATATGTCGCGGGTCGGACGCGTACTGTAGTGTTAAGTTTGATGGCTCTTGATGTAGATATTGTTCCTGTACAAAGAAGATGACGCACGAGAATTATCAAAAGTAATGCTACCGCATGGAACTATACCAGACCCACACATGTTTCTCGCAATCATGCAACAGCGTCTTCTTCAAATCCAAATGCACCAAAAACTCAAATTTTCTATGTGCTTGATATTTCCAGCATTATCAGCTGCCAACTCATCGATTTTTATTCTGTCCTCATTTTTACTTTCTCTTCCACGGCGTCCTGATTGGCGTTGCTTCCGGACGCGCCCGATGCGCCACTGTTCAGCATTCCGTGATTTACGTTGCTGTTGAACGTGTTTGATTTTGGTGTCACCGTGGACAGCGTCATGTTACTGGTGTGGTGATACGCGTGGGCATTAGTCGCCGCGGGAGGATTCGTCACGGTAGTCGCGGTCGTCCTCGTTGCTGATGTTGCGTACAACGCCGCTGAGGAATTCATCTCATGCTGTTGGAGTAACTGTACGAGCTTGGGCTGCGGTTGTTGCGCCACGATCGTGGGGTGATGTAGTGGATGCGCGGCCGCGGCCACCGAGGAGGCTCCTGCGGGGGCTCTCTGCTGGTTCTGCTGTCCGCCACCAGCTGCGGAGACAGAAGCGGCCTGGGCGCCGGTGTTTTGCTTCGAAGCCTTCTTGGAGCCCTGTTTTTTTCGCTTTTTGCTGACCGGACTGGAGTCGGATTCCGAGGCAGAGTCGTCGGACCGCGAACGGGACGGGGATTCCTGATAGGTGAACACCAACGAAGTTGTCCAGAAGCTCATCAGAAATAAAGGTAGTCAAAGTCATCACATGTCATAGAGGAGAATGTGAATGTAGATGCAGCACATACATGATCTCGAAAAGTGAACTACTTCAAAATAATAAGTGTCTGTCACAAGCAAGAGCAGCATGGTTATGGTTTTTCGCAAAGAAATTAAAGTACGTATAAGTACCTCCTTTTCTGAACCACTGGACTCTTTGTTTTTTCCACCCCGCGTCCGTTTATTGTGATTATTTTTTACGGTAACCCCACCGTTTTCCTCGTCGTCTTCATCGCTCGATTCATTCGCGTTTTCCTCGTCATCCGAATTGTAGCTGGATTTTTTGCTCGCCGAATTCTGTTCGTTGTCGCTGTTGTACGAGGAAGACTTCGAGCGGGATAGAGACCTGGAGGACCTGGATAAGTTATCCACCTCGGAGTTTATGTTGTAGTTGCCGAGCGTGGCATTGTTGTTCGAGGATGTTGCGGCAGCTCCACCGTGATCAACATTTGCTCCTCGACCCCCACCGTTCCGACTCCCATTGTTCCCGTTATTTTTCCTGGAGCTCTTGTTCCTCCGACTCCGGTTCCGTCGGTTCCTGCTCCGGTCGTTGCGATTGCTCTGATTGCCGTGCCGGGAAAGCTGCCCGTCCCCGCGATGCGAGTTATTCTCCCCGCGGTTACTGTCGCTGTAATGCGCAGGATGGTGAATGTTGCCGCCAGATACACTGTTGGTGCCGTAATTGTCATGATGACTTCCTGCGGAGTTGTTGTGCGGACCACCGCCGCCGTTGTGAGAACTGCTACCTCCTGGACCGTTGCCGGTGTTGTCGTAACCGTTGTAGTAGTGGTGGTCGCCGCTTCCGCCCCGGCCATGGTATCCGTCGTCAGGGTTGTTATTATAGTTGTGGTAGCTATCGCCGCTTGTGCTGTTGTAATGGTCGTGTCGGTGACTGTGACCGCCGCCGTAGTAGTCCTCCTGCCGTCTCTCTTCGATCACCTCACGCCGGGATCGGAGTTCAAGCCGGCTGTTTGGGGGGCCGCCGTTGGGAAGGGCGGGCGGATGGCTGTTTTGAAGATAAAGAAAAAACTCCACGACCAGGATTTTTTTAAAGAAGTCGTCATGCAAAATCAAATCGGAAAAGCAAAGCAGCTTCACTGTGGTCTTGCAGTTCTCACATCGACAAAATCAAAGAACGTACCTTGATGAAGAAGGCTGGATGTCGTCGCGGCGTTTCAGAATCACTCCGTCAGGTTTATTTTGCTCCTTCCGCTCTTGCAGAACAGCACCTGTTTTAATGAGGAAGCATGAAAAACTTCTTCCCAAATCCAAAAAAATACTCTCAGTCAGTAATATCACTAAATGGCTATTGTTCATCACAGTCATCTTCATCAACAACAAAACTATACTTCTGGGCTTTAGAGTGATTCCGCTCCCGGGCGCACCTCCCCCGCTAGTCGCGCCGCCATTCGCAGAGCTGTTCGGTATCAGGACTGCTGCGGGCGGCACAATTCGTACTTGCGAGGACCCGCTTGCAGCGTTTCCACCCTTTTCGTTATCCGCGTTAGAAGAGCCCCCATGATCGGCCTTGCCTGGCGTTTTCGTCGCTCTGCCTCCGTCTTTATGGTCACCTCCTCCAGCCGCGCTGTTGCTGTTGCCATTTGCACTCTCGACGAGGTGGTCTCTTTTGTTTCCGACGGCTTTTGAAGACGGGTGATGCGAGTAATTCTCACTGCTCGAGCCGGTCGCGACGTTACCATTGGCTAACTTATTCTTGTTATCCCGGTTTTCGGACCTGTTTTTGCTACGTCGTGATCTATTATCGTTGTTCTTCGACCCGGATTTGTTGCTACTGCTTGTCGGGTCGCTTCGGTTGTCCCGGCTCGATTTGCTAGTCTGCTCCTGGATATGAGATATGGCAGCAGTTTGTTCTTTGTAATTATCCTTCTCTTTAATATCTCGATCGCCGCCCCCGCGTCGGTTACTACGATGGTTCTCGTTGCTTTCGTTGTAGTAGCTGCTGTTGTTTCCGTTTCGGCCACCAGCACCTCTTCGGCTGTTCGTTCTGTCATTCGCTTCCAGCACCGCACCAGTACTGGTGTGGTTGATGTTCCTGCCTCTATCAAATGTAAAAGTGTCTGGGTCTGGAAGAGTCATGCTGTTTTTGCATGACACAGAAGGTCTGGCATGGAAGCTCTAGTGTCACAGGTTTCGAGAAGCTTCCGCCATGCCGAATCGGCATGACAAATCCACTATTTTGGTGACAGAAAGTGGGCAGCTTTTGCTACCTATGCATGAGACATTTTTCTGTGTTCTGAAATGCGCATCACAAGTTTGTATTCTTCCAGACCCAGACATTTTTGCAATGCATAGCCTCCTCCAGAGCGCGATCTACTCCGTCGGGACGTCGACCTGCGTCGGTTCGAGGAATTATTGTGGTTATTTTTATACCCGCTGTCATTTGTCCTGTTGTTCCCGCGGTTATTGTGGCCGTTTCCAGTCGTGCCGCCTCTGTCCGTCCGCCGTCTTTTGCTTGTCCTGCTTCTGCTGTCACTCTTATTACCTCGTCTGTTATAAGACGAATTGTTGTGATGTTCCTCGTCCTGAGCAGGTGCAGCTTGTTCTAGAGTAACCCGAGTTGTGCTACTCGTGATTATATTCCTTTCCCTGCTTGACGCGCCGCCGCGCCTCTGGTCTCGGTCGTTGCTCGCTCGCCGCGTGGTGTAGTTGTCACGCGGTGGCGCTTGCACGTCGCCTCCCCCGCGACTAGAATCGACGGAATTCCGCCGGTGGGCAACGAGATTGGTCGCGTCATTGTAGTTGTCCACAATGATTTTGATCTGTTGGGGCGGGTTCTTCGGTACCCGCTTATCTATATCGCGGTTCTTCGGCATGGTTTTCAGCGTTTGTGTGTCTCTGCTTGTTGATTGTGTTGACGTCGCTGTGATATTGCAGTCAGTGGTAAACAGTACCCTGCTGTTGTATCTGAAGAGACTCGCCAGAACTGAACAACCACTGTGCGTGTCGTGTAGTCGCTGCCTTGTGAGGTAAAAACCCCTGGGATCGAGATACTTCCCCCTGGCTCAGATACCGGCTATGAAGATGGCCGGACTATCTAAAGCAACAAAATAGCGGTGACTTGTTCCAACCCTCGCAGCTGGAGTTGGGTTTTCTCCACCGGTTGCTTCTCCCGCTGTTGTAGTTCTGACTTCGACATCTGGCTCATTGCAGAAGTTTTTATTTTCTTAGCGGCGCGCGCCTGGACTTCTGGTAACACTCTTGGGTTTAGCCCGCTTCCGCGTCGCAGGTATAATAGAAGGAACTATCGATATTATTCGATGGCATCTAAACTCCTACCGCTTTAGTTTGTTTTCCGCCGAGAGGACTATCCGTAACAACCATCGATTCCCTCCTCCAGCTAGTGCCGATTCGAAAAAATCGACTTTTCACGACACCCAAAATACCAGGGCATGGCGAAATAACTTTTGAAAAATTACCACTGGTGAAAATGACAATGAGGGCCAGAAAAGTCAAACTACAATAACTACAAATTCAAATTTGCTTTTGCTCTGCTTTGTTCCGAAGCAGATCTACCTAACAAAAACTTTTCAATCATAGACACAACAAAAAAAATTCTGTCGCTGCAGAGTAAAAGTAAATTCCATCGAAGGTGTTCCATAGGAAACATGATTTCAGGGCACGACAAGCATAGAAGATCGCTTCAAGAATACTCTGTGGACTGAGGCTCACATAAACCTTCTCAGCTTGATCTAAATAAAAATAACGATCTTCATCAGCTTCAACTTCATCCCCATCAAAATGTGAAAGCTACGCATCGCAGAGATCTTTTGTGCACTTCAAGTTCTGCTTCTGCTTGTAGCTCTCATATCGACCACAGGGAATACGGAGCCGCTTGATCATGATCTGTTTTATCCTCGCACCGGAATTATTCGTTTTTGCATCTACTCACAATTGTGGATAATGCGTGATGATTGTGATTTTGTGAGGGAAAAATTTTCTTTACCCAAGACTTCTTGCCTCGTAAAACTACAAGTATGAGACGTCTTGTCCAGAGCTGCGACACCATTGCCACATTGAACACATGAAAAACGGCGCAGTTGTAATTGCAATCCTTCTTGTAAAGTTCTTTCAATAGCAAGAACTTCCCTTGCCGAAACAAGCAACGTGATGATCATGGACCACAGGTGGTGAATGTTTGTTGTATGGTAACCGAGGCGCGGAGCTTAGGACTAAAAGCACCGGTGCGCAGCGACCAAGAGGTAACGGTAAGTTGTGAACAAATGTAGTTAATGTCATATAACATTTTTCAAACAATCAGAGAGCTGCCCTTTCTCTGTCTCACAGTGAGTTCTTGAAGATCACGCGTCGGAGTAGGTACTTACTTGGGTTCTGCTGGAGGCAAAATCTTACACGTGTAGTTTTCATTCTCTTATTCCGGGGTGTTGAAATTGAAAAAAGCATCTCTCATTTCAATGGGTTGACACGGGTATCTTAACAGATACAAAAAAAAAATGTGTTCAAAACTTCAGAAAAATTTTGTTCGAAAATATGTATCCGAGGTCCACCGAACTTATATACATCAACATTCGCCAGCAATTTATTCAGACAAGAAAACTACTAGCCACTGCGACGTCATCCTGTTCCTCAGCATTTTGGCGGCTCATCAATCTTACTTGAATCAGGTTAGCGTTTCCTTGGCCACCTGTGACACCACTGCCTTCCCGCTGAACTGTTCCTTCAAGTGCAGCACGTTTTGTGCGATTTGGACCGAATCCTTCGCGATTTGATGCGCGTCCTCTCCGTACCGGTGTCCCACCAAATCCGCCGTGACGTTCGCTGTGGAGGACAGAATTTCGGACGTGGCATCGTACATCGCAGAGACAATCTCCACTCCTGCGAGAACGGAGGATAGACCGACGGTCTTCGCTGCCTGCTTCAGATCGTCCTCGTGCATATACGTTTGGACAACCGTCGATGCGGTAGATGAACTCGGCAACTGTGAAGGTGGTGCGACGACATCATGACTTGCAGGAGTAGTTCTTGATAAATTTGTTCCACCAGGAGCATCAAAGGTGTCAACGCAAGAACTTGAAAATGAACTTGCTGCTCCTTGTCCGTCCCTTCCCGCGGCGCTGCTTGCGTGCTGGTGCCCAGAAGTTGATGTTAGTACACTGGTTGCGACGGAAGTTGTAGACGTGAGTACCTGGGTGCAAGAATCGCTGTGCACGAACAGATTCGATGAAGTTGAGTCGTAAGTGGATGAGCTGGGCGGGTCATTTGTGGAAGTAGAGAGGGTAGTACTACTGCTACCGCGCTGCAGAGATGAAACAGAAGCACGCGAATCTGTGCCTCCTCGTCTGCTTGGAGCTGCAGTAGTGGCCTCTGCTACAACTTCGGCAGGTGATGTCGCGTCGCCAGAAAGAGCGTAAATTCGCGACGGTAGCGAAGTAGATGATGTTGAGGTCGTAGAAACGTGGTCTGCACCAGTACAAGCAGTTCCGTCGAGGATTTTCGGCGTTTGATGCCCTTGAATGAACTGCTGCACTTCCAGAAACGAGCAATCTCCGTGGTCGACCTCGTTGGCAACTAACATTCCATCAACAGAACGCCTCGCCGCGGAGACCGTCGTTTCGAGAGAAGTGCCTGTGTCTTTAATCACCTGATCGAGCCCCCGCACGACATCATATCGTCCGGACATAGCACTACTTGCTGATCCTGCTGAAGATGCAGAGACTCCAGAACTACCAGCTGCAAACGAGGGTTGTAGCTCGGTACTCTCTACTCCAACATTCTGCGCCTGCTCGCTGTAGTTGGCGATTACTGTGCGAGCCTTCTGAGCCAAGGCATTCAGGGCCGTCTTGCTTTTGTCCGTCAGCCAATGGGAAGTGTCGCGCGTGTACCGCAACTTTTCTTTGAAGTCTGCGAGATCAATGCTGCTGTTTTGGCGAGACAAGCTGGCTCCATCTTCATCTTGGCGCACCAGGTCCACGTGCAACATCTCCCCCGTCGTGGCCGCGTATGCACCTGGCACTGCGGCTGGCGCTGCATCCTCTCCACGACTGGCGATGGAGCCAGCAGGTAGTTGCACAACTTCATGTCGTCCATTATTTCCTGGAGCAGCCACCGAGAGGACATCTACAGTCTGTGACCTGCAAGGACCGCTGGCATTCCGTGCAAGAGTTTCGCTTTGTGGCTTGTTGGTACTAGTAGCTGCCGTCGAAGTGAAAGAGAGCAGCTGGTGGTTCTTTTCGAAGATAGCTCCGGGTGGGAGTCGCGTCGCTGCAACATTACCTGAGTTCGGTTGAACAAGATGCGAAGAACTTTGTGAAAGATTTCTTTGATTCCTGATCCTCTCCATCTTTTCCTTTTCCACCTGCTCGTATGATTTCACCCAATCCTTCTCCCGTGCCTTCTCGCCCACGAACTGAATGCCCTTCGCAACCACCTGCGCGCCGGTGCGAATCGCGGACCCGAGGTGAAATGCGGAAAACCTGGTCCAGTAGGAGAAAAGCTCTGCGCTGCTGTTGTCGTACCGCGGCTCCAGCACGCAGCAATTACAGTTGTTGCGGAGAACCTTGGTCAGTTCGTCCATAGACAGTAACCCGGGCTGGTGAAGGAAAAGCCCGTAGAGAATGCGGGGAAGATTCAGAAACAGAGGCTCCTGCTGTGGTGCAGCTTGTACTTCGGACTCCTGCTCTCGCTGCGGTCGACGTTCTTGAGCGCCATCTTCTCCATCTGACGCTGAGTCAGTTTCGTCAGAACCGGCTCCTGGCGCTGGTGCTACAACGGGAGGCACGAAAGTGGAGCTAGAGAAGGTGATGATCAATAGCGAAGAGGAAACGATCAACACCTCCGCGTCTTTCATGGCGAGAGTGAGACGCGCCCCGCGGGGAACGACCGGATGGCGAGGAGCTGATACTGTTACCCTTGGATTGTTGTTGTTCGCATCAGAACCACCGTCATTTTCCTTGCCTTCCTCTTGTTCTCTAGTCATAGTCTCACCATGAGCTCCTGCTCCTTCGTTCGTTTCTTCAGCTGTTGAGATCATTGCTGTCTGCAAAATCAGGTTGCAGATTGCGTCGTCGCAGATGCGGAGAGTGCCTTTGCTAACTACCAAATCATACTCGAGTTCTTTACTTGCGAGTTTATTCGGTTTCGACGTTGAGACTGTTAGGTGAGGAGTGCCTGTGTCAGTGCCGTCTTCATCGTGCTGGTGTACACCTGATGTGATCCTGCACTTGTTTCTCTTGCCTTTTTTTCTCTTGCTCGGACTGTGCAAAAAAGTCTCTACCGTTACAGGCCCGGCCTCTGATTCCGAGCTAGAAGATGAGCTACTTCTACACGGAGCGGGCGGTGCTTGCTCCGCAGTCGTGTCGTGGGTTATCGTGCTGCTCACGGTGGGGAAAAAGCTAACTACCTCTGCTTGCTTACTATCATCCTCGTCGTGGCCCTCGGCGTTTATTGCCCCCGCCAGTTTATTTGTTACCACCTCCACCCCCGACGCCGTCCTCTGTTGTATTCTTTCATCATCATCAGCTTCTTCTTCTATTGCGCCTGCAGTACTAGTTGTCCCGTTTTCAATGAACTGAGCTACGGTGGTGCGAACAACATGATCCGGCGCAGGAGCACCATTTCGTCGCGCTCCCACAGCTGCCGCTGATGTTCCCTCCGGAGAAAACACATTTTGCCCAGATGTCGAACACGTCGTGGTCTTAGCTGCGGTTGCCAAGACGACTTCTTCTTCCGCGTGAAAAACACCTACCTCGACGCCCTCGGATGTAGGTGACTCGTCGTGAACGAGCAGCTGCTGCCTAATCTGCGCATTTCTCACCAACAGGTCAAACTCTTCCAACTTTTCCGGACACCTGGCCAGCAGCGCCCGCGCCGTCGCGTCTCGGGTCAATTCCTGGGTGGTGGTGATTTGGGCCGCATTATCGCCGTTCAGGAGCGTCGGGTTCGCGGGGTTGTGTACTTCATTGTTAAAGTAGAAATCCCGCAAAAACTGGTACACTGGGACTGCGTCATCCATGAAAACCACACCGGAAACCAGCTCCTTGGCCTCGTAGAGTGGCGGTTTGGGAGCTGGTGGTTGCGGTTTCAACATGTTGACCTTGCTTGTTGCAGCCCGTGCTGCCCCCTGCGAAGCAAGATCAACATCTTCAGGCAATGCAGAAGAGGAAGCTGCAGGAGATCGCTGCTGCGCAAGCTCATTTTTTGACATCTCTTTGCTTTTCCGTACGATGAAATTGTTTGTTTGCTTTCGCCTAAAAAGTCGCTGAAGGGAAGAGCAAATTGGTAAACAAGAACAGGAAAAATTATCTTCGTGTGGTCTCAACATGAGGACCGTACGAGATTATAATCGTGTATAAGTGCTGTGTCTCAGCTGCATCTTCAGCTCGTTACAAGAATAATAGGTGTCGGCACGTTGCGATCTTGTACTATGTTGTCTGTGTATCTTCTTTACCAGCTTAAAATAAGATGTGATGACATCGATTCAATACGGACCAAGAGAAATGCCCAGAAATTTTTTCAAGATGGCGATTGTATACTTCAAGATCTTTGTCTTACTTCGTGCCAGAAATTCACATTCTTAACTCGTACTTTTTCGACTTCGCTGTCACAGTTTAGAGGACGGTAGCTGATCGATCGCCTTCGTTGGCGTTATTTGTGCGCACTTCATTTTTAGACTCGAGATTACGATCACACTTAGATTTGAGCTCTAAAAAAAGGTCTTGAACAATACAGTAGCAGGCAAGTGTCGGCATCATCCATCGCCACTCTGCAAGCGGACCGTGCGGACACTACTTGTTTTAGAGGCGTAAGGCAAGAAGTCCAGACAAAAATTTGTTGAAGTGCAAGTGCAGTTTGCATCATTCAAATCCTCTCTGCTCGACGTATAACAGAGGCAAATACTTTGTGCATTTACGATTTCTACTTTGTAGTTTCTACAACGCTCTGTCTACCGTCATTCTAAGCGTTGCCACAGAAGAAGCAGAAGCTCTCCTGACGCAAGTAGAACTGATTCAAGTACACAACAAACCAAGAATAGAAAGAGTTCCAGCAGCCTGCTTTCACTCGAAGAACTGCTGCACCATAAACGAGAAAAACAAGAACTTCTACGACGATGCAACTGTGGTGCGAAAATTGTTTGAAACGAGAAAATGAACAAGAACAAACACAACAAGGAAAGACAAAACAGATACAGAAACCTCGGCTATGTTGGGGACATTAATACATCGGAAACAAATATTGACCGGCTAAAGCTGTGTAAACAAAAAGAAGGAAGAACCATAACGATAAAAAACACCTCAGTGTTGTTACAGTTTCAGTTTTAGGCTGTCAGGGGCTTTCAAAAGGAAAGGCTTGCTGCAGAAGATAGAAAATTATCTGCAAGTAATCGAGATTTTCCTGCGAGGCATATTAGAAAAGGAAGCGTCCCTCAGACTCAGAGTCAGAGGTTACAGTACTCGACCCGCACTCTGGTTAGTCAGAGTCGGGCGCTTTCAATTCAATCCAGGTCTGCTCGCACAAGTACGTGATGGTTGCTCCTAATAGCACCATTTAGAATCTCCGCGTTTCACTGAACAAGCCCGAAACAATACGATTCAGTGCGGAGACGTACTAGAAATCAATGAAAAGCATGTCGAAACAACTTCAAAAAAATCCTTCACGCTCCTTACAAGCAGCACGACGGTGCTGAAAGATGATTAGCTTTCAAACTTTCGATAAAAACAAGCAGCACCCACTGCGTCCCATCTGCTCACTATGAAAGATAAATCTCGGGAAAGAGTTGTACGAGTTCTATTCATCACTTTCTTGGAAATCAAAAAACCAGACGGAAGCGAATCTGTTTTCTCAATCTGTTCGGGAGTGGTTTTAAATTGCTGTAACAAGAAGGAAGAAAGCATCGTTGCTGTAAGCGATTGTATAAAATCGATCTCATCACACACTACTAGTTCGCGTGCTTACTTCGTTACTGAGATTTATAATATATATCAAACCTCGCCACTCTACTCTTCAGTTCTACATCTTACGAGTAGCAGTCCAACTACTATGCGAACCACTTCGAGGCCATTTTGGAAACGTCCTCGTAACAGCTCCGCGCGTTCGATTCGCAGCTCTTTTTCCCTTCGTTGCAGCACGCCCGGACCTTCTTCTTGAACTCCGTTTTTTTGGCGTAGGTTTTCCCCTCATCGAACGTCTTGGAACTGTACTCGTAGGTGGTTTTCGCGAACAGACCGATGTTCTCCTTGGTGAAGTTGTTCTGGACGTGTTCGACAAACCCGTCAACGATCGGCTTGCCGAAGTCCTGCGCTTGCTGCAACTTGTATTTCGCCCACTGCGCCCAGTGCTTCGTGGAAGCCCCTGCGATTCATTTTTTTCCAGGAGAATGAGAAAGTAGCTCATGATCTCTACTGAAATTCATAAAAAAGCATGACTCATCCTCGTAATGCTGTGACCTGGAATTTTGTCACTGCAACTGACCGCAAGCAGGAGATCATGGAATAACTTCATCAAAAGCCACTGAACCAGCGAAGTAAGCTATTTATACCAAAAAGACTTCCACCGCTTTCGCCTCCAAACTCTTGCTCGGTGCTCGAGCTGTCCCGCTGCAGTTTTTCCTTGTCCTTTTCGCTCTTGCTCCTTCGCCGGTCCGCCCCCGACTCGAAGACGTGGATGGAGTGGTCCTCGGGTAAGTTTTCCACGGTAAGTGGGTCGTTTAGTTGCTTGTGCAACTTCTGCTCCTTGGACAAATTGATCAAGTTGTCGTCGCTGGAAACCGTGTTCGGAGACATCTCCGTGTTGTTCAAGGTTTGTTCGCGGAGATGGTCCTTGTCCACTAAATCGTGCAAAGATCCCGTAATCACTACTTTCTTCTTGTTCATCTGCAGTTGTTCAGTGCTGTAATTGTCCTTGTCGTGCAGCTGCTTGCTGTGGTTTTCTTGGCCCTGGTCCTTGTCTGGTGGTCCACCACGAGGACCAGTTTCGCGCAGAGAGGCGCGACTGGCGATCGGCACATCATCATCATTGTCGTCGTGGAATCTTCCTGCTTCTTCCGGTGGTTGCGACCCCGCCTTGTTTTCCATCTCCATCTTCTCGATCAGTCCCGGCGTTTATGAGAGCGCACAACCCCACCCCCTCCAGCTCTGGTCTCTGGAGTGCATTTCTAGCAACAGAAATAACCGCCACCTCTCCTAAATAAAAATGCAGCGCTCTTTGCCTCCTGACAAATCTACAGTCGCTGTGTAGTGCAGTGTGGGCTCCTGCACCGAAAACTTCCCATGCAGGCACGCCAAAAAGTAGGCGCATAGATTTGGCATTTTTGCATGACAAATTAAAGGGGCAAGAGGGGGAGTAGTTGTGCACGACCACTCTCATAGGGTTTCGAACATTTCGTGCTCCGGCTCGCACTCCGAGGCGTAGTCCGAGTTGTTGCCCCCACCGGTAGTTGCGACATTCCCAAAACGCTGGTGGTGCGTGAAGTTGCCGTACGGCGAGTAGTCCTGATGCGCAAAATGATCCGCCCCCGTGTTGGCACCAGTGGAGGATTTGATGCCAGCAGCACTCGATTGTTTCTGCAACTCCTTTCCAAGCGTCTTGAAGGGCGACTCCAACTCCGGTTTATTCAACATGTCGATGATGTTATGTGTTTCACCACCACGATGGTGTTCTTGAAGGTCCGCGACACTGGGATCATACCCCTGCAGCTGATTGCTCTCGTGCTGCGGTCCTCCGACGCCAGCGACGGCCCCGCGCTCCCGGGAGGCTTCCCGCGTGAGGCTCTGTTTTGGTGTTGACGAGAATCCACGAGGACCTCTGCTGGGGCTTAGTTCTTCTATTTTTGTCGACGTGTTTTTATTAGCAAGTTTATTTTTACCGGTAGCTACTGCTACTTCTGCATCCGTGGATTTTTGATTTGCACTAGTAGTACTACTAAAGTTCTTACAACTAGAACTATTGTTCATCTTGGGTGTAGTAGTCGCCCCCTTTGCGTCGACGGAAACTTGTTCTGCAGCACCGCTATTGTTGCCGCTCGTACTGTCAGCAGCAGCACCGCTATTGTTGCCGCTCGTACTGTAATAACTTTTTTTTTCAGTAATCACACTGCATGCTTTCTGCCGGTACGGCACTCGACATCTGTTGATGGTGGAAATCTGTGCGTACCTATCTGTATCTACTGACTTTGCGCTAAGAGAGCTCGCGCTGCGATTTTTGTTCATACTACTATTTCCAACTACTGATAATTCTCCGTGGTCCCTGTTCTGCTGCTGCAAAAAGGTGATTTCTCCTGTATTCCTCCTGTTATTTTTGAAGCAGCTTGTGGTTGCTTCGCTTTCATCGCCACGCGTGAAAGGAGGCGACGGCGTTGTCGTACTAGTTTTGTGCGTGCACGAAGCAGATGATGGGCTTGGCGTCAAAATCCTCGTCATGTCAAACCCAAGATCTCGCTCCTCCTCGGCGAACCGTGGAGCTGAGTGCAGCTGCTCGTTACAACGCACGTTACCGCTCTTGACAGGTGAACCATTTTGAAGATGCAGGGACTCTTCATCTTGGCTGTTTGAAACCGCCTCCAGTTCCTCCTTGGTACAGAAGGTCTGCATGTCCCAAATCTCCACGCGGCCGTCGTCAAACAGGGCACGCATCGTCTCAAACTCGAGCTCCTCTAACTCCTCGCGCTGCTGCTTTAATATTCTCTGGGACTCGAGCTCCTCGCGCTCGCGCTGCTTCTTTCTCTCGAACAACTCGAGTTGCTCTAGCTCGCGCTGCTCCTTCTTTACCTTAATTTCTTGCTCTTGCGCCATCTTCGCTTGCTGTTGCTCACGCTGCACGATCTCCCACTGAGTTGCCTCTTGCTTGGTCGGCGGCGGGGTGGAGGGCGGCGGCGGCCGCGGGGCAGTGAGAAGGGAACAACAATCTACTGCAACCGCAGCTTCCACGTGAAGATCGTTTAGCGGAGGTGCCCGTGCCGCTTCAGTGGTCAGTCCACTTCCCCCTTCAAGAACATCTTCCTGCTCCATCATCTGCACGCGGATTTCCTCCTGCTCTTGCTCCCAAATCAGTCGGATGTGTCTTTCGATGTCGGATTCACCAGTCGTGACATCATCCAACGTCTCGGGTTCATGTGTCGTGTGCAACGTCGACCTTTGTTCCTGTAGTTCCTCGTGCTGGTCCACGTGCTCCCGCCGCCCCGGGGGCAGAGGCTGAGCATCTTGGCCTTGGTCTCGTCCTGGAGAAGGAACCGCATCATCTTCGGGAAAAATTTTTGTAGCGCCTGCGGTCTCCTGATCCTCTTCAAATCTACTTGTTAACTGCGTCCCGCCCGCCTCGCCCTCGGCCTCGTCCGGTTGCTTCATTTCCTCCTCGCGCTGAGATTTCATTTTCATGATCGCCAGTTCGTGAGCTGACTCGTCCTCCACCTCCGTCATCACGGGAGCTTCATGTTCATTGTCGTAGCCTTTAGAAGTGTGACTGTCGCAAGATGAGTTTCCGCTTTCATCTTGTTCGTCAAATGATCTCGATGGTTCAACATCTTGCGCGGCCACATCTTCTACTTCAAACACCCCCGCGGCCGGTTGGTCCTTGTTGCTCGGAGCAGACGGTTCTTGCGCTTCAGGACGTTCTTGTTGATCTCGAAATGATACTAGACCTTTTCTGTGTTGCTCCACCAAGTCGTCCTCTTGCTCGCCCTGCGCAGGAATATCATCGTCGCGGCGATCGACCTTGCTGTGGTCGTGCTCTTTCTTTTTCGTTTGCGCCGCTGAGGAGGACAAACTTTCTTCAAGAGCAACCACATCAGTCACCTCTTGCTTAATCTGCTCAACATCACAACCATGTAGTTGTAGCCCAGCTTCTTGCTGCACGACTTGCAAGTAGTTCTTGCGCGCGGGCGTTTCCTTATCATCTAATGTCGTCGCATTATCATTATCTTGATGCCCCTTGACAGTTTTGCTTTCGCCTTCGACTGTTTCATCCGGTGCAGTTTCGTTCTTCGTCTCCTGCTGCTCGTTTTCTTCGCGATTCGCTTCCTCCGTAGGTGGTTCTGCGCCAGTGGACAAAGCAGCTGCTGGAGAAGCTTGACCATGAGAACAACCGGTGGCTTCGTCCGTCGCCAGGATGGGCATTCTGTTTATTTCAACGACATCTTTTTCGTCGTTCGCAGTTCTTTCAGATTTTGATTTTTCGTCGTTCGCAGTTGCTTCATCAGATTTTGTTTCCTCCAATGTGGTCCCCTCAAGCAGAAGGTCAGCTACATGCAACTCTACTTCCGGCTCGTCCTTCCGACTTGATTCGTCCTCCTCCTCGTCGTCGACCATTTGGTTTTCAACAAGAACAGCTTTGATCTTCTGCCGCGGCCGCTCCGTGAGATTTCGGAAGCCAAATCTTGACCCCTCCCCAAAGATGCAGGCGGGTGTCCCGGTCGACAAGTCTTCGTCAGAGCTGTCGTCTTGTTCATCTTCCGGCGCGTCAATGCCCTCCTGCTCACCTTGTTGCTGTTCATGACGACCGTCGGCAGCAGACAATAAACTCCGCTGCTGGAGCTGCTGCTGTTCCTGCTGCTGAGCCTTTTTGAGTTTTTTCTGCTCCTTCTTCTCGCGCTTGGCCAATTTTTTGCTTTTCTTTTCCTTTTTCTCCAATGCTTCCTTGTCTCGATTGCTCGCCTTCTTTTTCCTTTTTTCGTCAACATCCACTGTCGTATTGCTTGCATTTTTATTCTCCTTTGCTGCAGCCGGCACAGGCGTTGATGTGCTGCGGTCATGATCTAGTACTTGCTCTTCGTCTTCCTCAGCTACAGGCAAAGCAGGTCGTTCCTCAATTTGTTCTGCTGCGTCTTCTACTGTAATATTTTTACCTGCAACCACCACACCAACATCAGCATCTTCCTCCACCACCACATCCACAGCCGCGCTGATTTCAACTTTTTCCTGAAGCGCTTTCAATGCTTCCCCGACAGGCTTTTTCTTTACTTTTATTTTCTTTTTTTTGTTTTCCGCTTCCTTTTCCGCATCCGCTGTGTCGTCGGCTGCACCAGCGACAGCGGTTCCGGATTTGGTGGAAGCAGTAGCCTTCGACTTCTTTGACTTTGATGCAGCTGCACTGGCTTTCGCCTTCGATTTATTCCCGGAAGCTGCACCGGGTGTCGCTTTCGAAGATTTCGTTGTACTGGCTGACGCTTTGCTGGCTCCTGTGGTCCTCTGTTTATTCACGTCAGCCGCCTCTGCTGCACTTCTAGTGGTTGTCGTGCTGCTGCTCTTCGCCTGCTGCGTGGCAGTTGTTTTGATGTCTTGCATTTCATCGTCCTTCTGCGAGGCCGCGGATACGAGTGGCTTGTTCACGGCGCGAAGAGGAGAGTCGGCTCCCTTTTTCAATATAGACAAAGCCTTCGCAACGGCTGCAGGGGTAATATGACTTGTAAGCATGGAAGAGTCCTCCTCTGTGTGCGACTTTGGCTGCGCCATCGGATCTTCTACCACTTCTTCCACGCACGAGGAAATACAGCTAGAAGAAGATGAAACAGAGCGACTACGTGCACGACCAGGAGAGCGTCGATCAGTCGCGCTTTCATCGCTTTTGGCGTTGCTCGCCTTGGAAATCAGCCACTCGTCCTCTTCCGCGTCTTCTGCAATCTCAAAAAAGTCCGTCATATCCGGACGGTCGGTCTTTCTTTTTTCAAGATCACGACCTGCGGACTCGCTTTCGTTTTCATGTCCAGCAGTAGAGTCCACATCCATTTCCTCGTGGTCGCCGTCTTGTCTCTTATCTCCCATGACATCCTGCTCCTGTTGGTCCACCATCTCCGCAAGCTCCTCCTCGTCCACAACTCTTGATGCTTGCAACTCCTTTATTTGCAAGTTAGTTTGTTGATGCTGTTCCTGTTCCTGTTGCTTCTCCTCCTTTTTTTGCTTGTCGCGCGCAAACATCCGGGCGTAAAAGTCTTTTTCTTTCAGCGATGCCTTTTCCGGTTTTCGTTTCGTCGACGAACAAGTCTTGACGCCTTGCTGTTCCACACCTTCTACTTCCCCAACACCACCTGAGCCCCGCCCGCCAGTTTCTTCTGCTGCAACAATCTCGTGGTCTGCGCCGCCAGCAGTACCGGTTGTTGTGCGTCGATCAGTATTTTTACAAGAACTTCTGGAGGACGAGGAGGCAGCAGTTTTCGTTGCAGCACTAGTAGTGTTGTCGCCCGCGTTGGAACCATTGTCATCAATTTTTTCCTTCTCGCAAGCATTTTTGGCAGTGGCAATGGAAGTAGAAGCCTGATCCTGCAGCTTCCAAGACGACACAACTTGTTGGTACCTTTCTGGGCTACACAGCTCTATCGTGTAGCCCTTTTTAGACATGGCAGCGACGTCTAAATTCTGCATGAAACTGCGGAGAGTTTCTTCCTGTTTTTCTCGACGTAGGTCTTTGAGTTCCTTCATAGTATCCACCACCGCCGTCTTTCCTTTTTGCTCAACAGTAGGCGGCTTCTCCTTAGAAGTACCCTTAGAAGCTGTCAACGACACTTTGTTCTGTTCCTCCCGCTTTGATATTTCGACGGTCGTTGAGTCAACATCTCCATCCTTCTTGGTTCCGTCTTTATTCTTGAACAATTGCGCGAAATCCGATGACGCGACTAAATCTTTAACGGTCTGCTTCAGTAACTTGAGCGCGTCCGGGGTACTCGAGAACAGCTTAGGATCCCAGTCCCGCCATTTCCAAAATTTGTTTACCAACTTCGCCGCCTTCTCCGTTTCGACACCGGGTGGCGGCAGCTCGGTCTGGACGTAGTCGCCCTCGGTTACTTTGTTCAAGCGGAGAAAGCCGTTCGAAATGTCGCTTTTCGTTAGGACCATGCGACGTCCCAATTTCTCGGAGTGCAGCAAAACAACGCAGTCCGGTGTCTTTTCCTGCTCTTCGTCAGAGGACATGCTGTCGAGCTCCTCTTGACAGTGATTGATCAAAAAAGTCATCATGGCGTCCTCGGTGCTGGTCCCGAAGTGACTAACGGGAAGATCCAGCACCTCGTCCCTGGTTTTTCTTTTTCCACCTCCGAGGAGCACCTTGCCGATCACTTTCCGCATCCTTGCGGACCGGCCGCTAGTACCGCTGGGAGAACTGGCATTGTAGACCTCTTGCATTTCGTCCCGAATACTGCGAGCAGGAGCTTGTTCAGCTGGTACGACGTCTTTCGTAGAACACGAAGGCTGTAGTTTAGCTTTGCCTGACTTCTGGAAGAGCACAATGCTGGTGGTTCGGCCGGTCGTGCTGGTCGTGCCCGGACAACTCGAATTATCTAGTACTTCTTCTAGTACCGGAGGAGATAAACTTCTAGACTCAGCATCCGGCAGTGTTTTTCTTTTATTTTCAATCATACTTCTGATTCTAGCAGCAGAAGATGATGAATCGTTCTGGAGGACCTTTAAAATGTATTCTTCAATATTATCACCGCCATTCTGCAGGATCGATTGTATCAACGCTTTTTTGTCTTTGTCCTCTTTCCCGCCATCTACAGGATCTTCCATTGTGCTATCCGTGGCAGAAGTAGTCTCATCTGCCGCGATCACTTTTTTGCTGCCCTCGTCTTCAAGCACCGATAAGGAATCTACTCCTTCCTCTTTTAATAGTGGTTCTTCTATCTCTTGCTGCTGCCGCTGGTGCTGCTCTTGTTCCAGTTTCTCTTGCTCCAGCTTCAGCCGTTTCTTCCGCAGATTCTTCTTCTGCGTTTTGCTCAGCTTGCCAGTGGTTGCACTGCCAGCCGTGCTGCTGGAGCTGCTTGTCGTGTTTATTTGCTTGCTCTGCTCTAGCGGCAGTGCACCGGCGTCACTTGTCTCCTGTGGAGGTCTGTGCTCCTCATCATCTGCAGGAACCACTGCTGCGGAAGAAGACGCTGCGGTACTACTCCCTGCAGATGTAGCTGCACCAGCTCCACCACGCGACGTCGACTCAACTTGTTTGATATTGTTCCTACCACGTTCAGCTTTAGCACTTGCTGCAGCGGCCGCGGCTGGATGTATTTTTCCGGCGACTTTTTCCAGCTTCGCTTTGAAAGAAGAAAACTCCGTGGGAAGATTTGCAGCTGATGCTGAATCAGTGTGCGAAAGAAGCAACAACATGTTTTCTTCTTCCCGCGTCAGCTTTTTCTCGTGGCTGATTATCTTGTCTACAAAATGGTCGCCGTCCAACATTTTTGTCAAGAGATTGTCTAACACGGAGCCTGATTCTGTCGAGATGAAATGCACCTCCTCGCCTTCTTTTGCAGCAGCTACTTTCCGGCTGTGGAGAGCAGCCTCGCCGTGCTCATTCACTGCTGTGAGCGTGGCCGCATCTTGTTTGGGCGCCTTCAGTGTGGTTACACGTTGTTTGTCGTCGATGTTGATGGCTTTATTTCCTGGGTCTTGTTGTAGTTTCCAAAATGCACCATCTTCTCGGCGTTCTAGTCTTTTTGGTTTCTCTTCATCAACATCTGCTTCTTGCGCTCCTTGTTCACCGCCAGCAGCATCTTCCGATTCAACATCTATCCCCTCTGTCCGCGTTTTATCTTCGTGCTGTTCGATCTCCGCAGAGGACTTTGAAAGGACCTCCATCCCGACCAGTTTGCGCTCGTCCCGCAAGATCTCTTCCCGCACCTGCTCCCTTGCCCTGGAGTAATTCCAGTCGTATGAAATGCAAAAGCAACGCACTAGTAGAAATCGCATGACAAATTCCCTCAGCATGAAAAATGGAATTTGTAATGGATATTTAGGTTAGGAGTGAGATTTGTAATGCATGACTGCGATTACTACGAGTACGATACTTTTACACAGGATAAGTCGAGCACGTTGGCAAAGGTCGGACAGCTTCTTCGCTTGTTCTCCTCCGCGAGAAACTCCAGCGTCTGCTCGTGGATTTGCCGCTCAATGTCGATTATGAATTGCAAAAGATTGAAGTTATCCTCGGACTATTGTAATCCTTACAGATGTGCATCACAAATCTACTTTTTGTTCTTCAACTGAATTTTTACATTACATTCATTATTGCATTGCAGAGGCAACCTGCACTGATACAATTTCGGCGAGTTTACGATACTTTTGCAATGCATACCGATGAAGTGCCGGTTTGCGAAGACGCAGGTCGCCATCAGTCTGATGCTCTCCTCCGCGTGCAGTTCATGCACCACCTGGGTGTTATCAGAGTGCACAACTTCCCCTCACAAACATTTGTCACGCAAAATACAGAGCACTACCTTTGCCCTATGGCGCTGCTTCCGTGACAGACTCCTGAAGCCGAGAGAGCCTTGCGATCGGTCGCAAATTTGTCATGCAAGAGCTGCGGGTGCCATCCAAATGCGGGGGAGGAGGAGGTGTGCACTCTCTTACGTGTACACGAAATGACACAAGCGGTCCGCGATGTGGTCCATCCGGTCCAACGCAAATTCCGGCAGAGCGGTAAGCTGCGCGACTTTATCAGATGCAAATGTGTCTGGGTCTGGAAGCTTGTAATTCTGAGTTGTGAATTATAACTCCTATTGCTGAGCGGGGGCAGTTAAAATTTTGCAACAGGGAGGAAAATCGCCCACGCCGAAAAGTTTTTAACACTTTTCAAACTTTTTAAAGCTGTCGCGATTTGCGAAATCGCTCACCGCCCAACGGCCAACGGCCAACGGCCAACGGCCAACGGCCAACGGCCAACGGCCAACGGCCA
>CAJINV010000007.1:4026015-4043447 GCA_905178155.1 Amoebophrya sp. A120 | reverse complement strand
GGCCAAATCGCAAACGGCCAGCGGCCAAATCGCAAACGGCCAGCGGCCAAATCGCAAACGGCCAGCGGCCAAATCGCAAACGGCCAACGGCCAAATCGCAAACGGCCAGCGGCCAAATCGCAAACGGCCAGCGGCCAACGGCCAAATCGCAAGCGCCCAAATCGCAAACGGCCAACGGCCAACGAACAAATCGCAAACGGCCAACGGCCGATATTTCCCGCCCCAAAATGTTTTGCAATCCCCGAAATATTTTGCAATTCCCGAAATATTTTGCAATCCCCGAAATATTTTGCAATCCCCGAAATATTTTGCAATCGTCAAAATATTTTGCAATCCCCGAAATATTTTGTAATCCCCGAGATATTTTGCAATCCCCGAAATATTTTGCAATCCCCGAAATATTTTGCAATCCCCGAAATGTTTTGCAATCCCCGAAATATTTTGCAATCCCCGAAATATTTTGCAATCCCCGAAATATTTTGCAATCTCCGAAATCTTTTGCGACCCCCAAAATATTTTGCAATCCCCGAAATATTTTGCAGTCCCCGAAATATTTTGCAATCCCCAAAATATTTTGCCATCCCCGAAATATTTTGCAATCCCCAAAACATTTCCCAATCCCCAAAATATTTGGCAATCCCCAAAAAATTCGGCAACCCCCAAAATATTTGGCAATCGGGAAGCACGGGGAAAAGGGGAAAGCGGGAAGCACGGGGAAAGCGGGAAGCACGGGGAAAGCGGGAAGCACGGGGAAAGCGGGAAGCACGGGGAAAGCGGGAAGCACGGGGAAAGCGGGAAGCACGGGGAAAGCGGGAAGCACGGGGAAAGCGGGAAGCACGGGGAAAGCGGGAAGCACGGGGAAAGCGGGAAGCACGGGGAAAGCGGGAAGCACGGGGAAAGCGGGAAGCACGGGGAAAGCGGGAAGCACGGGGAAAGCGGGAAGCACGGGGAAAGCGGGAAGCACGGGGAAAGCGGGAAGCACGGGGAAAGCGGGAAGCACGGGGAAAGCGGGAAGCACGGGGAAAGCGGGAAGCACGGGGAAAGCGGGAAGCACGGGGAAAGCGGGAAGCACGGGGAAAGCGGGAAGCACGGGGAAAGCGGGAAGCACGGGGAAAGCGGGAAGCACGGGGAAAGCGGGAAGCACGGGGAAAGCGGGAAGCACGGGGAAAGCGGGAAGCACGGGGAAAGCGGGAAGCACGGGGAAAGCGGGAAGCACGGGGAAAGCGGGAAGCACGGGGAAAGCGGGAAGCACGGGGAAAGCGGGAAGCACGGGGAAAGCGGGAAGCACGGGGAAAGCGGGAAGCACGGGGAAAGCGGGAAGCACGGGGAAAGCGGGAAGCACGGGGAAAGCAGGAAGCACGGGGAAAGCGGGAAGCAAGGGGAAGGCGGGAAGCACGGGGAAGGCGGGAAGCACATGGAAAGCGGGAAACACGAGGGGGCCGCGAAGGAAGCCGGGAAGCATCAGCCCGCCCCCGGGGGAAACAAAGCCGCGCCCCGCCACCAGGCGAGCAGCTGCCAGCCCAACACTCTCCCCCGGAGCCCTCCCCCTCTTCACGAGGAGACGGGCAGACAGAGGGCGCCACCGTCCGCCGCCTCTTGGAAGCTGCGCGCGAGGAGACCCGGGGGCGGCACGGATTGCATGCAAGCTAACGCGTGGGGCGCCGCTGCTGTCCGGGGGTGCGGGGGGAGGGTGGTGGGCCCCTGCGCCTCGAAAGCTAGCGATGCCCCGCCCCGGCGCCCGTCCTCTATGTATCCACGCGCGCGGCAGGGGCCCCAGCAAGCCTCTGCTCTGCAAGGCTGCGCGCGGGAGAAGAAGGAGTGGGGGCGCCAAGGCGTGCAGGAGCGGCCGGCGCGGGGCGCACCGGCAGGCTTCACGGACGGGCCACACAACAGACGCGCGGGCGGGGCGTCACGCGCCAATGCCACGCATGGCGCGGG
Organism: Amoebophrya sp. A120; assembly: GCA_905178155.1. Taxonomy (NCBI): domain Eukaryota; class Dinophyceae; order Syndiniales; family Amoebophryaceae; genus Amoebophrya; species Amoebophrya sp. A120. The sequence continues at coordinate 4,041,509 of CAJINV010000007.1, read as the reverse complement.
CTGTTCTCCTGCTTTCTTGCTTCCCCCGTCCAGTGGCGCCCGCCCGCTGCCGCGCTTGGCGTTGTTGGGCCTAAGGCTTGCCGCCTAGGGCGCGCGCCCAATGCGGGCGAGGTCCTCACGCTCGCACAAGGACGGGGGCCACGGGCTCCATGGCGCACCACATTGGTTCTTTCAACAAGAAACGGCGCAGATGCTTGGCCCCACCCTGCATCAGAAATCTTTCCCCGTGCCCATCCTCTGGCGAATTTTCTTTCCCCCCTGTCCACTCGTTCGCCCTCCCACTGCGCGACATAAGCTGCGGCCTTGTAGTGAAAGAATGCTGATGCTCTGTAAGCATGAGAAATATTTGCGCGGCTTAGTGTTGCACTTTGGTGTTTCGGTTTCCGAATGAAGACAAGCTGCGTCGTGCATGTTGACAAGCAAAAGGGTCGCCGCTCCTTGGACACGCGTCGCACGCTCTTCAGTCATGCGAGACAAGCATGACGAACCTTCTTGCATCCTTGTTTTGTTTGAGACCCAGACTACATGTGTGCAATGCATAGACCGTGCTGCTCGACGATGCGGCGGAGGAGGTGCACGCGGAAAAGGCGCTGGACGAAGAGGAGGAGGAAGATGAACATGAGGGAGAACCTGAGCTAGAACTGGAGCTACTTCTTGATCCGCTTGACGGGGCAATAGTAGAATTGGACGTTACGCCAATCGATGTTTTATGAATTGCAAGAGTATCGTACTCGTAGTAATCGCGCCCATGTAAGACAAACGCAAGCCTCTTTCTCAAAGCAAATCCGCATTTCTTTCTCAATCTCATGCTGCGGTAATTATTTGTCACGAAATTTCTACGTAGTACGATACTTTTGCACAGGATATGTTTCATCGTCTACAGATGACGTAGCTGTCGCCCCGGTAGGTGCTGCTGCTGCAGCACTTATTTTCTTGCACACGTAAAAACAACCCGCACTCGCTCCAGTCATGTTCTTCGCGTTGATCCTCGCGTCTGCCGGGTTCTTGCAGCTGATCTGACTCGCCGCTGTGAAGTAAAGCTTCACATTCCCCACGTCTCCGCCTTCTTGACCAAGTAAATCCACCTTGCGAAAGTTGTCGAACTCTTCATGATCCCCGAGGACTTCTACTTCTTTCTCATCCGTGCTGCCTGAGGGCTCTTGACGGGTTGGTGTTTGTCCTCCTCGTCCCTGCTTCAGCACTTTGAGTTTCTCCTCCTCACAGTAGGTCAAGAATTTTTGCAACAAACTCGCCTGTAGCTGGACTTTCAGGTCTTGCGCAGCCTTTTTTCCGAACGTTCTCTCGTAAAAGTCGAAGAACCACAGCGCCAGGCGCAGTTTCACCTCGGCGAAAAGTGCGTTTTTCGAAAAATAGAGGCACACCGGGTTCGGCACGTAGTTCTCGTTATACAGACCTGCCCGTAAGGCCAAGGTCCGCTTCTGTCCGGTGGTGACCAAAGTCCGCTGTACAAACCGGCAAACCTGGTACAGCGTCTGCTCGCAGGTGGCCACCAGCGCCGTGTGGCACGATTGGTCAACCTCAAATTTCGTCGTCGAGGCAAAATCGAGGTAGGATTTCATCTTTTTTGTGCAGGCCATGTCAAACATCTGCTTGACCGTCAACTTACTGGTTCCGAGCATGCCGTCTCGTCCGTACATGTCCCAGAAGAGATTCAGCGCCGCACTGTGGTAAAGCGGATGCCCTGCGAAAGCATCGATCGTTGTACTCCTACTCGTACTAGTTGCGATCATGCATGACAAATTATCGTTTCAGCCTTTGAGCAGAAATCTTCAGCACTGTAAAGTGATTGATACTAGAAGTATAGTACAACGATACTTATTTTGATTTTGCAATGCATAAATCGAAGACCACTGCGATAGGGGGAGACACCGCTCGACCAACTCCCGATTTTGCCCCAGGGTGGTGACAAGGCCCTTCTCCGGGTAGCAGACCGCCTCCGGGGTCAGAGGCGTGCGCTTCGCAAGGTCGTGAGTGTCCTCGCTAGTGCCGTAGCGAAAATTATCGTCCCACGTGTCCGTGACCAGTTTCAGGCTTTCCGTCTTGATGTGCTGCACCTGCGCAGCCTCGGGCAACAACAAATCTGGAAAGTAGCGGGCGAAGGCCGTGCCGGGAGTTCTCCGCACCCAGCTCGGAACACAGTAGGCCTCGGAAAAAAAGTTGATCATCTTTTTCTTGCTCCCCTTCTTCATAAAATCGATCGGCGCACGTGGTCCTGCAACACTAGAGCTCGAGCTACTAGTACCCGATGATGATCCACCCGAAGTAGCTGTAGCTGAAGCTGGTGCTGCTCCTGCATTTTTAGAAGAAGCTGCAGAAGAGGAGCCCGCCGCTCCTACCGGTCCCTTCTTTTTTTTCTTTTCCTTACGCCACGCGATCTTCTCCGGTAGTTGATGCTGCGCAACAACTGCAGTTCTACTACTTTGGGGTGCTGCTGCAGCCGGCGCGGGAGCCGCTGCTGCCGCTTCATCTTGCGCTCCTTCTTGTTCATCGTCTTGTACAGCCCTAGTAATTTTTGCCGTCAGCTTAGCCAGTGACTCCCTGACCTGTTCCGTCGCTTCGTAACTGTAACAGAGGTCCTTGTGTAACTCCAGCTCCGCAGCTGCTGCAAACACCATCTCCGCCACCTCGGGCTGTTCGTCTACCAAGTCGGACTCCTCGTCACCGTCCGCCAGCTCTTCCTCAGCTCCTGTGCACTCCTCCAAGCGAAAGGTCGTGTTTTCAGCCGGAAAAAACTCGTCTTCGTCGACGACCTTTCTATTATTTCCCTCGTCGCTGCGCACTACTTTGTCGACATCTTTGACACGAACTGCGTCCAAGCAGAGACTGGCATAAGGAAAGTTCGGGAACTTCAGTTGCATCAGCTTGCAGTCCACCTTCGAGAGGCAGTATACTTTTTTTACGCTGCGGATTTTTTCTTTTATTTCGTCTTTTGTTGAACTTGATGAAGTCGAGGACGATAAGCTTGATCCTTGCTGTTCTGTTTCATCTTTGCGCAGCACGAGCCCTCGCGCCGGGCTTGTTGTGCCGTTCTTGCGATCATCTTCCATCACATCGACCGCGGCATCAAATTCTGGCGTCGCAAGAATAAAAGAACCATAGTCAACGACCTGTACTTGATAACCGACGGGTCCGTGCTGAGCAAGCTCTTGAAGATACTGCTTTTTCAACTCCTCCCACCCTTTCTTGCCGGTCTCGGTGGTCAGGTAACAGAGCGGATTCAGCTCGAATATTTTTCGCACATTCAGGGGCCCCAACAGCTGGTCCAAGTCGTATTTCTTTACCAACGTGGCGCACCGAGTACAATCCTTCACCACCAACTTCCCGAGTTCCTCCACCAAGTGGGCCTCCGGAATGTCGCGCACCAACCGGCGACGCACATGTCGCGGCTCGTAGCGGCGAGGATCCAAAAGAGCTGTCACATGAAGAGCTTCCTCATCTTCCAGTAGAGCAGACGTAGTTGATGTGTTAGACGAAGAAGTACCAGCACGACCTGCTCGAAGATCCTCTGCAGCATTCATTTCCACCTCCGTAGTTGTATTTTCGCCCCCCGGCTGCACCTGCACTCCTCCCTCCTTGGGAAGTAGAACGTCAGGATTGGTGTCCTCCTGTTGAAAGGCGTAACCGAACTCTTTCTCCACCGCTTTTTTGTGCAGATCCAGTAGCTTGTTCTTTTCTTTGCGGATGAAATTACCCAATTCGACAATAACCTTTCCATACTTGCTGACGACTTCCCGGGGCCGGTCTTCCGGTTTCCGCTTCACAATCGAGTTCCTAAATTCCTTCACCTCCGCTAGTGTCCGCCGGAGCATTTCCGGAACTGTGGACAGCGGACCACGGCGGGGACGCAGTTTGATCTTCTTGCTTGTTTCGCAACTTGTTATTTGTAGTTCTTCATGATCTTCTACCGTACTCGCTGTCGCAGACTTAATATTTTCACTCGAAGTTGTGCTACACACCTTCTTCAGAACCACCACCTGGTCGTCACTGTCTTCCATATCCACTTCTACCTCTACAAACCCCTCGTCATCCGCCGGATCGTTAGAGCGGTACTGCAACGCCAGAAACCACGGCGGTAACTGCCCGGTCGGCAGCTCGAAATAGCTTGGTAGAGCTTGTTGATTCATGTTGTTCACCTCATCAACATTTGGAACCGTCGGCACACCTTCACTACGTTTATGAGTCGCTTTCTTGTTCACGAGAGGAGCTACACCCTTCTCAGTACTATCCTCCTCTGTGTGAAGAAGGCCAGCTTCATCATCTTGAAAGGCAAGTTGCTCTTGTCCAGGTGTATGTAGGTGTTTCTCTGTTTCTTTCTGTTCCCCCTGCTCTTCATCTCGCACTTTAGCATCTTTCGCTTTCCCGTCCTCAGGGTCGTCCCGCTCTGCGGCCGCTTCATTCTCTGTTGTACTTCCCTCCAGACAAGAACTATGCGGTGAGAGTGAGAGCTCGAGCTGGTCGACGTCGTCGTCGTCGTGGTCGTCTTCGGTTGTAGCGGAGCAGGGAGAGCAGGCCGTAGGAGTGGAGGTAGACGGGTTTGTTCCATTTGCATTTCCATTTGCAGCAAGGTAGATTTTTGTTTGCTGCTGCTTGTTGTCAACATGATCTGCAGCATTTCTCTCTTTTCCAAGAATAACCTTTTTTGTCGGCTTCCAGCCAGCTTCTTTCCAGAGGTTCACGACAACCGCGGCATGGTTATTCAAAGCTTCAGAATCAGACTCCGTTATTTGAGGTTCGACCTTCTGGCCTGGAAGATGTCGCGCAGCGGTGTTGGTCTTCGTCTTGTCCTCGTCGCCGGCCGTCCCGGAAGTAGTTGTAGCAGAACAAGAACTCTGCTTTGATTTCTTCCAAAGGACTTCTGGAAGCACGGGAATTTTTGTGTCCCCGTTCGGTCCGCCCCTCCTTTTGTAAAAAAACTTCACCTGGTGGCCGTACAATTTGTGCATCGCGAGAAGGCGATTTACGTCGCAGTCGCTGCCCACTTCGTTTTCGTATACACGATGTCCTTCCTCTTCTTGTTCTTCTTCGGAGGACACAGTAGTGGTTTTGTATTCATTTTCCTGGTTGTTACTCGCAGTGTTGGCCGAGGGAGTATCCGTATCGTTCTTATCTTGATCTGCTTTTTTTTCAAATTGCTGTTGCTCTTGAACTACTTGGTCACGTTCAATATTGTCCTTCTTGCCGGTGCCAGCTGCCGTGCTCTTGCAGGTTACAAGATCCTCGGGCTCTTCAATGTTCTGGGTGCACTTGTTCTCGTCCGAAGTTGCGGTCCGCAAAGAGTCCTCCGCAGCAAGAGGGTGATTGTCGCTGATCATGTCCTCCGCAGCGCCCGGCGGGATCTTCTTGCTCACGACCAGAAGGTCCGCGTCTCTTTCCTCGTCTTCTTCTTGCGACGCAGTTGTACAACCTGCCGCCTTGGCCCCGGGGCTGCTGCTGCACTCCGCATCGACGTCCGGCGTCGGGGGCAGGAGATCTTCTTGGTCGTACACCTCCACATCATCCGGGTTGTTGCCACTCGCTTTGTCTTCGTGTTCGTCCCCTGGCCCTCGCTCCACTTCCGGGCTGTTGCCACTCGCTTTGTCTTCCTCGTCCCCTAGCTCCACTACTTCAAGCGGCGCGAGGGGGCGACTTCGTTCTTCTTGCTGTGCTAGTACCCCCAGCATTGGTCGTTCCTCAGTAGTATCATTGTTCTCGCAGATGATATCCGTTTCTTCGGGCGTGGGCGTGGCGAAGCTGGTCTCTTCAACAGGAGTCGTGTCATCTAGTTCTTCTTGCACAGGAAGACTTTCAGGATCTGCCTCAACTTGTTCAGTGGCATGGGCATCCTCACCGTCTTCACTACAGGAAAAAAAGGAACCGTCAAGCCGCTCTGGTTCTTCTCGACGTTCTTTGTCGCGATGTTCAATGTAATCCACCTCCTCCGCTTCTTCGGCAGCTTCAGTGATGGCCTCCGCTTGTGCAGCCCCTCCAGCACTCGTCTCCACCAAGTCCTCCTGCTGGTCGTGTTCCTGGTGCTGTCCTGATACTTGTTCTGTCGTGCTGTCCTCGCTCTCGCTCCTCGCCACGGGATTTTGCTGGAGAGCGAGAGGTGCTGTGGTCTCCTCCTGGCTCTTGGAGCATGCCTGGCTTGGTTCAACATCTTCTTCGTCCTCCATACTTTTGGAGCTTGAGGACGGGCAAGAAGAACTACTAGTACTAGTACCCTCTTCTTGTTGCCCCTCGACAAGACCTACGTTTCCATCAGAAAGTTTAATGCTTTCCGCTTCCTTGTTGGACGCCGCGGTCGACGACGAGGCAGGAAGTGAGGGCGTCGTAGACAAAGCACCTGCGGTTGGTGTTTCCTTCTTTTCGCCATTTTTTCCGCCAACCGAAGCGGTCCCCTTGTGCTTGTGCTTTTGCTTTTGCTTTTGCTTTTGCTTCGCTTTATTCTTGCTTCCCATGATGTTGCTCCTCTCGGTCGTGCGCAATCGCAAGATCCTCGTGGACGTTGCGCTGCGCGAACGGCGATGGTGAAGCTCTTGAGTGTTGACGTTCGACTGCGGTTGCTCTACTTCTTTATCTTTTCTTCGGTCAATTATGCTGCGCCGGGTGGATGTGATCACCGTTCTCAGATACAGATACAGGAAAACCGCCACAACCGTTGCGATGATGCGGGGAAAATAGCGGAAGGGATAAAAATTTAGAAGTTTCAGTTTCTTTGTCCGAACAAATAAAGCGTATAAACTTTTGTTTCGTATTGCTCGAAATGAAAGGAAACGGGGGGTAAAAACAGCCTTAGTGACTGACTGCCGTGGCCAGAGCTGTGCTGATAAAATTACTATACGGTGTGCGCGAAAAAGGTCCTTGAAAGTAGGCACGTGTAAAAGTTCTATATTTGTTGAGGTAGTTTTCTTTTGTATTCGTTGTAACTCTTGAAGGCACAGGGTTTGGGTGAACAAATTATCGACTTCAACAACTTGAAATAAATCAAATCATGCTACTTCGAATATGCTTTAGACAGTAGGTAACCTCTGTCGACAGAGGTACCAGGACGCTTTCGGAGAGTAATGCGGCTACTTGCGTTTTCGCAAGGTACGTCCTCCTGTCCTTCCTCTATCACAAGCCAGCCATTCAATTTTTTCTTAAGCCATTTGCTAATCTTGCTTCTGCAAGCCCTGTTGATACAACATGAAAAGCATATTCATGGCAATTTCTCATACCACAAAGCTGTCGTAGATTACCATTGGAGTGAATGCAAATCAACCAAAGTGCTTTCGTCTTAGTAACAAACTCGAACTACGCTGCGTAGGAATTACAAATCCTGACGAAATGAAGTGAGGGGCTGAGATCCAAAAAGCATGTCCGTGTAGATACTAGATCGTCACGTGCTTCTGCAATGTGTTTCTAGGCGTTCTCGTTCTGCAAAGAGGAGAGCGTGAAAAATAGACGTCTGAGGAAAGTAAGTAGAGTAGAAAAAGCTACACTAGCTAACAATAGATCTACTTCCTTCTTCATCTTCGCATTGAGTGGTCTACTGAATGACGTAAGCGCCAAGATGACGTACTTGTACATGCACTCTGACGTTAAAAAAACCGTTGCCCTTTTCGAAAGCATATGCGCCATGCCTGTACCTCTGCGCGGTGGGTAAACAATTTTTTTACGGATCACTTTGCTACTTCGTTCTTTGGTGGTTGGTTTTATGAAGTACGTCTAGAGTTTCATGATAGCATCCACGGTTGCAGGAGCAGTAGTTTTTCTTTTGTTCGTTGTGCAGCGCATTGAGTTATGCAGAACTGAAATTGCTAACCAAGGCACCTAAAGCAGTTGTCGTTTTGGTTTTGTACTGAGTCTGAGGCTGCATGCCTATAGCTAAGGAAATAATTATTCAGATATTGCCTAAATAAATGAGTTTTTTTTTTAGCAGAAAAGTCTTTACCTCCCTTGTGTGTCTCGCCGGCTGCGTTGCCACCATGAGGTTCAGGGGTTGCGTTCTATCCTGTGCAAAAGTATCTGTATCGTACTCGTATTAATTGCAATTATGCATGACAAATCTTGTCCTTAAGGTAAAACACCATGACAAATTCCGGTTCTCATGCTGAGGAAAGTTGATGTTGTATATGAACCATTTATACGAGTAGTACAATCCTTTTGCAATTCATACTTTCCACCGGCCGCCGATTTGTTGCCCCCAACTATTGCGTCGTAGTACGCGAAGTGCTTCAGCCGCTCCAGAAACGACGGCGAACTTGTTGCGCCCTGTGTTAGTGATTCGTCTTGCTGCCCGGCGCCAGGAGGACAACTGTGCGCACCAGAAGCTCCTCCTGCCTCGTACCTCCTTTCGACGCCTCCGGGGCCCGGCGAGCTACTGCTACCGCTGCTGGAGGAATTACTGGCTTTGCTGCTAGTAGCCGAAGAGGACGATGAAACTAACTCAGCGACCACCTTGCCCTGCACGACAGGGATCAAAGTCGGCGAAGCGACACCTTTCTCAGAGGAGAAGAAAGTAGTGGCCGCGGAGGTAAGAGTCAAGACCCGATTAAAATATGTCGTGGTGGCTCCTGTTGCTCCACCGTCTGTTGAAGATGAAACGGGGGCCGCACCTCCGGAGGAAGTTGTGGCTGACGCTGTTCGATTTTTCGTGGTGTTGTTGTTCCCACGGTCGTTGCTGCTGCTTCCGTTGCTCTGCTCTTGCTCGACAACCTGAGAGTGAAGAGACGCCGCTCGTGTAGTTGCTGCAGCACCTCCCGGCGCAACTGCTCCTACAAAAGTAGTACTCGTAGAACTATTATTTCCTTCAGCACTTCGACTTCTTCCAAAGTTTGAAGACCCGATGCGCTCTTCCGCGGTTCGCCGACCTACAGACGGAGCGCCGCTGGCGATCTGATGACGTGGTTGTGCTACTTCGTAAGATTTATTGATTTCCGGAGCTGCTCCTCTCGGTGCAGTCGTGGTCTCCTCGTCAGCGGTTGCACTTCTTGCAACTACAACCGACCTTGGTGCAGGATCAGGGGCTGCCGCTGCCTTCTTAGGCGTTTCAGCTTTCTTCGACGTGGTCCCTGCTCTTCTTGTACTACTAGTAGAAGCAGAGGACGGGGGCTGCTCCTGCTCTGCGTCGTTCCGATAATTTTTCCCCGCGATCACTTCTTCTACTTCTGCTTCTTCTGCTCGCAGCTGCTCGTCTAAGACAAGGCTGCTCTGGTCTAATTTTTGCTCCAGCTCTTCCACCACGTGGTGCGAAACTGTGTCCTTCGAAGAGCTCGAGTTCTTCACGGAGATGATTTCCAGTCCCTCCTTCGTTCCTTTGTATTTTATCGTGCTCTGCAGCGGGAGCTGGCGCTGGCTCAAGGTGCTAAGCTTGTCCTCGCCGGACGATGAACTGGAGGTCGGGCTGTTGTAGTGGTTACAATGTTCACAGCTGATCTTTCGCATCTATTGAGGACAAAAAACCCGTCAACATGGTGGTCAAAGCTGCACACCATTCAAGATGTTGCTCTTCACGCAAATAAAAAAAAACTGACGAAAATAAAGTAACAAATGCACATCTTCATCGACAGCATTCTACTAACCTGCTCCGCCAATACACCGGCGAAGACGTCGGTTCTGGCGACTCCCTTGCAGCGACGCCTGTTACGTTGTAGAAGGTGAGACTCCGTTCAGACGGTTTGTTGAAATCGTAGTCCTCGACGTCGTCCGCGTCTTTATTATCGTACTTACTTCTGCTTCCACGCCTACTTGCAGACGACGAAGCCTTTTTTCCCGTGCCCGGTGCACTGCTAGAATTTATCCTACCAGCAGTACTTGCAACTACTGCAGAAGCGCTTTTGTTCAAACTGCCCAAAACCTGCCGAATCGGCGGCGCGCCTCCGATATTAATCGAGGTCGCACTGGCAGAAGACGCACTCGTGTAGTTGTTGTTCCCGGCGGCGTTACTTCGCAAGTATTCGGCAGCGTTCGCGTCGCTTTGGTTGATCTCGTAAATACGCTCGAAATGCGAAGCCAACGCTCGCACGCCCGGGCTGGAGGGATTTGTGACGTCGCTGTTGTCTTCCAGGAGTGCCTCGTTATCGTCTTGGAAGGATCTCAGTCGGTAGACTTCGTCCTGCTCCGCGAAGTTGCTCGGTACAAAGCGTTGGTCCAAGTATGGCGAAGGGGTGATAGAAGTGGTATTGTCGTCGTCGACGGGAGATTTCGAGCCGATGTAGAAATGCTGACTCGAAGTCGAAGAACCAGCACCGGCTTCTTGATGCTGATTGTCCGCAAGGTCGACGATGCGACTGGCGTTCTGGGCCGTTGTGCGAGGGTCAGCGAGACTGGTATTGCTTCGGACAGTTATTCCAATAGCAGACAAATCTACTTGTTCCTGCTCTCCTCGGTGCTCTGCTTGCGTTTGGCGAGTGCGGCGACGGTCTGATATTATCGTTTGATGTTAGAAGTTGACGAGAGAAGGAAAAGAACTGACACGACTCTACATCTAGTACATACAGCAACACCATTACCCGACATCGGTTCCGTTTTTGTCATCAGAATTCAGAAAGCAACCTCTAGTACCTCCTGGAGTTATTTTTTCAAATGCAGAAAATAAAATACTGTCGGCACTGGTGGATTTTTCTCCCTTTAGTTCCGATTGTCTGCCGGCTTTAGAGGACGATGATCCTTTGTTGCGGTTTTTTCCGCCGGAATTGTACTTTCCACCGCCCTTGGATTTGCTAGAAGTTGCTGAGTTCGAATACATTGAAAAGAATCAAGTACAACAAGTTGTCACTAGCTGCTCTTCTCAGTCTCTAGTGGAGTTTCATATACTTACTTCGTCCGAATAAATCTCTTGTTCATCCCGAAAGTTTTCTCGAAACTCAAGTTCTTCGGAATAGAGAAGCGCCAGATTAATATAACCGGCACTGGCCGCGACCGCGAGCAAGATCTTCACATGGGAGAATCCTCGCACGTTTCACCACGTCGTCCGCAACTCAAGGCTTTTGAGAGAGGACGAGAGCACGCATGTTATCTTCTGTCGCCGGAGTCTAGTCTCATCTGAGTGACAGACTTCTTCTTCTCGTCCTAGTCGCATGGTAGCACTCAACACCAGGCGTCCGCCCTCCCAACCCGAACCCTCTCTCCTTTTCATCAACGCAAATAAACTGTGATGATGTCTGTCATAGCATCTTCACGACTAGCCCAACAAGTGGAACCCGTAGGTATCCCACTGCCTGGCACTCCAGGTCGGAGACAGAAATAAAAACGCCGCGTCGCCAAAGGAGTGACGGATTATTGAAAGAAAAAACTGTGTTAGTGTAGGCATTTCAGAAAGTGCGATATTTTTTAATAGCGAAAGTTCAAGACTTTTTTAAAAGCAGGCAAGTCCGGTTTTCTTAATGCTGCCTGTGTTGTGGTGCTTGGAATACAAGTAGCTAACGGCTGCTTCGGTAATAATTGTCTTTAGCTAGTTAAGGGGGCAGGGCTCATGTTTCTACTTCGAAACCCGCTGGGCATCGTCGTAGTACTCCTGCATGTCGGTACTTGTTGCGTTTTCATTTTGAGAAGAGAAAAGTCCGAAGAGTTGAAGGAAGAAAAGATAATTTTATGAGTGTAAGCGCAAAGCCAACTCTTCAGGTCGCGTTGAAATGGAGGCACTTTCTCGACCCCCCCCCGACCACCCCCCCAGCGCGAGAATGAAAATGCTACACTCGCAATTTTCTTTTTCCTAATCCCCACCTATAAAAAGAAAAAAGAATCAGTGTAAATGGCCATCTTGGAAAAGAGATCCGAACGAGTGTAGTGCAATTTCTGGAGGTCCTTTTGACCCCCCCAAGGAGAAGAGTTTCTCTGCTACACTCGTCATTTTCCCTTTTCCGGGATGTTGCCTACACTTTCACTTTTCTGTTTTCCCTGCCCGAATTGCAGTCAACGCCGTTCGCGCAAGGGTTCTGGAACTTTCGGCCTCCTTATACTTTCAGCGTTCGGACTTTTGGAGTCCTGCCTCCTTAACTATTCACATATACCGAAGCAGCCGTAGCTAGTTTTGACTACATAAACTCACCTTGTAAACGTCAACACATACCAGGTCGCTAATTGCGCCGCAGATTGAGAATTTTTTAGTTTTGCATATCAAAAAAAGTAGTGATTTTTCCAACACCTACACTAACACAGTTTTTTCTTTCAATACGGATCGGACGAGGTGTACTAAAATACAATTGTGCATTTGTTGCATGGCGGTAATTTTACAATTTTTTTTACAACGTCGGCCAACAAGTGAGAACGACGTTGCGTGATGCGTATGCAATGTTTTCGGGATAGTACTCATGTTCTCGTGGGTGTCCTCGAGGCGATGAAGGTCAATCCAGCTTCTTCTTGACTCTGTCTCTGATTTTTACAGTGGTTATTTTATACTGATTGAGCAGGAGGAGAACTTGTCAACGGGATAAAGCGGACGTACAGAGGGGAATGAGTCGACAAGTTGTAGAAGTGCTTGCAGATAAAGAACTTTATCTGGTTTCATATTTTTCGTCGTGTGAGGATACGATACGTGGAAGCACCTGGGCGGCAACTACAAACTGCAGCTATTTACCTAGCAGCAAGATGATGATGCGGAAAATAAATATTGATTTTTTGCCAAGCAGAAGACTGAATTTCACCTCCCGCCCCGTAATATGCCAATTTGTTGCAAGTAGCAATAAATCTTCAACCAGTCATCCAATGTATATTCAATCATTAACGAACCTAAAGCAACTTACTTGGTCTTCATCTTCAAAGTAGCTATAAGAGAAACAACAGCAGTGGAGTAAGAACGCTGCCCGTGTGACTCAGACTCACTGCATGTTTTTTGTAAAGAAAAAAGCATATTAATCATCTGAGCCGACATGATATACAACACTGAGCAAGTGCATAAAAAATTTGCAAGAGGGGCTACAAGCTTCCTACAAATACAAGGCGCGCTTTGTGGGCTCACGACCACCGTCCGACGTTCCGAGCGGTGCAGTGCCGCGACTATGCACACGCACAGCCGTCGTTTTCGTGTTCGTGCATGCCGCGTTGGTCTTGCCTGCCTCCGTAGGGGTTCTGATCCTGGGCCGTCAGCTTAATTCCGCCATCGTAGTTGTTCATGAGGTACATGTTGTTCAGATTCTGATTAGCGGTCACTTGTCCTGCTCCTCCCATCGGCCCCGCTGGCCCAGGCTCATGGAGTGGCGCGACGGCGTTCATGTAGACTATGCTGGCGGTTTGGATGAAGGTGTCATCGACCTATATTTATTGAGCATCAGAAGTAGAGGGTAAATTAATTTGTCATGGTCATGCTAAGCAGGTGGGCAACATCCAGTTTTTACAGTCTGACACATGCAACGTAGCGAGCACTGTTGCTAGTTTCGAGTCAGAACTTAGCTGCAGGCTGCACAAGTGTTCATCCTCTCTACAGTTTTATTTTTACGTTATCCCCCGTGACGGCCGAGGTTTCCACAAACTGCAAGTTTTCCCGCTGCGCGAAATCGTAGCCCTCCTGGTAGGACACTTGCCGCCTGTCTGCCAAATCGCTCTTGTTCCCGACCAGTGTGATTGTCAAATTTGCGTCCGCGTGCTCTCGGGCCTCTCGCAGCCAGGACACCACGTGTTGGAAGGAACTGCGGCTGTGGAGGTGGTGGAATTAAGTGAAATGATCAGTAAAAAAAATTGCACAACAGCATACACAAAAGGAGGCAAACATGATGTGCATCTTCATATGATCATGCAATGAAAGGGCCATCATTCAAGATGAAAATGAAATTGATAGTAAATTGTGCCAACTCTCACTTTGAATAAGTACTTTGTTATGTCGTAGACCAGCAATGCTGCTGCCGATCCTCGGTAGTAGCTCCTCACGATGCTTCGAAACCGGTCTTGCCCCGCTGTGTCCCAACATTGAAGCTTGATGTCCTTGCCTTCTATCTGGATCGCGCGGGACCCAAACTCGACGCCAACGGTAACCTCGTGGTGGGTTCGATACCTAGTACAGTATCAGTAGACCTCCACAGCGTTGTGGTGGTGTTTTCTTTCTTTGATCTCACTCTCACTTTCAGTTTCACAGAAGCGAAACGAGCACAGAGAGACAAAAAAATCGACGAGAATGGAATTGTGCAGCGACAGAAGTAGTTACGTACCTCCTATCTGTGAATTGCAGGAGCAAACAGGTCTTCCCGACCCCTTCGTCACCGACGATGATGAATTTGAACAAATATTGGCAGTTTTTGTTATTCCCGGCGTCAAATGCTTGGTTCGTAATCGTTGCTGCATTTTGGTTCGGAAACCCGCTGGTGCTGCTCATGGCTCCGCCCTGCTGGTAGTTGAAGCCCGGACTTGGGCCGCCTCCGGCGTTCGGAAACATCTTCGCGGCTTATCGGATTTTGATTCCGGTGTGCTGTAACTGCGACGTGCAAAACCCGATGGATTGTAGTTTCGGTGCGAGGACGATGCCGACGCGTTTTATTCTAGTCGTCCTGTAGTTGTACAGCAATTTTATTTCCTCGATGAGATGAAAAGGAAAACGCGAAAAGTTGTTGAGTCACTTCTACGACCAACAGCTGCGCGGTCGTCACACGGGAGCTGTTTCCACTCGAGTCGGGGAAAGTGCGCTTTATGCAGCGCGGTCAAGTCGTGAAGCAGTTAGCGCTTGGAAAATTCAGCAGCAACTTGCGAGCGATTTTTTCCTTTGACGTTGACAATGTGGCGACTTGGTTTTTGCGTTTCCGAAGCGGTTGTCTTCGGATACGCGGCGAAGAGGTACTTAAAACACCACGGCAGAATTTGCGAAAGAGTCGTGATCTGCTCCGCTAGAAGAACTTTCCCCGGTAATGTCGTGGCGCAGTCGATCACGTCTGTTAGTTGAGACTGAGAAACCAGGGAGGTGGTGCACAGGTCGTGCTTTATTCGAAAGAATTCCTTCTTGCCAGCACAGTGTGCATGTTAATCGTTCTCATGTTTCTTGCTCATCGGCCTAAACAGTGCCTGCTCTGCAGGCGTGGTATCACTCTTCATTCATCTCAGATGAAAGTGGGTACTGGTGGTCCTACGACATTATCCTTCTCTCACCTATTTTTTTCTAGTCGCCACTCTGGAGCGTAGTTGTATGTCCACTCAGAAAGCTACGGACAGGAACGCGATGCAAATGCTGGTACACAAATGTCGGGATGTCCTTGTGTCTACCACGGAGTCAAGAGAAGATGAAGATAGTTACAGCATCCTTGCATTTCCTCCGGTTCATTTACGGCGCATTTTACAGGTTTTCTGTCAATCCAAAAGTTTGTAAAGGTTTTTCAAGCGTTCAATGTGAATAAACAATAAATTATAACTCCTATTGCTGAGCGGGGGCAGTTAAAATTTTGCGCCGGGAAAGAAAACCGCCCACGTCGCAAGTTTTTTGGCAATTTTGAAACTTTCGAAAGCTGTCGCGATTTGCGAAATCGCCCACCGCCCAACGGCCAACGGCAACCGGCCAAATCGCAAACGGCCAACGGCCAACGGCCAACGGCCAA
>CAJINV010000007.1:3185729-3363799 GCA_905178155.1 Amoebophrya sp. A120 | reverse complement strand
CTTTCTCGGCCTTTCGGCTCTTTCTCGGCCTTTCGGCTCTTTCTCGGCCTTTCGGCTTTCTCGGTTTCGCGGGCCCTCGCTTTCCTGATTCTCGTTGATCGACACACTGTGGCGACATAACCTGCCGACTTGTAGTTCTAGTTTGTGCAGCATGATGATGATCAATATGACATTAGTTGTAGTTCATTATACAGCGAATGAAAATCATACGCAAGAACAACAGGAAAAAGAAAGACAGCATAAAAAGAAGACAAGAGATGTAGATGAAGTGACATAACAGATAGCTTTCCCCCGCTGCTTTTTCTTGCCTCGGCTGCACGGTCATCCTAGATTGTGGATCCTAGTTCTTCAAGTCCATGAGATGAAAGCACAACTCCCCCTCGTCCCCCTCATTTGTCTACATGCAAGAAAAGACGAAAGAAATGCGCTTCCTTATCGTTGGCTATTGCCCTAAAGAACTTCCTGTCTGACAAATTTGAAATTTCGTAGCGCCATGCCCAAGCAGTTTTTCACTTGCAGTTATCTGTGCGTGCGGGTTTTGTCGTGCGAAGGCTGCATTTGTGACCTCTCTTCTGTTGCTGCTCATGCCTTTAAACGAAACTAAAACTCCGGGGGAGATGAGGGAAAGTATATGCACTCTCATAAAACCGAAATCAAGAGAAGCAGGCGTGGCTGAAGGTACTCGATATACTCTTGCGTGACATCGTCCAAAACAGCGCCACACTCCTCCATCGTCGGCCCCCGGTGCCAAGTGCCGCTCCCGTTTCTACTCTCGCCCTTATATGCAAGTGGACAACTGCTGGCCGTCCCCCTGATTCGCAAGGCATATACAGCAGCAGACACTCCAGTTTCAAAACTTCTGCAGGCTCTACCACAAAAAGAACGACTCCTCGCACAGCAGCTCAGACTGACTCTCTTACAACTGTTTGAGCCATTATAAGCTACTTGTCGGTCCGCAAACACTGACAGATAGGATTTGGCAAAATATCAGAGAAAAGGAAAACAAGAACAGCGGTCAAGGTATTGTCCACTTGCATATTATCCGGACCGCGTGAAATACCAGGGCCTCGAGAGGTGATTCAGGAGCTATGATACGGTCCGCCCAAAGTTTCTCGCGCTCTTTGATGTAATCATGATTTCTACATGCCGGGGCTATGCTGCTCATCACAGCTTTCGTAGGTGCGCCGAACAATGGAATAGAAATCCTGGCCGACACAAAATCGCTAGGGCCGTCGATATGCCATTCGATCTCGGAATTTATATTCTTTAGTAGTCGCAGCGAGAACTCCATACGTGGCTCAAAACCTTCTTCTTCCGTCCGATCAGCCGCATTGTAGCGAGCACTTTCCCATCCCCAGCGCGTTTTGTTTTCGCTTAAAAACTGGGCGGCGTTGCGCAAAGCTTTCAGTACCACCGGCCACAGTTTTTTGAATAAGGGGAGGCTCATCATCGTATCATCCTCGTTCGCGGTCCAGTCTTTCTCAGAACGACGATGTACTTTTTCTGCAGTCTGCGAGAAGACGACATCAGACTCAGAGTCGCCCAACAAATCAGCGATCTTGAAGTCCTTCTTGCTGTTTATCGTGCACGCCTGTTTCATTGCGTCAAAACGTGGATCTTGGAAAAACCAGTCCGGGAGTTTCTGATCCTGTTCAGTAGCATCTTCAGGAGTCCTTCTCGCTTCTTCTTCAACCTCTTGCAGTACCTTGAGCTCATCTTCCTCGTACGTTAGTCCGGACGGGATGATCTTCGCAACCATATCTGCCTCCGAGACGCCCGTTTCGGTCGCGAGTTGCTGCGTGCGTCGCTCGAGGTCAGCAGCGAGTTGCTCCACCTCCATTAGCTTGGTTTGCAGCTTTGGTGCCCGGGATGCTGGGGCTGGGGATGCAGACCGTTTAATATGAGCATAGTCAACATGCGAAGATGTAGTTGCCGAACTGCTTCTGTCGCGTCGAACAGGAGACGTTTCCGACGCTCGTTCCCGGCTTCCCCTTGCCCTTCGCCTTCCGCCGGATTGGCCCCGAACCCCAGTTGACACGCTAGGTTGCTCACGGGCTAGCCGCGGGGGAGCTGCGGCCGACGAAACTACTGCCGCAGCGGAAGTCGTTGTTCTTTGTTCGAGAAGTGCATCTTCCGCTTGACGAGCTGCGGGACGGCAGCGTGGTAATATCAACGCACAAAATTCCCGGCAACAATTTCGAACTTCTACTACAGGCGTGTTATTCGTAGCAGGGGTTGATGCAGCAGGGGCTGACGATGTTGTAGCAGCTTCCACGAGAAGAAGTTGACTTCTGGGCAGCCAGCCATGCATCCAGACCAGAAAGACAAAGGAAACGAGCATGCTCGACATGTTTAACCGCTGGTCGAAACATAATAGAGAACAAAACCTTGTTGTGCGCGGGCAGATATAAGTACCTCGGCTCTTGTTGAATGCCAGGTAGTAGAAGGACAGATTACGACTCGTACTACCACCAGGTAAAGGTATTTTGTATTTTTCACGGGCTAATTGTAATTTGTGAAGTAATCGGGAGCAAAGAAACAAGTTGTATTGTTTTGATGTGTATGTGACTAGGTACTTGAAAGTCAGCAAACATGCATGTACTGACTCCCTCTAATTCTAAAGTTAGCTTCACACGAAATTGTACAAGGAAATCGAAGAGTCGAAAGTCACAAGCTCTGAGAAAGCTCTCGAGTTGTTCATCTAGTTTGTAGTTTCGGAATGGCTGTCGAGGACGTCGAGAGCGAGAGAGTAGAGAATGAAGGATTTTTAGACATGATACGATAAGCGTGGAGCTTCTCTAAAAAGGCAAGTAGAAAATTGTATTTTTCGACCACGGGGGCTATTTCTACTTGTACAAGAACAGCTACGTCGATTTATTTGTGTTCGTACATCAAGATCAACTCTGGAACATGCTGGATCTTCATTTAACTAAGTATTTTTCTTGTTGCTTCACCACAGAACAATCAGATCAGTGAGGTTTCTGGACCGATCTTCGATCGTTTGCCTTTTTTTGGTGCGTGAAGCAATTTGAAAAAAAACTTGTTTTACGTTCCAAGTCAATCCTGATCACGTTCCGACGACATCTGGAAGACGAGCTTGCTACACCGAGAGAGTGGGCACTACACTTGCAGAGAGAAGTAAGTGCCGCATATGCAAAGAGCAGTAGCTTCGTTACTGCGATCCGACGAAGAACGCGCTACCACAAAAAAGGACTCCCTAGCGCGGCTCCAAACGCCGAAAGCTTTACCTTTGTTTTCCTGAAACGTCTTCCTTATGTCAGTAAATCTTCTTGGAAACGAAAACCCACATACTGCAGTTCTTAGAATCGTACACCATCTGAATCTGTATTCTCATGTGAATCGCTCGTAGTCTTGCAGCGTTAATATTGCGGCCCTTAAAAGGTTGGGTTGGCTCGTACGCATCTCTTTCTTTGTTGGTTTGACCTTATGATTTTTCTCGTGTTAGTTTCGTATACCTGAGAGGAAAAATCGACTGGACGTTGATATATGCCGTGACTTTGGCTGCTGGACGAGTTGTACATGTGCATTTGATTTCAAAAAAAAATTCCTCCTCGAATTGACAAGTCACTTCAGGTGCATGCTAAAGATCTCTTTATTACCTGAATCTGGAAACAGGTAAGCAACAATCTTCCCTCCTGCAACCGTAGATCGGGTCGCACTTCTTGCCCGCGATGGTCGCTTCCTTCGCACAGAAACCCATGGCCGGCGCTACTTCGGAGCAAAGCATATCTGAAATTTGCTTTAATATTTTGCCGAAGCTACTACAGTTCTTCCCGCCACCAACACAAGCGACACGACTAAGCCTCGACGTTATCCTGGTTTCATGCTGTGTACTTATGAATTGCACCATCTTAATTTTTGCGCATCCAGCAAAAAAACACGAATGATAGATATACCTGCCACCGTGCTCCGTTCCGTCATCAGCTTTTTTACCTTCGGCTGCAAATTCCAGGGCGGAATCCACCGCAGGACCTTCCCGTCCGAAAAGCAGCCGAAATGGTCCACCTGCTCCATGTCCCCCGTTGCCTGCTCCATGGTCAACCCGGTCAAGCCGCCCACTTTCACCGAACCGCACCGGCAGACTTCGTCGGTTTCCAGGGGGCGGTACACGCTTAGCTCGGTTTTCTGCGCCGCTTTTTCTTCGCCCTTGTCCACCGCGACAGGAAGCCAGATCGCGCTGGCGCTTGCGAGACAACCTGCACGTATGTTGCACGATTTGAATTTGCATTTCATTTCCTTGCCGCATCATGACAGCACGGATTAAGATTATGTTGGAACCATGGAGGGCGCAACTTTGTCACCAACACCATGTCATCCTCCATCCAAGCTGCTCATTACAAAATCTTCATTCTTGCAACCTCCAATGCAGACAAAAATAAGTAAGAACCGCAGCAATCATAATTCGGTGCAGTTCCTAATCCTATACTTGCCGTCGTGTATTTCTCCGGATCTTCTTTGAAGACGGGCTTGGCTGGTTTCGGCGCGGGCGCGGTCAGCATCCTTCTAATCCGGTCGATGATCGTCGACGTGCTCCGGATTTGCTGTCGTGTCACGTCCATCTTCTTCTCGTGCACGTCCATCTTCTCGTTCAATCCGTCCTGCACGTTCTCCATCTTGTTCAGGTACGTCAGCAGATCGATCGACGGCACCGGGGTCACCGCCGGCGGGGTGTCCTTGTAAACCCCGAGTTCGGACAGGGGAATCACGTCCGACGCCGGCACCACCTTCGGGATCAACAGGTCGTCGTTCCCGGTCTTCTCGTTCGCGCTCCCTGTCGCGCCCGTGTACTCGTCGCAAGCCGCGCAGGGGGCCTGCATCGCCCGGACCGCCTTCGCCCGCTCCTCCTGCATTTTCTTTTGCTGCGCCATCCGGGATTCCACTGTGTAGGTCACGGGCGTGACCGCGATGGCGTAGACCGGGTCGATTTCCCCGGTCTCCAAGTTCGGCTCCGTGTAGAGAGGCTGGACTTGCGCGACCATGTGCGTCTTCTGGTTTTCCGTGATGGCGTTCTGGATCGCCATGTGGGCGAGCCACTTCGGCGTGTCGTCGGGCTCCGTGGCGACGGAGTAGGGCATCGTTGGTTTGGGAATCTTCGCCTTTTCCGCGGCTGCTGGTGCAGTAGTTGCAGCAGTTGTAGAAGCCGCGGGTGTAGTTGCGGCAGTCGCTGGCGTAGCAGGCGTTTTTGTTGGAGCTTGCGCTAGTTGGTGCCGGAGATTCATCGTCCCTTTGTAGTTGCTGGTGCTCGACGCAATCGTCCGGCCACGGTAGGCAAGTCCCTGTTGCCCATTCTGCTCTCTCGTGGTCAAGCTCCGGCGAAGAGAAGTCGACTTGGACGCTTCACGATCGATATTTTGTTTTGTTTCCGTTGAAGTTGTCGTGCGAAGGCTAGTTTGCTGTGAAGCAAGTGAGGTTTCGCTCTTCTGTAGTTCTTCTGCAGCAGTAGAAGTGGCTGCTTTCTTTTTCTGGGCCAACCGCTGCAGCTCTTGCCGTTGCTGAGTTAGCGTAGTGGTTTTAGCTCGCAGCGAATGCAGCTTTGCCCCTGTCGCAGCGGACGCAGAAGTCGCCGCTTGGGCTTTCTTCAAAGTAGCCTTTTCTGCCACAGACGAAGACGACGACGCACTCTTTGCAGTGGTCTGGCTATTCGACGAGGAAGTCCCCGTTTCTGTTTTCGACTTTGATAATTCTCTGCTGCGCAACTGCTCCTGTCGCTTTTGATTCTGCATGTTTGAGGCAGCAGCGGTTTCGCTACTTGTCGTCGAAGACAATGAGGAAGTAGTAGAAGCTGTTTTTGCACTGCTACCCAAACCAGATTTCCCACTGCTAGAAATAGCTTCCGTCGATAATTTCATCGCCGCCGCGGATGCGGATGAGATCGCTTTCCTTCCTGTGCTCAGCATACTGATCCCGACATCTTCTACCGCCGGAGTGGCCGCAAGAGCGACCTTCGTTTGTAGTTCTGACGCAGCAGCAGGAGACTTCGGCGCGGCCGCCGCCTTCGGCGCTGTTGATGGCGACATCAACTGCTTCGCGATCGTTTCCGTGCTGGGGATGCTTTTTTTCTTTTCCGCAATCGCCTTCGCGAGGGTTTGCTGCATTTCCAACTTCTTGGACTTCGGGTAGTAGTGCTTCCCGTTCTTGTCCACATTCTTCCGCCATTCCTCCTCCTGTCGTCGCAATTTCTCGAAAAATTCCGCGCGTCTCCGCTTTGGCGGCTCCGGGGGGATTTCCCGCTGGTCTTCAAGCAATTGCACCTGCTTCACCTCCGCTTGCCGCTTCGCCGCCTTGTAGAGCGGCTTGGGGCGGGAAAAGCGGTGGGGAAATTTGTACTGCTTCGCAACTTTATGGCGGTGGCTGGGAGGAGGCGGCGGGCTCGGGTTCTGGCTCTTATTTTGTTGGTTTTGATTCTTTTCCTTTTGGTTTTCCCTGTTCTTCTGCGACGCGCTTTTGCTGTGTGCTCGGGCTTTCGCGCGTATCAAACTGGCGGCGGAGGAAGAGTTTTTTGTTTTCGTCCGGGCAACAACTTCATGCTGCATAAGGAACGAGAACGCCACACAGGCCGCCAGGGCGAAAGACGAGCCGCGTCCAGGCAGAACGAGCATTCCTTTGCTGGCCGCAAAGCAATGTTTTCTATTCCGGGAACAATTCCGCGGCCGGAGAAGATCGCGCTGTTCCCTCGCCTGGCCGCGGCCAGGCGAGGGCGAAGGCCCCATCTCAGTCATAACACGCCTCGCGCCTCACATTTTTCGACTGCTTCTGCTGTGATGCTAGCAGGCCTAAATCTACGGTCTTACCGTCCCTATGTTGATGCATCTTCATCTTGTATATCCAGTTAGTACCGTGTCCATAGATACTGTTCGTGCAGCAGCTTCGCTCCAACCTATACAAGGCGTCATATGAAACTGGTCCAGGTCCACTTGCTATTGAAGGCGAAATGCAAATCCAGCGGCCAAGAGGTTCAAGACAGTATTTGTCTTTCAATCCTCGTCGACGACCGCAAATAAACGCGAACGCCCCAAACTCGGCTGGTACTGCGGCGTAGATTGGTGCTTGCGAAAGATTGCGAACACCTGCGTCGCTGAGCTACATCCTTGCACGCCAAGAGGGACAAAACGGCCGCGCGCACGCCGACGCGACACATCGACCCACTTTCGGAAATGCGCTATCGGCTAGCGCGGCCCTGCTCAAGGAGGCAACGCGGACCGCATCGGTAGCCTATGTGCCTCTTCTGTCACTCCATGACCGTTCTGCAATTGCAACTCAACGCCACTCATCAAGATCCACGTCGGTCGCGCACTGGCATACTTTTTTTTTTGTTGCACTTCGAGCTTGTAGTTTCCTCTCATTTCTGCACATGAGCCACAACACCACTGCCGTTGCCAGACGCGAAAGATTGTTCTTGATGCCCAGTACTAGTTTATTTCTGAATCAAAATCATACACCTTTCATCTGGCATAGTTCCGTGCCCCGATGAAAAAAAGTCTTGGCATTCGTCACATTTCAGCAGCATCCTTGTCAGTCATCGCTAGGTGTTGCAGCTCGGTAAATATTTGATATTCGTTTGTGGATGCTTTATGGTTATTCGAAACTATGTATCGCACTCTTGAGATTCCACCAAGAATGCTCTCGCTAGATTTGAGAGCTTTCGTGAAGTCTTGACTTACTTTTGACGAATTTGTATTTCGGTTGAATTGAATAGAATAGTTAAGAGGGTTGCATAGATGTTGAATCACATGATGTTTTCCTGATGTTGATAGCGTGAGACTCAATGCGACACTTGATGTCCCGAGTTCAAAAAAAAATTCAAAATTGACGCTTCCGCACTTTTCGTTAGATTTCCTCCTTCTTGTCAATCTAATCTAAAAGAAGATCCTGCCTCTCGAGGACCCCGTTGCCCTTATTTCTCCGCTCCACTACACC
The DNA here is from genome assembly GCA_905178155.1 of Amoebophrya sp. A120. Taxonomy (NCBI): domain Eukaryota; class Dinophyceae; order Syndiniales; family Amoebophryaceae; genus Amoebophrya; species Amoebophrya sp. A120. The sequence continues at coordinate 3,355,861 of CAJINV010000007.1, read as the reverse complement.
TGCCCTCGCTGGAAACTGCTTCTCCACCGTCTTTTCATCTTGTCCGTATTGCTTACATCGGATAGATGATTCCCTGTGGTTGCTGCTGCACAATTGGCACCTGTTGCATCATCACTTGCCCGGGCTGCAGCTGCTGCTGCTGCTGCTGCTGCATGATCATCATCTGCGAGGGTTCTTGTTCAAATGTTTGCATCATCTCCTGCCCCTGCCCTACGAACTGTTCTTGCGTCGTCAGTCGACCATCAGGAGCGGCCTGCTGTACTAGTTGTTCCGAAGGGCGCTGAAATGCTGCTGTTTGTTCTGTGGACCCGAAAAATGATGACCCGTCTTGACTACCAGCTCCCGGCGGCGCGGATCCCGTGAAGGACGTGGCCTGTTGCAGTTCTTGCCCTGGTGCGGCCACAACTCCGCCCTGGAGTAGTTGTCCTTGTTGTGGATTTTCCAAAAGACCCTGCTGTTGCTGATCCTGCATTTGCAGCATCTGCATGTTCTGATTGGCGGTTGATCTGGGATCGATTTGTTCATCGCGATACAGGGCGTTGGAAGTGGAACCAGCAGGATTTGATGTCATCTGGTACAAATCATTGCTGTAGGCCTGGTTTATTTGTCCGCCATTCATCTTCCTGCCGTTCAAATCTTCGCTACTCCGCGGAGTGTTGAACCTTGACAGGTCACTACTCTTCCTCCTGTCCTCGTTGTTGACGCACACCGGGCCGCCGTGCATCTGCATCATGGGGTGCGATTCTTTCGCTGTGACCTCCAACTCCTGCGCGTCCGGGTTGAAATCGTTCCAAAACACGATCGGGCCGTGCTTTTTGCTAGATTTCGACCGGAACCAGTTACACCCGTGCGGCGCTGTCGATAGTCGGACCTCCTTCCGCAGCGTGTGGGCGTCGAACATCACGTCCTCCAAACAGGTGGCCCGGTTGTCCACCGGAATGTCGCACTGTTCCTTGCTGATCACCGAGGACTTCTCGACAAGCGTGTACTTCCCCGCGGTGCGCATCATCGCGGACGCCTGTTGGAGGAACATCTGCTCGTTGGTATTGTCGTAGGTGAGACCTTCCCGGGCAGACTGCAGAGCAGAAGTAGAGGTCATCATCTCCGCTCTGCTCTTTTCCACTAAACTCATACTGGTTAGCTTCGAGGGAGATGATACTGACGTTGTTGACATGGGTGCTCGTGTTCTACTTGTTGCGCCCTGCTGCAGTTCCACATTTTGTCGGTGCAACTCCTCGACCGCGTTTTGGGCTTCCGCCAGCTCACGCTTCTGCTCGTTTTGAATCCGCTGACTTTCCTCCCTTTCCGCCTCCAAAGAGTGCATCTGCTCCTCTAGCTGGTGCTCCTTCGCGCGCGCCTCGGCCTTCAGTCTTTCAATGGCGCCGGAGGTTTGCTCGGCGTCATCCTTCTCTGCGCTTTTTGTTGATGCATCTTGCTTTGCTTCTTGGCGGTGGAGGTGACTCGGGAATAGGGTCGGGTGGGCACCTGTGGTCGGTAAGAACATGTTTGCGTTTTCTTTTATTCTCCAATCTCGGTCAAACTCTACTTCATTCTTGTCCAATAAAACTGCTAGCACGAACAAAATTCTGCAAAACAAGCGAACAACTGCTGCATGTATACTGGGGCTTCATGTATGCATAGTACCCGCCAGAAAGTCGCCCTGCATGCTTGGGTAATAGTCCGTTCGTTGTGGCATCGGCTCAATTGGTCGATCCAACATGGCGGCTGCCGCTTCCGCAGGGGAGAGCAGGTCCTCGCCGGTTTGAAGGACATTCAGCGTGGGGCGGACGACCTGATCAAGATGTATGTGCATTTGACTCTTTCATATTGTTCTGAAGGATCATGACAAATGGCGGTAACTACGAATGCATGCCATGCGTTTGCGGTGTTGCGTCACGAGCTTGGGAATCCAACTTCAGTACTATCAACGTACAAAATTTCCATCTCAAACTACCGGATACTCTCGACCAAGAAGGGTGTCTTCCCAGGTAGCATCAAAGAAAAATTGCGCGGAATTTCTGCTCTTCGGAATTCCAATTCTGCCTCTACTGCATGACAGAAATGCTCTGTCATGCACTTGCAATTGCAGAGCAGCAGCGTTACGAAAATTCCTTTCGCTATCATTTTCGCATTCCATAGCGATTCCATAATACCGGGTGAGGTTTTTTCTTTTTCTTCGCTGCCTGTTCTTTTTGCTTCTTGGCGTTCAATTTCAAGTCATCCTTCTTTTTTCTCCCTTTCCCCGCATTTGCTGCTTTTGTCTTTTTCACACCTTTTCTACTTTCCTGCTTCTTTTCGCTTGCTACAGCAGCTTTTTTCTCGTCGATCTTGCAGTTCCCGTTGATTTTCCTGGTGCAGCTCACTTGCTTGTCCAGCGACCGGTTTCCCCGCACCAAGCCCGTTTTGTACAGGCAGCAGACTGCAGATTCGGCGGAATGATCGAGGGCTTTACACCCGGTGGTCTTGTCGCAGAGCTTTTTGCAGTCCTGCACGGTATCGCTGTAGCTGCACCGGGCGAAGTCAGGGCTCACCATGGCCTGCTGAAACTCCTCCTGTGCAGTCTTTTTGCTTTTATGTTTTTGTTGAGATGAGGCGGATTGTTGGGACAACGAAAATTGGTTCTCGTCGAATCCGAGTTCCTGCTCGCGGCAGTACCCGACTTCCGCTTCTTCGTATTCGCAGGACGACGCTGTTTGCTGCGAGGACGATTCTGTTGACGTAGTTTGGTCAGCCACTGTGGACTCACTTGCCGCTCCTTCGGTGCTGGCTTCTGACTCAGCGTCTGCTCCTTGTCCTTCTTCTGCCGCATTTTGGTCTCGTTGGTGCTCGAGAAAATCTTCGGAGTAGTCGGATTCAGTAGTTGTACTATCTTCGTCCGGCCCGGACCAGTCCTGTTCCTCCGCATCTAGCGAGGGCGCGACGCCGAAAGGATTCTTTTTGTAGTTTTTCTGCAAATTGTTCTCGTGACTGTCGTTCTTCTTCTTCTTCTTTCTCATGCTCATTTGTCCGTCAGTCATTCTCCTGCCTGTCTCCGACAAACTCAGCTCAATCCCAGGCGACGCAGCCTCGTCGCGTCTGTGCTGCACCAGTGCGGCGTTGCCGGTCGACGGTGCAGTAGCTCCCCCCGTTGCGGCCGCGGCTTTGGCGGAAGCTGCCGGTTTGTATTTTTGTAAAGGTTCTTGTGCAGGTTAGAAGTGAGTGACCAAACTCAAAGTAAAACTTCAGACGGATACTAGACGTGTTGCGCAGACGTCAGAGAACTACATGTCATGTCATACATGTATCTCAAATCCGTATAGTACCCGCGTCCAGTGGCGTCATCCCACTCGGCAGGGGCGGTGGCGGTGTTTGCTGCTGCGGGGTCGGGAAGGTTTGCGCTGCGGCGGGGTTCAACGCGGTCGCGTCCTCCACCGTTTTTTCCTCGCAGTCCACCATTTCCTTCAGGGATTTGGTCATATCCGCCAGGGCCTTGTCCGTCGAGGCCTTTTGCGCCACCATCTTCTGATACTGCGCCATTACGCCCGCGGTTGCTTTCTTGATAGCCTGTAATTACTCAGGACAAATCGTCGTGATCTTTATCTTTTGATGCAGTAAATGCTTCAGCTTCTCATGTTGATGCGACGTGTGCAGGTCAAATAAACGTCGTGCGTCACAGTTGTAAAGAAACCACAGAAATTCTAGAATTCTACATACCGAAGTGAACCCTCCGATGTCGGCCGTTCCGTTTCCCCCGCTGGTCCCCAATGACCGCGCGAGCAGCTTCTCGTTTGCCTCCGCCGCTTTTTTCACGTTGTCGGGATTACTCAAGGGCCCCGCCGAGTTTACGGCGGCAAAGTACATCAAATTGCCGGTGTCATCCATCTTCGGCTGCGACAGCGTCGCCACCAAATCCTCCGTCCCCTTCTGCGCCAGGACCTGCTGCTCCGGCCGACTCGGTGGCGGCTGCGGCACCGATCCGGCCGGGAGCCCGGCGGTCAACTGCGGGTAGATGTCGGGCGGGGTGATGGGCGGCTGCGGGCCGCCCACGGGCATGGTTGCCCCGCCGGCGTACGCCCCGTAGGTCGTCGCAACATTGCCCGCGGGGGTGCTGCCACCGGGGAACTGGAACTGACGACCATGCTGGTCTCGACTCGCTGCTCTTGTAGTTCCCTGCTGTTGCTGCTGCTGTTGAAAGGCGTGCTGGTGCAGGGTTATCGTGTGGGAGTTCTGGTTTTGCAGGCCCTGCTGCACGAGCACTCCGTGCACACCGGCTATCGCCACGCCGATGTGCACCACAGGTTGCTTCATCCTGGTATCCACATTTTGCAGTGGGAGAGGTGAAATAGGGAACAATTGTGAAGAGCGCTTGGCAGGCCTAGTTGAAATGGGCTAAGTAATTTTGTTGGAAAAAGTGTCAGCCGTGGAGGAAAAAATCCTTCACTCTCTACCTTGTTCTCTGTTCTACCCCCTCTCCCTCTCAGACTTAGTACTGATGTCGTGTTGCGCCCTCGCGCCGCTCAAACACAACACAGAGCAAGTAAAGCAGACAAAGAACTACACTGAGACTGGAGGTGCCTCATTGACTTTGTTTTTGTCATGCGGTTTGAGATGAAACCAAAAATTTCCCCCGCACACAAACGCATTGTCGAACAAAACGAACAAGGGAGAGTGTTGAAACGGACGGACTATCCGATCATCTAGCTCGGAGTGGAGAAAAATCCACAACGTTGACCTTTTTGCTGCGCTCGATCAATAAACTTCGAAACGAAAAATTGTAATGCGAAACAGAAACATTTTTCTGTAGAGCGTCTTCAAAAAATCCATCTGGAAGTGCCTTCTATCAGCCCGTGATGAAGTCCAGGTAGTCATTTGGGTCCGGCCCCTCCTGTGCGTCGGGCTTGGCACCTCCGCCCTTCGCTTTCCCCGCCTTCGCTTTTTTGCCCGGGGATTCCTTCTTATCTTTCTTCCCCGCCTTCTTCTTCCCGCCCCCCTCCGCCTTTTGGTTCCTTTCCTCGAAGTAGGCCGCGCGCTGGTCGAGAAATTCGTTCGCTTCGCCCACGTACTTTTCGCCCAACCGAAAATCCTGCTTCCGGAACGTCCAAAACCGCCACTGTCGCAGCGGGTCCTTCTCAAAGGTCGCGAGCAACGAGGCTTGCTTCTCGCACTCCTCCTGCACCATGTTCAGTGTGTACTTCGGCGGTTCGTCCCAGACCATGCCCGCCCCGATGTTCTGGTCCCACAGCGATCTCGTCCCGTACCACAAATAGTCCTCGCAGTAGCTCTCTTTCGGCAAATGCGGCGTGTCGATCCAACTCCGGGCGAACTCGATCAGCTTCTGCTTCCGGGAGAAAAACACCTTTTCCGGAAAGATCAATTCCCGCGGGTTCCGGGCCGGTTGCTTGTGATGTTGACCATGATGCGTGTGGAAGTGGTCGGAGTTTGTCGTGCTGTTGCTGTTTCGGGATTGCGCGGAGCTCGGGCGGTTCGAACCCCGATAGTCCGAGCTGATGCCCATGGAGGACAGCAAACTCGTCCTCCGGGAGGATTTGGTGCCAAACATGGACTGTTCCCCGTCGAAGCAGCTGCCGTATAGAATCTTCCCCCACAGCGTCCCCGCGCTGTAGTTGCGCAGGGGCTCGAAGGTCTGGTAGCACGCAACGTCCCCCGGGTTCAGTTGCGGCGTCTCCCGGCTGTCCATCGTGAATAAGGTGGATAAATACACACAGTACTTGTCCGGGAGAACCAAACAGAGGGTTTTACAGGGGAGTTTCTCCTTCTCTTCCGGGAGTTCGAAGAGAGATTTGTGCTTGTCGTCCTCCTCCTCATCCAGTAGCGACCCGGAGTTGTTGTTGTTCCCATTTCCGTTTCCGTTCGCGCCGGAATCGCCACTGTGCTTGCGCTTTTTCGGGTTGTACAAATCCGGGTCAAACTCCTCTGTGGTGCGCCACTCCATGTCGTCCGCAATGCCTTTCGCGAGTTTGTACACCCGCGCGTAGCTGCAGACGCCGTCGCAGAGCAGATCGACTAGCGACTCGTCAATCACAATGCGTCTTTTCGGGTTCAAACCCTGGGCGGCCTGCTCACCGGACAGGGAGGCCACGTGATAGACGTAGTCCTGAGAAAAGAGTTTTGGAAAATTGGTAGAGATGGTGGGATCAAGCGTGACTTCTGCGGGTGCTGGGTCATCCTTAGCAGCGTAGCACGACCAGGTTTCCGCACTAAACCTAAAGGGCATGATCACCACGCAAACGCAATACACAAAGCATTCAATCATACATAGAATAAACGCAAAAGGTAGAAATACCGGTCTCCACCCCTGCTCCTCCAAGCATTTCCCACAGTGAAAGGCCTCGTGAACATCCTCCAACCCTGCGTCTCTTAAATCTCTTTTGTCGTGTCCGTCGCGCTCCTTCATGATTTTCAGGAATTCCGTCTCATGCTTCCCGCGAAATCCCAATTTCGAGTGCTTCATCTGCAGCGACCGCTTCACCCCGTTCATCAAAGTACTGCCATCCGCTTCTTCCGCCCCGAAATTCTGGAATTTCGCGGTCAGGCCGTGGTGCGCGGCCCGCTCCGCTTCCCAGGCTTTCTTCGCTTTCTCGTACAGCGTGTAGTTGATGTGGGGCTGCGTCCAGGCCGGGTCGGGCCGGCAGCCCTTCTTCCAGTTTTTCTTCCGTTTCACGTATTCGAGTAACGTGTTTGCCCCATCCACGTCCTTCCGCGCGGCGCGCCGTTCCAACTTCGTCTTTCTGGACCTCACCTTCACCTCAATCTCGCCGATCTTCTCGTACTCGGACTCGCTGTCGCCCTCGGAGTCCGACGGAGAATACAGGATGGATTGGTCCCGTTTCGGCAACCGGTACAGCAGCAGTTTCACGTGGGTCTTCGGCGCGGTCTCGACGTTGCGCGTCATCCAAACCCGAAATAAAGTGCGGAACATCTTCACGGAAAGCTCCTCCTCCTCCCAGAGCCCAAACACGCACTGGAAGTCGTACTGCTGCTTTTTGTGTTCGGGCGCGACGGAGAGCACCTCGAACGCCTCGTCGCCGTCCTCGAAGGCTCTTTTCCCCTTCTGGTGCACGTGGTCCCGGAAAAGCGCCTCGCACAGCGGGTACACCCGCCGGTACAGCCGCGTGATCTTCGCGCGGGTCAGCCACATAAAAATTTTGGCCGCCATGTAATTCTTGTACTCCTCCGAGTTCTTCGCCGCCTTGCTCCAAACGGGCGGGACCGGGGCAGACATCTTGTCGCGGGAATTATGGGGATAGAAGAAGCTAAAGGATAGGGATGTTGAAATTACTTGAAAAAAAATTCTTGAAAAAAAATCCAACGAAAGAACCCGGTCGGAAACCTCCGACCACACCCCACCTAGGAGGTTTGCTGGGCCAGTTGCAATAAAGGCAAATACAAACTTCTACTTGATGACAGAAAACTTTTTTATTTTTTGTTCTTGCTTTTGAAACTTTACAGCTTTGAAATGGGGGTACAAAACGGATCAAAAAGAGGCCCTGGCGATCGTTATTCAGAACTTTGTTCCAAAGGATCTTCAAAAGTTGATGAGGCTACAGCCGCACATGTAGTGTGGTAGGTGAACGGAAACTACCCTTCATGCTTACAGTTGCACGATACGAGCTCGCGATGGCGGACCTCAGAAACAGTACGATGAGATGGAAAAACCACGCATTCCTTTACTAGTAAGTAAGTAGCACACAGATAAGTAGCGGCCGCGCCGACCTTTAGTTTAGATATATGAAGAGCCAGCATCAATGTCTCTTGCAAAATATGAGCACCAACGCGTACGCGACCGGTGGTGCATTGAGCGATGTGAAGGACGAAAAAAAGGTCTGCACGATCGTCACGAAAAAAAGTGCATCGAAAAAAAGAAGGCACTGGAGCCATAGGCCTTGAACGAGGCTACGTGCGGAAAACTCAAAAACATAAAGCACGAGAACTGTATACCAGGTTGAATACTGGTCTGGCCAGCCGACGAGCAACACATGACACATTGTGACACAGAGTACGCATAGCTAAATCTGCCCGCATCAAGCACAATCCGAATTGATAAATGGAAAGGGCGCTCCAGATTAGGCACGGCTGCAAAGTGGCGCGGGCCGCAACCCTCTTTGCCGGCGCGGCAACATTGCGGCCAACAACAAGGAAGGAAACTAATACCGGCGCCGGAGGCGAAAAGGCGCACCTGACTGCGCGCCCCCCCCCCCGCCAGGGAACTAGTCGACCCGCTGCCGGGGTCGATGCGAAATGAGGAAACTTCGCCTGCGCGCGGGGTGCGCGGGAGCTGGCGCACCCCCTCCAGCCCCTGCCTTCCCCTTTGGGGCGGCCCGCCTGAACATGCCCCCGGGCTTGGGGCATCCGGGCAACCAAGCAACGCCACGCGGGCGGGCCAGGGGGCCCGCGGGCGCCGGCCGCAGGCTTCTTGTAGGTATGTCGTACTCTTCTGCGCGTCGGTCAAGATGTCCTTCTGGTGGAACCAGTTGCGCTCGTCGCGCGCTTCATTCTCCCAAGGTTGCAGCCAGTCGCCGGATACTATGGCCACCAGCCTGATTGCGAAAGCCCGAAGTTTGGAACACCGTCCAAATGTTCTCGAATCACCAGAAAACTCTTCCGAATCAGATCCGCCGCATTGGTCTTGTTGCGACCGGCCCGCCCGTCTTTCCGCTTCGGGGCGCCGCCGGCCGAATTCGGAGCCGGGCGCCTCACACGTGGCCACGTCCGTCGCCGCGTCTGCGTGCCAGCAATAGCAAAAAGCTGGCGCGCGTTTTTCATCGTATGCTCCCCGCCTTCCGGTGCCCCCATGACTGACCGAGCCGCGAACCGAAGGCCGCGCGCTGCAGGATGTATGACGCCTTCCTCGTAGGCACTGCCCCCAGGCGGAGGGACGGAGGGTCTTTTGGGCGGCGTAATCGTTGCACATCCATCGGCTCGCGGCATGGGCTACGCGGCCGCCCGGCGCCCATTTGCGCAGAGCAGGCAGGCGGGCCAGGGGTCTCGTAGCCGGGCGCCGGCCTGCCTGGCGGAGGCATCTTCGGAAGCCTCGCCGCCTAGCTAGCCCGCCGCGCCCCGCCATAGACGGCCGGGCCAGGGGCCGGCCCCGGGCGCGAAAGATCGCGCCGCCCAACGCTGCACGCATGGCATAAAAGCAACACTGGCTGGGGCAACCGCGCAGGGGCGCTGGTAGCAGCGCGGCCAAACTTCTCCGCGCCGCTAGGCTGCGGCGCGCATGATTCAAAACCTCCGGGCGGGCGACCTATGCAGCGAGCGCCGTGGCCACAATCAACAGAGCGCGATGACGGTTCCTGTGCCCTTCATGGGCCCTGCGCCCTTGCCGGTATTCTCCATGTTCGCCAGTTTCGCCAACACTTCGCCCATGGTCCCAACCCGGGAAGCGGTCCCGGTTCCACCCGATGGCAGACCCACCCACAAGCGCCACCATGTTCAGGTAGAAAACCCCTGGGGCCACGGCGCTCGCCAAATCACGCCCGGCGGCGGCGCGCCTAATCCATGGCAACGAGCTACCTACGAGATGCCCTCGAGCGATCGTCCCTCGTCGGCCGAGTGTCGGCCGGGCCCGTCGCTTAATAGATCGCCGGGCCGCCTGCCCGTGAGCCTCACAAGCGGGGGGCGAAAAAATGAATGGGGCGCGTGCTCCCTCCGGGGAGCGCGCAGGCAGGTGAATCACCCGAGCCCCGGGGGGCCACTGGGCGGACGAATAGGACAGCGAGCGTCTGAAGCGACTGGGCAAGCGAGCCAAGTCGAGCAAAAGGCTGCCAACTGCACAAGCAAAACCGCCGCGAACCTCCTGCAAGTTGGACCAACACACGCCCCAGATCCTCCGCGTTTGTTGGATCTCGGTGGGGGAACCACGCCAGCCCTGCGGGGGATTCGTGCCGAGGAGGGGCCCACGATTGTAAAACGCCGGGGCTTCTCCGCTTAATTTCAGAAAGTCGCCGCGCTCCCCTTTCGCCCGGGATGTCGGGCCGACGTTCCCGGTGATGTCCAACGGATTCGCGATCGTGCTGAAGACGTATGCGCGCGCTGCTTTGGTAATAAAGGCGCGCCAAGTAATCGCCCAAGCGGGGGCGGCCGGCGGCGCAGCTGCTGGGGCCAAAAGATGCAGGCGCAACACGGCCCAGCCGGCGCGACCCCTCGACGTAAACGCTGCCCCTCAGCCTTTTGAATTCTCTATAGTCGCACGCGGACGCGCGCACTCGCACTCGCTGCAGAAGCAGACTGATATCATTCTTACTTTTTACAGCATGTGTCAAAAATGAACAACCACAACGTCGGCGTCGAGCATGCCATGGACTTCTTTTATGCTTTCTTTCTATGGTATATTGAAGCTCGCCGGTACTGTATTAGCACTAGGCATAAGCGTTTCGGAGCTATGTTCTACCGAAACATCATCAAGATGACCATGATGTAAATCATTTTGCACGGCCCATCATGGTCAAATAGGACTTGGCGTTCCCTTGCAGCCGTCCTCAGCTTCCAGGTATACAATCTCTCGCGTTTCCGGTCTTTTTTTCGGGTAATCCCCAAATTTCTCAAACACCTTGCCCTCCGTTAGCGCCTTTTTCCACTCTGCTTCTGTATCATACAACCGCAATACAAACCTGTGTGCCTTGGAGTAAGCATTTGAGCCAAAATCTCGGTACAAACCTGGGTAAGGACGCGTAGTGGGACAAGTACCAGACGACTCACTTGGTGTCGCAGTCGCTCCTGAAATGCCCTCTCCTCGCCAATGCCGATGCTTGCGATCCGACAAAACTTTCACGACAGCGACGTTGGGCGCTAAAGGGGAGGCCGGGGCGCAATCCGGGTCGAAACCCTGTTGCTCCACGGCTGTTCCGAAGAGCTGATTTTCTTCGATTTCTTCCGCGGTCCAGGCAGCGGGCTCTTGCTCTAGATAGGCTTTCAGTCCGTCTGTGCTTTCTTGCTGAATCTCCGTCTCGTACGTCGGAGCTAAAACAAGCTGTATGACCAACCCCGTACTCGACGACGCCTCCAGATCTGGGTTGCAAACCTGCCGCACCTCACGTCCGAGAAACACGAGACGGTTGTCCGCGGCGGCAACGCGATTGGTCGAAGCTGAAGGTGGTGCATCTCCGCTGGAACCTCGAGTCCAAGTGGGAAAGCCCTGAATGGCTTCGGTCATGACAGCTTCCTCGGCGCCAGCCGTAGGAGGCGAACTCGTCGTCGCACTACCTTTACCTCCTCCAGACCCGCCGATGTCAACGTGATTCCCAAAATACGCTGCCTTTCCAAAGTCGAAGCCCCCATCGGAGCCCGTCCATGAGGTGTCAGAAGAAAACAGCACCGGTTGCTTTGAGTCCCGTCCTTTCCCAGGCGTTTTGCTTACCTCCTGCAAATGCTTCCTCAACGCGTCCGAAAGAACGAGCTGAAACAGCTGCCCGGCGCCAAAGTAGTGAAGAAACACATCTGGGTTGCGATCGAGGGAAAGGAGGTACTGGGCTGTGTTGTTGGGATTCAGCACGGGGAGGGTATTCGTGGCCATTTTCCAATTCGGAAGACGATTATATGCGCACAAACTCTTTTTCACGATCACGGCCGCGGGTCGGTGTGACCATAGAAATTGCAAAGAGAGAGACCTCGGCAACATCGCGCTACTTGATGTAGTACCTACTGCTCCTGAACACGACTGATTCTTTTTCGGGTTTTGTTGATCCCGATGATGTCCATGTTTAGTTCCTTTTTACTGGGCGGAAGTGTCACCAAACTACACAAATGCTGCACAAATTTTACCAAAATCAGTCGAGTACACACATTTTAATTTCGTCATCAATGTAGTCCTCCAGGGTCGAAATCGTACAGAAGTAGAGCCAACGTGGTTTTGCATTCTTGCTACTATTACACTCCTGGTCCTAACAAATCTATTTTACATGTCCTGTAGCATGACAGAATAGTGGTGAATGCACGTCACAAAAAAGCCGTGTAGTTATTAGCTATGGCGAAGATCATTCGGAAACCAAAAGCGTCAAGAAAACCAACCATCAAGCTCAAGATAAAAAAAGATGATAGAACGAGAAACTGTCTATGCCTACATTTTATGAATCAAATTCAGGTGTACTATTACATCACAGCTCTTCACTCCGCGCACTGTTTCCCCCAACACTCCGTCTCCGCAGCGGCGTATTCTGCGGCAAAGCGCTATTGATCCGCTCCGGCGAAGACCGCTGTGGTGAGTGCTGGTTCCCGCAATTTGTAGTGCAGCAGCCGAAGAGAAGGTAATCAGGAAGGAGATTGGACAAAGGACCTGAACAAGATGGAACGAGTACATTCGTAATTTCACGGAAATGCATGCGCAGAAAATGGAATTCTGATAGTTCTGATCCGGAAAGCTCAAGCTACATTCTGAATCTCGTTCAAATCCAGCAAAACAAAGTGCAAAACCTCATAGGGAAAACGAAAAGTTTAAGTTGTAGAAATAGAATACCTCTTTCCTCCTTCCTCGCGTCGTCAAAGTAGTTGTCCAAACTGGACACACCGTTCCTGTTCCTGATCACACTCCCGGGGTTCCTCGCCAAAACGACGTCATCCGGTTTCCTTGCTGACAATTGTTCCCTTATTTCTTCGTCGCTGTCCTCATCCCGCCAGCCGTCGAAGGTTACCTGGTCCGCAATGTGGTACGAAACCCTTGGCGTCGGCGAGAGACTGCTGCGGATGCCGATGGAGCAGGAGCTTTCCTCGTCTTCGGTAAAGCTCCCAAAGTCCTCCTCCTCCGAGAGTAGAGAGGGTGAATACTGCTGCTCGAGCAACTCTTCCTGGAGTTTTTTGTCCACAAACGGACGAGGCGCTTTTTCCTCCGTGAGCGCACGCGGGAGCTGGATCACGGAGGGCTGCACGAGGTTCGGGTGGGAAGCACCGAGGGAAGGAGCGCCGTCTGAGTCAAGTAGACGGAATTCAATCGTTGACTTCGAGAATGTAAGAGTGCAGAAGTTGCGTCAATCCAAGCACTAGAAGCCAACTGGAACAACAAGGAACAACAACCTCGAAAGGTACAATCCTACGTACTTACTTAGTCCTTCTCCCAGAGAGGACACCAGATACCACAAAAGAAAAGTATGAATGTAATACCACTGGGCGTGGGCACACCGGTCGAGGCAGGCGAAAACTCGGGGTAGTGATCTTTCACTTCGTACCTTTTCGCAGCAGAAGTTGTTGTACTGGAGGATGATAAATTCATCTGGTGTTTCGGAGACCTCGGCGCGTTGCTCCTGCCACCTTTCGTGGACAATAAACTGCCAGCTGCATTTTTCGGACTCGTCGCGCATAAACGCGATGGGCTCGAGGAAGCTGCTGAGCCGGAGCGGCGTCGCTCTTTCGCCGGCGCGGCTACTGGCGTTACCGCGTCATAAGACTGGGCGTCGACGTCCTGCATTTTTACTTTCTTTTTCGGCGAGGAAGCTGACACTAACCTCCTGGTGATGATGATCATACTTATCTGCACATATGGCCGAGAAAATCATGCGTTGTGCCAACGTAGCACAAGGAAGCACAAGCGAGTAGTTTAAATGTACATACTCATACTCTGTAATATCACAACATGCATCTTCATCATGCCGTCGCATCTATATTTCGTAGAGCAACAGAAAAAAATGTGTAGCAGATCAAAACTCATGTATCGCCACAATACAATACAATACAATAATTGTTCACAAAAAACGTTTTTTGTGTGCAGGTCCCAAAAAGGGGGGGGCAAAGGCCTAAATTTGCGTCTCACCTCGCATGGGAAGATGCGGTTCCCAGGTACCTCGTCAGCCTCACGTAGATCATGGGAAGATGCGTCTCGAGCCTCACGTAGAGACGAGTGTAGTATGTTCGGAAGAGATCGCTGCGAGAACTTGGAAGAGGAACTTTTCAGACTCGCTTTGATAGCACGAGCATCAATGCAGACTTACGTATTCGCTTCAGCAATGCGTCGCGGACCGACGTTCGCTAAAGGCCAAGATCATCCTGCATACGCCTACGAATCTTCTACGTCTTGTTCTTCAGGTACCAAATCAATCTCGCCGTTGTTCACCAACTGAATTAGACATGCACATGCTTCCACTTTGCGTTTTGGTTTTGCGTCGTTGAACAGGCATCTTTTCATCTCGAACATGAACAGAAGGAAGAGCAGTTGAAAACCAACTGAAATAGAGCACTTAGGCTCATCAAGAGACTTGCTAAGTCACAGTCGGGAAAAAGTAGTGTGCTGTCATTGTTCGACATGTTTCTATCGTTTTGTACAAAGAAGTGGCACTCCACCCTTTCAGTTTCATGATCATACACGATGGCGAAATGGTTTCTAGGAAATTGATATTCACGAGGGAGTAGTTGTTAGTAGTTGAGTATTTTTTTACAAAAAAGAGCATATAATTTTTTGTTTGGCTGGTTGCGTGGGGTCGCAAAAGCAGTACGCCTGTTCTCCTGGGCCCCGAAATAAAGAACAAAATTTCATCTACACATACTGCATCCTGGCCATTTTCCGTTGGGCAACTTTCGTGACTACAGGAACATTCTTCACTGGCCTCTGCATTTCCGTCCCGCGCCCAGAGTTGCCACCTCCGCCCGCACCGCTTGGCTTATTTTTCTGCTGCATGCTGCCGGCGTTCATCACAGCTGCACCACTAGCACCCCGTATTTCTCCGCTCGTCCCGGAGGTCCCGCTGTCCACGATTGGTATGCTGATCTTCAGGGGTTGATCGCGGAGAAAGTAGTCCCGCACGTCCTGTTCTTTCTGCAACACATCTCGTCTCAGCTGGTCCACCAACGAGGCCAGGTTCCAAGTGTGCAACCGCCACTCTTCCTTCTCGAGGTGCAAGTGCTTCAAAGACTTCGCGTCCGACCGTGGTCGCTTGCTCACCGTGGCGCCACTGGTGGTTGTTGCGGCGGAGGAAAACTCGTTCGGGTTTTTGTTTTTGTCGCCTACATTTGATGTTCCGCCTGCCACGCCGCCGGTGGAGAGTTCGAGGCCGTGGCTGGCCAGCTCCGCCCTCGCGATGGAAAGTTGGTGTGCGGTCTCTTGAAAACCCTCCCTAAGCACGTCGGTCCAGGAGGGGCCGAGGTTGGGCTCGAGGAGGGACTGGATATGCGCGTCGGAGAGACCCAGACCGGCGCAGACTTTGATCTGAAGAAGATCATGTGGGGTTGAAACGACCATCTCCACAGCTTCTAGAAAGACTGTTGATCTTGATTTCCAGTTTCGATATTAATGCCCAGGAGGCCACTCGAGAAAATAAACAGCGAGGCTTTCTTCTAAGTGGAACAATGAAGCAAAAATGAAAAACTCGTCACCAGCTGCACACCAACAATACCATTGAATCATGATTATACTTTCGGTGTGTTTGTCTTGAAGCGGCCCCGCTGCAGTGACAAATTGTGCATCACCGACGGATCCAGGCCAGCGTTTGGTGGGAGCAGGTCTAGCCAAACGCCCTTCAACCAGCGCCCGGGGTCTTGCAGAATTGCACGTAAGCTCACGTACCTTTTGATTTTTTGGATCGATCTCCTACTGCGTGCTGCACACATGCTTCATTTTTGTGATGCCGCGATGGCATGATCTCTATACTAACTTTCATCCTACAGTACATCCGAATCGAGGAACGAGCGGGCGCAATGAAAAACATTGATACGTTTCAAACGTCTGCCTTGGGAGAAATTTGTTTTGAATCTGGATCTTGACGTAGGAAAACACCCCGGCTTGCGCCAGCAAATCTTTCCGGCAGTCGTCACGGAGTCGCATCTTGGTCTTCAAAAAGTTGTCTATCACGGAATCCTCTGGTAAATCCGTGTCCAGTTCCTCCATGAACGTCCAGTCTTCGTCCCGCGGCAACGCCTCCACCGGACAACTCCCGCCCACGTCGGGGGCTAAGGGGTTGAAGTGCGCACCCTGCCCGACTCCGCTGTTGACGTCGGTGATTTTCGGAAACGAAGACGGGTCGAGGAGGAAGTGTTTGTCAAAATCCCGCACGTGGAAGTCGCGGATCTGCTCCGCTTTGGGTGCCTTCGCCCCGTAGTATTCGAACACGTGCACGTTGGAGCTGAAAAAATCCTCGTTGACGAAATTGTCCGCTTCGAAAACGCGTCGGCTGTCATGATCTCTTTCCACGATCACCTGCGTCATGATGCATCTGGTTGCACGGAACAACCGTTCCTCCGGCCGGAGGGGGTGCAGCCCGTCGAGAATGGCGAACCAGAAAGGGTTCGAACCCGGCTGGAGCTGGATCTCCACCTGCTTGTTCATTCTTTTCAACCTTGATTTATTTCCGAGAAGTAGCAGTAGCAGCTACTATTTCGAAACCTTTTGAAAGATGCGCACCAAATCTTTTAGGTAGACGATGCCCGAAACATCCGAATTGACGAGAGCGGCTGCTCGTGGAGGCACGCTAGACCTTGGAGTTGTGGTTGTCCTAGGCCTAGCTGTAAAGTCGACCATTACTTAGAAAAAAAAAACCTAGACGGACTGCTACAACTCGTCCCGGCGATGAAGGCTTCGTATTGGTATATATGTGCGTTGTCACAAAAAATGAAATGATAATGATGATTTTAACAGAGGACGACTATGAGCTCAGAAATATCCCCCCCAGGCCCTTGAATTCCGAGAAGCGAAGAGTCCCTTTTTGTTCACGACTGAAATTGACCTTGAACTTTGCATTGAACGATGGACAAGTGAAATTATCGATGAGGATGAACTTTCCACCGAGATGGATCAACATCAAACCTCACAAAGGTGGACCACGAGCGACGACCCCGCACAAAATGAAAACGTGAAGGCGGACCAAACAAGGCGCCAACATCAAGAGAGGAAGAGCCAACCACATGCAGTTCCTGATGTGCTTTGCGAAATACGTTTCGGCGGTTCAGGTTTTCTTTGCGGCCGCATAGGCTTTTTCTTTTGGCCATCGTGTTCGTGTTAAATCCATTTGTACAAGTACAACATCTTCAACGAGATAATTTCTTCACCTATTCTTCTTCGTGGTGCTATTGTTTGAAACTTGGCAAACCTCCGAGACTACATTCAGCGTAGGCACAATGCTAGTCCTACTGTTCTTCTTTTGCGTTCATCAATTCTACATTTAGCTTCTACGACCTCAGGCTGCTGTCGAGCGCTCGTAGTTCGATCTTGCTCTCCTTCGCAATTGGATCATTTTTGACAGCAGCTTGTTTGTGTTTCGTTTCGATGCATCCTAGTAGTATCTATAACGTTAGCATTTGATTTGAATTTGCTTCGGACCGTAGGGGTAGTGCGTGTTGAAAATTACGAAAAGCCTCGCTTAATTACTCAAGCATAGCTCTCCCCGGGCTTCCACAAAACCGACGGCAAATCGTTCGGCGTCGGCATCCCCGGACTGCAGATCTCTTCATCGTTCGGCGAAATGCGTATCCTTTCTGCCTGTGACACATTCTGCAACAGGTTCTGCTCATCGACCACTTTCTGGGCGAGGAACGACGCGAATTCGCGCCCTGGGAGGTCTTTAACCCAAGTCGGCAGTTTCTTGTCCGGCCCGCCGGCGCCGCGACCTGGTGTTGTAGTTGCACAATGAATGTTGATGTTGAATACAGAGTCGTCTCAAAGCAAAAAAGTTCTGCTTCCTCTTCGGGCGGAAAATTTGTGAAATGAATCGATTCTACGAAGGGAAGAACTACAGTACCTCTCCTGGTCCCCTTGCTCGCAGCATTTGGTGGGTCGGCGAGGCGATTTATATGCGCCTTCGCGTCCGCGAATTGCTGATAGTTCATTTTATTAGCAGCACCAGCAGCCGCTGCACTGTTACTCTTGTCTCCAGCAGCAGAACCCGCACCAGTGCTCACATTCACGCTGCTTGGCACGACAAACGTCTGCATCTTCTCCGTCCCGCCGTGCTGCTCCGCCATTTCGCGCTTTTTCTTTTTCGCGCCCGGCTGCTTCTTCTTCTTTTTCCGCTCGACTCGCTTCTCGCCCCGGGCCAGGATCCGGGCCAAGCGCGCCCGCATGTCGCTCCACACAGTGGCGGAGCCGTTGGCCAGGGGACCGGGGAGCCCCTGAATGGACTGGAATTTCCGCGTTTTCTCCACCACTTGCTCCTCCTGTCCCTTGACCCAGTAAAGGATATCGTCCGCTTTCGTTGCGAGCCAAGGTTTCAGCTGGTTCGAATAAACCTGATAGATTTGGGTGGGGTACAACGCATTTCTGGGATGCATAGCATAAGCATTATACGAACCAAAATCTATGCAAAACAAAACGGAATATTTTGACAAAACACGCTGCCAAAATTCTCCCACTCACCTCTGGTATCCTTATTGGCAGATCGTAAGTCGGCAACGGCTCTTCCACCTGTCCTTGCTCTCGCAAATACACTTCAAACCTGGCCACGAAGTCCCGCACCGTTTCTGCCTCTTTTGTGGGCGACATCACTGCAGGTAAAAGTTTGTCGGCGGAGGATGCGTGTAGTTTCGCAGCAGGGGCAAGCGCAGCAGTAGAAGCGTTGACCTTAGAAGTTGTACTTGATAGAGCAGCTGCTTCACCTGCACTCCCGCTCGTGGGATTTTGGCGTTGAACTTGAAACCCGACGCTGCTGCTGAGTTTTGGTGGACTGTGACTCCTGGGCCGGTTCCACTGCTCCACGTCATCCTGCGAGGGGAAACGCAGGAACTCCGGCGCCCCGAACCGCTGCGGCACGCCGAGGGGCAGTTCATTTTGCGTGGTGGAAAACCCGGATCGCCACCCGTGGCCGGTCTCGACCAGCATGGTCCGTTTCCCCTTGCTATCGGCGACCGTGCTGCTCATCTCCTGCCCGGAGTGCAAGCTGGACAACTTCGTTTTCCCCGGACTTGATGCAGCAGTCCCATGATGTAATGATGACCCCCCGGCCTTCGGTTGTTGATGAAACATGTTGACGTTGCCAGCCGCACCGCTCGCCCTTCGCCGCCGGAAGTCCTCGACTTTCCCCACCACCAAGTACTTGTCCGGCCGTCTCTTCGCCTGGGAAAAGTACATGCCAGCCGCCTCCGTTTGGGTCTGGTAGAAGGGGTGCGGGTCTTTGTCCTGTGGCATTCGGCCGCCCCCGGGGCGAAGGGATTTCGGAATCAGGCTGAAATCTTGATGTTTCTTGCCAGGACTCGCAGGTGATGTTGCGACTGGTTGATGATGTTTTCCCGGGCTAGTGGAAGGGGAAGACATGGACTGTTTCATCGCCGCCGCCCGCTCTACCCGGTTGTACGGACCGACGCTGGTGAGAAGCGCCGAAGCCTTGACCTGAAAGGACGGAATGATCATCAAGCAGCAGCTACCGTTCCGACAACTCCCACTTCTAGTTCCAATGCATGGTCATGTTGGGTCATTCAACATATTCTAAATAAAATGCGCCGTGCTCATGACCATGAGCATGCTTCTTCATACGAGGAGTCCCTTCACGCTCACTCTCAGTCTCACAAATTATCATTCCAAATCAATATACCGGCGCAATTTTCTCCAAATCCATTTGCAGCCTCTTTGCTGCGTCCAAGAGCTCCAGTATCCGTGCGCGGTTCGTCAGCTTGTTGTTCTTACCGCCGGATGGTCCGGGGAAGAGAAAAACCGCTCGGATATCCCTGGTCACTTCGAACATCTGCCGTTGCACGAACAATAACGTTTCGTCCTCGTATGGATTGCAAAAATGTCTGGGTCTGGAAACTCGTAATGCTGCGTTGGGTATAATGAATGCTCTGTAATGCACAGCCAAGCATGAGAAATATCTGCGCTTCTTTGTGTTGCGTTTTTCTTTTTCGCATGACAAACTGCGTTTTTGCATGACAGGCAAAAGAGTCTCTTCTTGGATACGCATCGCAAACTTTTTGGTCATGCCAGACAAGCATGACAAATCTCGCAATCTTCCAGACCCACGCATTTTCGTATTTGATACCTCGGTCTGGAAGTTCATCTGGTACCATTTCTCAAACTGCTTCGCCTCGTCTTGCTCGTCGTGGAGCAGTTGTTCTTCCTGTAGCTGCTGCTCTACCTGCTTCCGGGAGGTGTGCTGTTGTTGTTGACTAGTTGTTCCCGCCCCGAAGACCTCGGTGGTTGAAACTGCCGCAGAAAACAAGTTCTGCTGTGAAAAAGTCCCCGCGTCAGCTGCTGTTGTAGTTCCTTGTCCTTCTAAAAACGCACGACTGTTCGCCAGCGAGCTGGGTAAGTGTGGCGCTGCGGCGATTGTCATGGACTTGTTCGACTGTCTGGGCGAGCTAAGAGATGTGGACGACGAAGCCCCGCCTTTGCCGACTAGAATCCCGCCAATGCCAGTGTGCAGTTGCTCCGTAGTAGACTGGGACGGCTCAAAGAACCCGGCGTGAGGACTATCGGCGTGTTGATCTACACCTACCACTTTGCTGGAGGAGATGGTCGGAAATTCAAAGTCATCCGCCGCCATCTGGAAAAATTGCTGCGGCAAGGGCTGGACTTTTTTCACGTCCTCCAATTTGAATTCGACCGTCTCCAAGTGGTCCGCGCTGGTCGTGTGAAGGAAGAGGGTGCCGAGGAAGAAGAGGAAGGAACTGTAGCTCAAGTGACACCAGATCACGGTCAGGTCAAACAGAAAAAGCGCAAATTGGTCGATCGTCATCCGCCGTTCGTCGATGGGACCTTTAAGGCGTACTTTATTGATTTCAATTTCAGCCGTGCCAGTACTTGATGCAGTAGAACGATTGGCGGATTCTGTCGAATGTTGAAGATTGATAGAAAACAATGCAGGACAGCTTGCATCAAAAAATCATCTCGGAGGTATGCAAGCGTACAAAACTCCTAAATTACGTTGGTCTTCCATGCTCGACTGATGCGATTGGGAATCGTCCGACGTCAAAGTAGTGTTATCCGCGGCTACGATGGTAGTCGACTCCAGCCAGTCTGTAACCGCAGATGCGCGGGCCGTACTTAAGTCGAGTTCTTGCTCTTGGAGGAGAACGCGCTGGAGCAAGATATTGAACTGGAGGAAGGTATCTGTTGAATTCATTTGTAGCATAATCGCGACTGATTTTGCTTGATCTTGGTGTGAAGAACAGGATACACGACAACCACGACGTCAAGAACAGACCTCACAAAGAAATTACCCATCCCAATCGTGCTCGACTCCACCACTGGAGTAGCAGCCCTTCCCGACTGCTTTGCCTCCCTATCCCTCTCCCTCTGTTCCTTACTCGCTGCGGTTTTCAGAAGCGTGCGCCAGAACTTGAGCAGCGTTTGCTGTATGGCCGGGGTTTGAAACAGGCACAGTTTGCGCTCGACATTCAAACCGTGTTCCTCTTCACTATCGGCGTTCGAACCAGCGTCGTTCCCCTGTAGTTTTGAAGAAGGTAGTTTGTACTACAACATCTTCGTGTGACGATAGAAGCAGCGAGATCAGTACTTAGAGCATTCGTGGAGAAAGATGAACATGAATCTGCATGTTTAAGTTTATGCGCTTCATACATGAGGTCAAGGTCATGGTCATGAGTTCTCCTGCATATAAAAATGCAAAACTAGCAGGCAAGTAAGTAGCTGCTTCTAACCAGATTCAAGGCTGCGTCTTCGTCCGCGCTTTGTAGATGCACCGCCTCCGCCGCTTCATCCCGCTGCTGCACGTATTTCGACAGAAATTGCTCGTCAAACCCCGATATGGATTGCAAATACGTCTGGGTCTGGAAACTTGTAATGCTAAAAGTGAACGATAGACACACTGCAATACGCAGCGACGCATGACAATTTTTTGGCTGCCATGTGTTACGTATTCCGCATGGCAAACTGCGTTTTTGCATGACAGATAAGAGGACCTTTTCGTGCCTATGCAACACAGATCCTCGAGGCATGCCAGACAAGCATGACAACCTTGCTTTCTTCCAGACCCAGACATTTTTACATTTGATACCCGACTCCTTGTTTGGCGACGAAGATTGACCGATCGCCAGCGAGCTGCCGCTCGCCCCATGGTCCAGACTGGCGGAAATCATCTTGACGACGAAACAGAGCTGTCAGCGCCGGGCGGGAAGCAGCAGCTGTGGAGGAGCGAAACCGAACGGAAATGTTCAGTAATTGCTCGAGCAGTGGAATCTGTTTCAGTAGTTTCTTCTGAGGGCCTTCTTTATCACTTCATTTTTGTCTTGGACAACTTGGACAGCAGTTACATCGCTCTCCAACTATGTTTTGTTCAGAGTGAGTCTTCTAAGCTACAACTTTTCAACAATGTGATAGATACATACTCATTATCACAGCGACGGGAGCAGAAAATGAAGCGAAAAGAATTACTAGCCGCAGCAACTCCACGAGCTCTCACATCTTATTGCCTCCTCGTCAATAAAGCACCAACGAAGACCGCACGACCTTCAGTCACATCGACGCGCTGCTCGCCTTGCCAAAAAGCGACAGCGAGCGACTGTCGAATCTTGACCGCGAACGAAATGGATGCACCAGCCAGTAGATCTGTTGTCACGAGGCGAAAGTCAAAATCACAGCTACGATGAAAACCGAGAACCGATCAGGAATATCCCGTGTAATTACGAATAAATCGAAGCGGAGCAAGACGACGAAGGATCGGTGAGACGATATTGCGATAGCAGCATCCATGGTAGAAAAGCAACACAAATAAAACTGGAGCATTTACAGCTGCATAGCCACCTGTGAACTGACAAAGTCTAAGGCAGCGTAAATCACTTTCCGAAAACAGAAAGCTTGTTCGTGGTTTGTTGCTGCGACTGTATTTTTCATGTGATTGGACCCTGGACCTTGTCGATGATTCATCAAGTGGAGGTTCCACCGTGGACAATTATTTCCTGCAGACATTCTTTTTTCTCTTTATCTGTTTCGACTGATTTCGATGTTACTCAGGAACTCCACACAGAATCTCGGCCGCATGGAGCCATACATTTTCCTGTATCACTTTACTGTGCTTCGACTACAAAATACGCTGATGATTTCCAAAAAATCTGGTTGCTTCGGATATTCACCTTCGGTTTCGGTCGCTTCGGTTAATATTTGTGAAATAGAAACAAGCTCTGCGGTCAAATCTGGCGTTCGAGTTCGACCGGGAAGTGTTATTTCGGTTTGTTACAAGTATTAAGGTTACGAGAAAAAGCTCGAGATGTAGTGTACGATCGAAAATTGTTTGTACTGCTGCGACTTTTACAAGCACTTTCCCCTGCGCGGCGCACCATCAATCCACTCACTTGTTGGGTCCGGCCGCACCCCCGGTCGCGCCACTGCTGCTCGACGCGGCGGCACCCGCGGTACCACCACTCCCTGCTGCCGCTCCTGTCTTACTTCCGGCCGGTGTGCCCCGCTTGGCCGTTGACTGCGAGTGGTGCACGGAGTTCACTTGCGCGGCGAATCTCAAGCTGTTGATCGATTCCGACAAGTATTTGTCCAACGGGGAGATGTTCGCAAACATCAAGGTCTTGCTGTCCCCCCCGAGACTGTCTTTCAGCATCTGGGTGAGCTTGCTGTCCCGGTAGGGGATGTGCGACGACTTGTTATCCGATAGCGCCGTGATCACGCCTGCTAAAGCGGACAAAGACTTATTGATGTGCTGGGCCTCTTTCATCCGATCCCCGGTCGCTTTTGATTTCTCCACCCGCTCGGAGCCGGCTAAATCCACCAAAGACAGCAGCCCCTTCAAGGTCGTGTTCCGGGGCCCCTTCCCGTGGAGGTTCAGCTGGAACACCGTGTGCGACCGCGAGGACCGGTCGTTGATCGCGGTACTGGCGTAGGACCGGAGCGAGTGCGCTCGTTGCAAGGCGTCGCGGACGTCCTCCTCCCGCTCCACCTTGAACGTGCTGGCGTTCGTGGTGCTCTCGTGGTCGGGGGCCATGATGACGCTGACGTCCTTGCCCTTGTTCAGCAAGTCCCGGATGTTCTCGTTGTAGATCTCCATGAAGCTGATCGAGCACTCAAACTGCCACCCGCTCGTGTTCCGCATGTGCTGAAACACGTGCTTTACCGCCCGGGGGATCATGCCCGCGTTGCGCTCGAAATTCTTTTCCGTGATCGCCTGCTGAGGGGGGCCCTCCATCGTGTAAGTCTTGCCGCTGCCTGTGATGGACATTTGCCGCTCAGTTGCTGATGCTTATGCATGGTTTCAGTTAAGAAGTGCAGTACGGAACGACCGCAAAACAAAACAAATGCGATCTCGAGAACAAAAATCCACATTACCTGTCTGCCCATAGGCGAATATCGCGACCTTGTACCCGTCCAGCGCCGATTTGACCAGCTGCGAGATTTCCTCAAACACGATCTTCTGGCTTGCGTCCGTGTTGAAGACCCGGTCGTAGTGAAACGTCCACTTGTTCGTCTGTTTCTCGCACCCGCTCACGTTTAAAAACGATGCGCTTTCCAGTTCCATGTTCCCGCTGCGCTCGTCAATCTTCATCTGCGCCGCCTTCTCCTTGTTGGATTCCTCCGCTGGCGTCATCGGGCGGATCCGGACGAAAACCCGGATGTTCCCCTTCACCTCAATGTACTCGTTGAACTGTTTATGAACTGCAAAAGTATCTTATTCGTATAAATGCATGACAAATTTCCTCAGCATGAGAAATAAAATTTGTATATGCAGATTTGCCTTGGAAACAAGATTTGTAATGCAAGACTTGCATTTGTACGAGTACGATACTTTTGCACAGGATACCGTTCCTTCGTTTTCAACACCAACAGCGACCTTTTCTGCTGGATCTTCTGCTTGTACAGTTGCGCTTCCTCGATGCGCGCCTTCCAGGACTCGATCTCCTTCAACTTCGCCATCTCCTCCTTGTGTCGCAGTTTGAACTCCTCTTCAATGCACTTTTTCCGGTTGTTGTGCTTCGCGATCTCCTCGAGTTCCAGCTGCTTCGTCCGCTGCAGCGTATCAAACCGCTCCGTGGCGTAGCGGAGCTCTTTCCGGCTAATCTCCACCTTCCGCTCCATCTCGTCCTTCTGCTTTTTCTTCGCCTGGATCTTCGCCTGCCACGTTTCGCGGGCGGACTTGAGTCTCTCGATGAACTCGTCGCGTTGCATCACTGCTTCCTCCTCTTTAATCGTTAGTTCTGCTTCCTCGCGTTGCAGCTCCTGCACCGTCTTCTCCGCCTTTTTCCGCCGCTCCGAGAGCTCCTGGATCTCCAGGTTGAGTTTGTTCCTCTCCTCCTCAAGCTCCTTCGTTTCCGCGGTAATCGCCGTACTCGCGGCCAACTTCGCGGTCCACCCGCCCACGCGCTTTCCCTGTTGTTCCGGGTTGTTCGCGGAAGCCGGTTGTTGGCCCTGGGAAGAAGGAAGAGGTGGAGTTTTTGACGAGTCATCGGCATGTGGAAATTGTGCATTCCAGATAGTAGAGACTAAAAAGGCATGACATTTCAGAGGAATGGGGATCCGTGCACAGTTGAACAGTATACCAATTCAGGTTACACCAAACATCAAGATGAAAATCTCTACCAATCTCGGAGAGGGCGGTCTTCCCGCCTTTGCAACCGAGCCCAGCCCAACCAAGGTCATATCCCCGGTGGCGCTCCGCGGCGTTCCCGCCCTTGCTTTCGCGCCGATCGGCGGTCCGTACCCGCTGCTTTGTGCGTTCGCGTACAAGCCATGTCGCGCTGGGGGTCCCTGCCGTGGCGGGGTGTTGCGCCGCAACGGCGGGTTGTACTTGTGAAACGAGGAGGAGGCCGAGGAGCCGCCAATCTGTTCGCTCGCACCGGGCAAGAGGAGGCCGCTGCTCGAAGCCGACGTATTGTTCCCGATGGCTGCGGCGCCCACGGCAGCCGAGGAGTTGAGTAGCGAGCTGTTGGCGCCGGAGAGACTGAGTAACGACAAGTCCTGCTGCTGCAAGCGTTGCGGCGCTACAGCGCGGACCTGAGAAGACGATTTTAGGATTTTAGGTCGTTCAGAAGCGCGGGTAGTAAATTTTCTTGATGCTGTAATATTTGGAGCTGCTTCTTATCTCTATGATCTCTGTCTTCTGTATGGGCACTGCAACTCCAACTGCTGTGGCTCACGCTTTGTGCAACAATTTCCGTCGAAGTAGTGGCATCATCTCGGACTACCTTCACAGAGGGAAGGCGCAGAAGACTGGCCCTCAGGGATTGAGAGGGTCGCGCCCGGGAGGTGGGCTTGCTTTCATCTGGGTCGTCTGGCACTTGATTTTTTGCGTTCGATTCAGTTTCGATCGATATCGAGGTCGAAGGTGCTCGCTCGTTATGCTCTCTCATTTCCGCTCGCCTGCTTACACTTATCCTAGGTTGATGTAAACAGGTCGGACCGCCGGAACCCTTCATAGTTGAACCGTTCTTTTCGCTGCCCATTTGTGTCCGCTGCAAGTGTAAGTTGTCGTCATGTCCTCGCGCCGAAGGTTTGTCCACACTCTGTCTCTGAGACTGAGCTTTCCAGCTGTCATAATCCCGATTTCGCACAGTGACGCTCCTCCTGCTGCAACTCCTGCGGCTGATGTGCAATAGCGATGCCAAGTCTTGATTTTCTGCTGGTAAGGATAAGCGCAAAGGGTAGGGGGACCTAGCTAGTGGTATTGGTGGCGCAGCGGCTTGTGGCAGTCCTCGAGGCTGCGGTATTCTCGAGGGCAGGACCCTTGCCACCAACCTGGAAGTGGACGATGATCCAGTGGCTGCCTCTGCGAGACCGCCTCGCTGCACTCTCGACGGGGACGGCGGCGGGTAGGAAGCGGACAGGGCCTTAGGCTGATCCAGCTTCACTTTGCTCGCAGAAGCGGACGGTGGGCGTCGGAGTGGCGAGCTACTGTATCTGTTTCTGTAAGGCCGTCGAGATGCATTACCACAAAAATTGTCCACGTCTCGTCCCGAAGTTGTAAAGAGATCCATCTTGTTCCCTGCACTTCGCCGCGTAGTAGTTGCAGACGGTTCGCGGCTGTTTCTCAGACTATGCGACGCTGTCAGACTTGAGCTCTGGAGGCGCCGTGGTCCAGGGGTCCTCGCGGCCCTCGCACTTCTTTGCCCTCCCACTGCAGATGATGAAGTGCCTGCCTTTACAGTCCGACGCTCCTGCGGCCGTCTCGGGC
This sequence comes from Amoebophrya sp. A120, assembly GCA_905178155.1. Taxonomy (NCBI): domain Eukaryota; class Dinophyceae; order Syndiniales; family Amoebophryaceae; genus Amoebophrya; species Amoebophrya sp. A120. Next base: position 3,328,892 of record CAJINV010000007.1, on the reverse strand, counting down.
TCTCATCCAGAAATCCATCCGGGCCCCACTCTCCCCCGCGATGCGGAAATGCATCAGCTTCTCTTGTTCCCGTGTCAGAACTATACGCTGTGTCTGGCAGGTAGTAGTGCAGTTCCAGAGTCGTGCTGCCCTCATCGTGGGAGCAGGATGCGGTTGAGGAATAAAACGGACTTGAGGCAGTCGTGGAGAAGGAAGCAGAAAGCGGGCATCTATCGTGATGCGTTCGACTCTGATGCGGACAAGGCTTAACGTTGGTCGTCTCCGAGGTTATTGGCGGCCCGAAAAACAACGCGGTATTTAGCAAATGCGCTGAGGAATCGAGATTATCAGCGTGCTCTTCCGCTTGTGCCTCCTCCGCAAGGTCGCGAACTTGCCGAGCCGACGACGATCCTTGCTGCCCCAGCCCCGTGTCAGCGTCATTGTTCCGGCCGCTCCTGTGGTTCTTCCGCGTGAGTCCTCCGTCGATGTAGCTCCAGGGGTCCTGCATTCGTCTGGTAATCATGATGGTCTTTCCATCGACGCCATGGCTCCTGGCTTCATCTCCAGCAACGCACTCTTCAAACCACCTGCTCCTCCTTGGCTCAAAAGTCTTCGCCTGCCCTGCTGCCGCTTCGCCTTCCAACGAGTCTAGCTGCAGAGGTGACAGTGGCAAAACTTCCTTCCCAGGAGTAGGAGATCGGGTCTGCTTGTTTTCGTCCCCAGTTATTTCGATTGGTTCATCAATCTCACTAGCGTTCTCTCGCTCGCTATCGATATCGTCATCTCTCCACGACACTAGAGGGGAAAAGGGTAGCAAGTCTTGTTCACTTTTCTTCGCATTTTCAGCTCCGGGCTGGTGCGAAGGACTGAGCAGGTCGAGGTAGTTCATCTTCCCCCGAGTACTAAAACTGTGCTTATGCCGGTCCTTACCCTTAGTGCAGCTGCCATGTGGAAAATCGAAATCTGGCGGCAACGAACGAAGCTCTGCTGCGTCGAAAAAAGACTCCTGCTTAGGCGGATCCTCTTCCGCATTCTGGTCCAGGACCACCACCTCTGGCACAGGCAGTACTTCTTCCTCTCCGTCAGGACAAGAGGAATGAGGAACATCATCATAATTATTCTCCTGGTATGCTCTTGTACAAGAATCCTCATGAAGATTTTGATTTTCACTATTATCCAAAAACAGCATTACCCCGCCTTGCTCGTCCGCCACCTTTGCCCGCTTGCTGGAAGAGAAGGAGTCGAACCCCAACCCGCTGCAGTCCACCATGATCTTGTCCAGCGTGCGGTTCAGCTCCGGGTCGCTAACCCGCTCCAACCGCCGCTTGTTCCGGTTGCTGGCCGCACTGGCGTCCAACTCCGCCGCGTCGACGGATTGGAGGTCTTTGCTCCGCGCGTTTGCGATCGACGCGTACGAGAAACGACCACTGGCCCGCCCGATGGGGTTAGAAGTACCACCTCCATCTTGGGTGGCAGAGGGTGCTCCTCCTCCTGCTCCGGTGGATGATGTCAACTGCTGGATCCCGCTTTCCTCGGCCGGTCGCAGCGGAGCCGCACTCGAAGAGGACACAGCTGCACCTGGTGCACCGCCTGTCATCGGTAGGTGTACTTGTGACGCAAGTTCGATGTAGCTCCGTGCGCTCCGCGGATGAAACGGAAGGTTGTCGAGCTACAAGGACCGCGGCTGTAGGACTTTGCTGTTGCGAGACTGGTTCTCCATGTAATACATGTGATTCAGATTTTGAATTTCAGGAAGAAAGCTAAAATGCCAGATTTTCGTCGTAATTGTATGCTGTCGACGGGAAATCATCAAGTTTTCCTTCTAACTAGCAATACCACTGTGACACATTTTTATTTAGATCGAAAGGTTTTGGCAACATCAACAAGAAAGATTCATGGTTCATTCTCGAGCCGATTTTCGATTTCGGTTCTGCAGCAACAACGCAAAACTCGCCGTTATGTCAGTAGCCTATCACAACTCATCTCGTTCTTCGAGAGATCGATACGAAAACACGCACGCGCTGCTGTAAACACGACGAGAGCGCCGCACTAGCACTTAATATAGCACGTCGGAACACGAATATTAAAGCGGCCAGTAAAACAGCATTTCATTACAGGTCTTGAGGAAAGTCCTCGACCTGGTACCAAACGAAACGTAGAGTTTACTTTTTTCGAACGCGATTCGCTTACGCTTTGATTGTCAATCGCTTTCACTTTGCAGCATCGAGGAGTCGTGTCCGTTCATTACTTGATGATGAAACTTTTGAAACTGTCATCTCTTGTGCAATAGTGCTAGATCATTCTGTGTGCATTTTTCTGGTTTTTTTTCTTGGCTACTTTACGCTCTTGATGAAACTGAAACTGTATGGAAACAGGACTCATGCTGGTCACAATGAACGAAGTCTCGCTTTTTAGAGAACTCAGTGAGACTCCACTTCAAGGCTGGATGTATGTTGACGCAACACTTCAATACACAACGAATGTTCTCTACTGCTGAATCATGCATTTTCTTCATTCCCCTCCCCAGCCGCCCACGTAACGGTCGGCGTTGCAGTACTGGCGGCCCTTCCGGCAGTGCTTGGCCGCCCTCCAGCGGTGCTCGGTCGTCTCGCCGTACCCGGTCGGGTTGCGACAGTCGTTATCAAATGTAAAAATGTCTGGGTCTGGAAGAGTCCATGTTTGTCATGCGTGTCTGGCATGACTCTCAAATCTGTCATGCACGTTACCAAAGAGCGCCACTTTTCTGTCATGCAGAAACGCAGTTTGTCATGCAGAATTTTTTTTTTTTTGCTAGGCAATTCGTACGCCGGTCGGTTTTCGCTGATTTCTTTTTTCTTTTCTTTTTATTTTTTCTTTTTTTTTTTTGTTGCGTCCTCTTTCTTTTCTTTTTTTCTTTTTTTTTTTTATTCCGACACAGCTGACGCAAAAAAAGCGGTGGGCGATTCACGAAGAAGTGCGCGGGTGTGCTCGGCGTTCCCGAGGCCTTAGGCCGTACCTTTTTGATAAAATCCGGGCTGCGTCCTGGCTCCCGCGTTGCCGCCACCCTTCTATTCCATCTTCCCCTCCGCGTGCATGCATGTGCGCGGCTACGCCAGTCCATTTTGTGCTTATGTTTTTGACTAAGACAGAGAGGCGAGGTGCAGCCACTGAGGAACTTCGGAAAACGCTATGGGCTAAGTATTTTGGTGCTGTGTGCTACTGCTATCAGACTCTGCGCCCTATGACTTTGCAACAATGTCACTAGCCCCGGCCTTGATCTTACCCCGCCAGCCACTGCTGGAAAAAAAAGGAAGCAAGTCCCTGCAGTTTTGGAAAAAGGCGCAACGAGTGGGGGGGGACCACAGGAGTCACCCCCCCGCAAGCTGCGCACGCGTTGAAGTATCTGCTGCTTATTTCTACATGAGCTATCTGCTTCATCACGTAGCGACTCCAACAAACGAAGTGCTTTTACGAAGCGCGACGCTTTCAAAATACGAAGTGCTTGCTTCTTTCTTTCTTTACGAAGTTCTTTCTTTACGAAGTTCTTTCTTTATGAGTTTGTCATGCAGAATAGGCAACACCTAGAAGCTCAGAAACTTCTCATGCTGAGCCAGCAGTTGTGGCTTCCTCATGATATGCCACCCAGCATCACAAGTTTCCAGACCCAGACATTTTTACATTTGGTAGTCGTTGCGGCGGTACTTGGCCGTGAGGTTAGGTCCAATTCGTCTGAGGGGTCGTAGTTGAAAACGGTGCCGGAGAGGACCGTTCCACCACTAAGAAAAATTGTTCCGGTGGCATCGGGCGCGACCGTACTTGTTAAGTCTTCACTAGTGAAAAAGTCCCCACCTCCAAACCCGTCCGATGATCGACCCTCAAGAACTACTGCTCCCGGTTTAGCAGCGGACGATGCACGCCCTGTGTAAGTCGTCCGCGCTGAGTCAGGGCCCGCTTCGCAGCTTGGTTGCTGTGTTGATCCAAATTCAAAATCGTCGGGATGCTGATTTGTCAAAACAAGACTGCCCGGAGGACCTGCCGGTCGGCGGTCGTGCAGATGTGCGCCACCCGCTCCTCCCCCACGCGGTAGAGGTTCACGAGTCTCGTTTCCGCTTCGGTTAATACCCCCCAAACTGCCCCCCGGTATCACGCCTGTGGTCAAGCTCGGAATGGTACACGCCGATGAGCTTGACGTTGCCCACGCTCCTGGACCATCGCCGAATATTTGTTGCGTACTATTGTCGAAGAAACAGCACGCCTCCGCCACCGTTCGTGCTTGCGCCAATATCCCACAGAAAAAAGCTGGCAGGGCATATTTGTAATGCAAAAATAAATACACAGAAAAATCTGTCATGGGCGACCTCGTAGCATGCTATTTCGGGTATGCTATACAAGTTTTCTTGTCTATTTATTTTTGCATTACAAATATGACCTGCCAGTTTTTTTCTGTGTGATAGCCAAAATCTGTCGGTTTATTTCCAACAGACCTAATCTTGTGTACTGATTCTGCCGCCACTTCACCGGGCTCGGCTTGTAGTGCAGACACGCCATTTTGAAGCCCTGCAGAATTTGTGTCGATTGCCCGCTGCAGGCCAGGCAGCGAGGATCGAGGGAGATCACGGGGGGTGACGGTTTGTTTTGCAAGTTGTGGTGTTTCTGCTGCATTTTTCGCGTGGAACAAGAACTGCTACTGCTTTTCGGCCTCTGTTGCGCGTTGGTGACGAGGTGCATCTTCCGCGGACTTGGTGAATTGCTCGAATTTATTGCAGCTGCAGTTGCCCTTGGAAAAGTGGAACTGTCGGCCGTATTGTGAAACCCACTGTAATTCGGTTTCCTGGGACTGTAACTTGACGAAGATGTCGACTTCATCGGTGATGAACTTCCAGAAACCTCGCCCCCACGTAGCGCACCGCTACCATCATTCGGATTATTTTTATCGCGAAAGCCGACTAAGCTTAACCCCTCCTTATCCGTCTCATCTTGGACCAACAGCTGAGACAAGCAGTCCGCGGCATCGAAAACCAGCTCCAACGCACGGGAAATACGGTCCTGGTTTTCTTGCAGCAAACCGCTTGCCGACATAGCCTTTGTCACGGCCTTGCCGAGGTGGGTGCGCTCGATCTGTTTCAGTGTTTGTTTGGTGAAATCATGCGGAACATGACGTAACAAGACAGAGGACCAGTGCAGCTTCCTTGTGCTATTCTCAACATTGCAGTCACTGCCCAGCAAACAACCATTATTTCCAAAACAACCAACAGACCCTCGCATCCGCCAAGTCCCTCTTCCACCGCCGGTCACGTGCGATCAAATCCTCGCGTACCACTTCCACTTCGCGGTCGATGTCCGCGCGCAGCTCGGCCACCTTGCGGTCGATGTCCATCTCCTCCAATTTTTCCACGGCGTCCACAATGTTTTTCTGCGCATCCTTGTTCTCTGACAATTTCCGGGAAAACTCCTCCCTCGCGTCCTTGATACTCGCGTTCGTGTTCACCGCAATCACGTTGGACGCCGTCTCGAAGTGTTTTTTCAGATTTTCCGAAGTATCCGTGATCAATCGCTGCACCTCCGCGGTGTCGGCGCGGGCTGATAGAATTAAAAGTTGGGATGTTTTATGCGTTCTCTTCATCTTCCCGTTCGCATCATGGGCTGCTTTATTTCTTCTACATGCATACAAGCAAAACACATTATTTGATACTATAGGTTAAGGTTTATTTTGTTTTTTATTCAACAAGCTCCTGCGCCAAGTAGTTTATTTCTATACCTTCGTCAATTCTTTTCTGCATGACGCTGAGCTTCTTCTCGACTTCGAGTCTGAAAACCGCTTTTTCGCCCAGCTCTGCCAACTTCCCACTCAAGCTTTTGGAATAATTTTCCTCCTTCTCCAGGCGAAACAACAATTTTCCCAACTGCCGCTCCTGCTCAAACACCTGGTCCACCGTTTTCGCAATCGAGTATTCGCTTCTCGCGAACTTCAATTCGATGTCCGCTTTTGTGTCCGTGATTTCCTTCCCCTTCTGCACCAGTTCGTTGGTCAATTGCGCTTTCAACAGTTCAAATCTTCCCTGCAAGTCCTTCACCGACTCCTCGATGGCTTCGGTCCGTCTCTGGAGCTGTTGAATTAACGAGTTTTGTTGCTCACACTGGATTTTGTTGTTCCTGACCTTGTCGTCGATCAGCCGAATATTCCCTCGCATAAACTCCTGGTGCTCTCTCCGCTCCTTCTCCGCCTGGACCAATTCTTCCCGAAACTGGTCGATCGCGTAACACTTCTGCGTGGATTGCTTCGTCTCGTCGCGGAGGGAGAGAATTTCTTCCTTCTGCGATATTTGCTGCTTTTTCAGATTGACTATCTCCTGCTCGTAGGACTTGTTCTTCGCGACAGTCGGCTGCAAAACTTCCAGAACCATCTTCCGCACCTTCACTTCCAACTCCGCAAAAGCAACCTCGTCCAGGTGAGGAACTACGGCGGGGTGGTCGTTTGCATGCTGCATCATCCGGCTTCGCGGCGAAGACGAGGACGAGCTAGAAGATGCCGGGCGTTGTCCTGCGGGGCTGGCCATGGTTTTCGATGCTCTACGTTGAAACTTTGTTTATCCGGGCCACGACTCACAACTGTCAATACGATCTTCATCTTGCTTGTTCCTCGTTCTGTCGCAAATGTTATTTCTACATCTCTCGCCGCGAGGAAATGTCCTAATCCTCGGGCTCGTCGGGGGGCACTCCAAAAGCAAAAGTTTAGCACACGTTTATGAATGACGGACTCATTCGAAGATTCGCCTATCTTCTTTCGTCGAAGACGAAGTATCTATGAATCCATTGCTCGTCCACGTCCTTCAAACAAAAAGAAAACGATGCTGCTCCATAAAAATTTCTCCATACTAGGTACAGGTCACCTTCACTTCCACCACTCATCTTGATGGCCAACAAAACAAACTCAAATATTTTATGCAAGAATCTTAATTTATGCTACTTTTCCAACTATTTGTATTTCACGAGGATAGATACAGTTACAGCAGGCCATCGTGAAAAATCCGCATATTTTTTTGCTAGTTCAAAAAAGATGAATCTTGCAGTAAGCTCAAAAATGAAATTGAAAATCCGTACAGAAAAAACTACACCTCCGCGTACTCCCAAAGCACAAAATCATAGGTGCGCTGCATTGTTCGTAACACGGGCTCTGGAAGCGTTAGCTTACAGAACAGTTCCATCTCTATGATGAAAGTATATTATAAGTAAATGCTCTAGTCGGTCGAACAAAGAAAACCATGACCCACCCGCTCCGGCTCCTCAGTTTTCGATCAGTTGCGTGTCCACCGTGTGGGAGAGCGAGTCACTCAGGGCCGTCCGCAGATCCGCACACACGTTGATTTTCTCGCTCGTTTTTCGGTGCAACCCGGTGAGCTCCTGTATGGCGTTCTCAAACGTTACACTCTCAGCTGTCCCATGAATTTGTCATGTTGGAAGGCTAAGGGCAGGGCGTCTCCATGTAAATTATTTCGACAAACAGTAGCCGCATACCCGGTAAACTCTAGCGGAATTTATTGGGCAGTGCGATTTCTACCGAAGAGCCTCCACAGCAACTACTGGGACGGCTGCGACGGAAGTTGTGTGGGTGTCCCATGAATTTGTCATGCAAAAGCACCTTCAGCCGGCAGATCCAGATGATCGAGCTGCTTCGCATGACAAATTTCGGAAGGGCTAAACAGCATCTAAATCTGCGCCAAACTTGTAATGCAAAAGGCGCAATCTTCCTCCTTTCACTTTTGCCAGTCTTGCATTACAAATTTATGTAACAGTTGAGAATGTATCATTTGAGAGCTCCATATCCTGGTTCGCGGTTTCCAAGGTCGCGAGCAACGCCGCGGACTTCTGCTTCAGCTATCGTGTGTAAAAACGTCCCCACACTAGAGTTGTCATGCTAATGTGCAATGACAGGAACATTTGTAATGCGCATCTCCTTGAGAGGCATTTCCAGTCGTGTTTTGGAATTTGTAATGCTGCAAACAGCATGAGTAAATGGCTTTCTCATGCGGCTGTCCTTGCTGTCCAGCACTACACTGCAGATGGAAACTTGTCATGTCGAACTCCCAAAAATTGGCGATTTGTGTTGCAGATTTCCCATCTTGACTATGGGGTGGGGACGTTTTTACATAGGATATCAGCTCCGTGTGCTTCATACTTTCTAATTGCAGCTGTTCCAGCGCCGTAGCCTTGTCCGCCCGTTCCGAAGCGAGAAGTCGGCGGTAGGACTGCTCTTTGCTGTCAAACTCCTGTTCGAGGGCTTCGTTCCGTTTAATTTGCTGCTCCAGCTCCTCCTTCAGCTGCTTATTTTCCTGCAGGGCTTCCTCTAATTTCCGCTGCTTCTTCGCGCCCATCTCGATTAACGCCTTTTTCTCTTCCTTGTTAGTCGCAAGCTCGGAAATGTGGGCTGTAGTTTGGACGAGGTTCGGGCAGTGATAATTTGTCCCCTGCAAAACCTGACACAGACAAAGCACGTAAAAAACGAATACAACAGTCTACAACAAAACAAACTTATACCTTTAAACCCGGTTTCTATCGCATCGACGACCGCAGGCAAGCCCGGCGCGTGCTCCTCCGCAATCATACTCCGTGCCGGCCCGTCCAGCAAAGCCGCCAGCCGATCCCTCGCCGCCAGCGTCTCCCGCGCTTCTTCAGCTGCTTGCCGCAAAACGAGCTTCGCTTTCTGCTGCTTGTTCTGTGCCGTGTAGAAGTCGTCTGGATTGCTGTTGTTGCTGTTTTGATTCTCGATTGTTTTCTCCAATTGTTTCGCGTCAACTAGCAAGTTGGATTTCTTCGAGCTCAGTAGCCCGCTGTGCAACACCAAGCGCTCCATTTCCACCCCCTGGTCCGCTTTCTGCTTCAGCATCGGCAGCACCGTTTTGGACAACACGGAAAAATCCCCGTTCGCCAACAGCTCCCGGTCGATGGGACTGACGAACTCGTCGGGGAGTTCTCCAGCCAGATCCCGCGCGACGTCAAAATGGGTTCTCTGCAAGTAGGCGTTCAGGAACTGCGCGGTCAACTGGATCGACACGTGCTTCGCGTCTTTCAAGGCTACGGTTCCCGTTTTCTGCAGTTCCGCCAACTCCCACGGGGATAGCAGAATCGCGTTTCGGTCGAAGGGGGGCAAATGCGTGAACAGCTTCCGCTTTTCGCGATCCGGCAAAATATCGTAGATCGCTTGGTGACTGTTGTTGATCGTGTTGTTTAACTCGTGCAGAACCTCAACCACGTCAAACAGTTGCGTTTGGAGCACGGACAACTTGTCCGGTTGCGAAACGATATCGACGTCCACGTGACTCCCGGTCGTTTTTACCACCGGCGCGTTCTTCTGCCTCCACCGACTTTCCAACTCGGCCTGCCGTTTCGGGTGCGTGGAGGCTAGAATCTGCAACAAGTGCTTCTGCAGCGTGTTCGCCTGCTTCTGGAACTCGTCGACCAAGTAGAGATTCCGGCTTTGCAAGTTCTTCACAAACTTCAACAGTTTTTGGAAATCCAGCCTTTCCGTGATGGAAGTGGATAACCTGTTGTTACTCGTGGTCAGTTCGTTGGTTTGGAGTAGAATGGATTCGAGATCGGGGGAAATTTTCCGCAATTCCTTGCTGAAATCACTCAGCGCGAGGTTCTGCTCCGCTTGCCGAAGCAATAACAGCGCTCTTTCGTCCAGCATCTGGCACTCCTTCGTGTTCTTGTTCTGGCTGTTCTGCGGATTCTGCGTTTCGAACTGATCTTCACTCCCGCTGCTTTCCGTGGGGTTCATATCCCCACCCAACCCGCCCTGCGAGGGATGGAGCAGCGAAAGTCGGAGTTTCACGGAGGAGGAAAGCGAGCGAAGTTCTTCGGACAGGGAATAAAGGGTCACGTGCCGCGGAGGCAGGGGAGGAGGCAGTTCACCTGAAGATGGGGTGTTTCAGTTTCAGTCTTATACACCACGGGCAGCATTTTTGATGCACGACAAAGAAGAACAGCGATCATCTAGGCAAGCGAAACCAAACAATAAGCGGATTTGAACGTCAACATGCATACGAAAGTAGACAAACCAGTACCGACAGCCATCGCGTCCTCCCGCGTGGGCAGGTCAATCCTGGGTTTTGACGAAACTGTCGACTTTGGCACCCGCGGCCGGGAGAACGCGGTCGAGAGCATCACCTCGCTCGGACTCATGCCGAGATTCGAAGACGAACCTCCCCCCGCAGATCCCGCACCAGTCCAGATCCTTTCGATTTCCTCCTGCTTTGTCGGGGAACCCGGCTTAATAGACGCCGACGAGGACCCAGTGGATACAACTGCTGCACCACCAGCAGAATTCGTACTATCTGCGTTGTGGAACTGCGGATACCTTTTGTTCATTTGAATACTCCGAATCGGGCTGCCCGAAACGGCTTGCGCCGTCAAATTCTGACTCATCTGTTGGTTGATATCCGTGGTCAGCGGCGAGGACCCCGTGAAGCGGAACTCCTGCTCGACCTCGTTCGCCGGAAAGCTAACCCGTTTCGGATTTGGATTTCTACCCTTCATTGTCTTCTGGTCAGCCAAGTACTCTTCAAGGGAGCTACCGCCGCCGTCCACCATGCCGCCCGGCGGAAGCCTTGAAGTTGTAGATGTTGCACTACTACTAGAAGAGGGTGCAAATAAGTCGGCATTTTTGTTACCCCCCGCCATGGCGGAATTCAGCCGGGGGACTTTGAATGTTACTTCGTCCCGCGGTTTCGGCTTCAATTCCCGCTCGTACATGTCGGTTTCGGCGAGCTTAAGGCTGGAATTCTTCATGATAGAGGTTGTTGAAGATGCCTTTGTCATTTTCGAATTTTCTTGCACATGATTTTCTTCGCCAGAAGACGAGCTACTAGAGGAGGAGGTAACTGGGCCACTGCTAGAAGACGATGAGCCTCCAGATGACGAGGTTCCGCTCGCGGTGGTAAGTTGCTCTGCTGTTCCCTGGTGCTCCTGCTCCATTTTCATCATCGCACTTGATGTTCCAGCACTACTAGTTCCCCCCTTTTTCAGTAGCGTTTCGCGGAAAAAGTTCAGGTTTTCGTTTTGCTCCGGCAACCTCACCGGCTCCAACGTCATCTGCGGTAAAACCTTCTGCCCTCTTGCGTGGTTCGCATGCTGGGGCAGCTGGCCGAGGCGGTCCGCTGGACCGGGCGCTGCTACGGTGTGCTCCCCATCCACCCGGTAAACGAGGACTGACTTGTTGTAAGGGATTAAGTCATTCCACGCCTGCTTCAAGTCCTTCTCGTTCGTCGTTTTCTGGTTATGTACGAGCACAATTATGTCGCCCTGATGAAACAGCTCATCCGTCTTTTGCACCGTGGTTTGGCGAACGGGGGGCAGTGGCGTGTTTGCCGGTACGCGAAGCTCACGCTTCACGTACTCAATCTGCTGCTGCTGCTGGGCCATTTTGGTGAGTTCGTTCTACTTAACTAAATATACGAATCTTTCAAGAAAAAAAACACGTGTAAACAGGAGACCATCGCCCCCTCTGGCCGCACAGCTAGCAAAGGTGAGTAGAGAGTATACATGCTTGTCGCTATGCTTGTCGCTTTTTATTTCATGTGAATAAGACATTTCGCGATGACCTCGACCGACACAGCTAGGTTGGTAGTTACGACAACGACGGAGAGCCACGATGACGATAGAGCCGGAGCAGACGACATTTACATTACGATTCGTATGTGCGACGAAGTATGCATAGGTTACGCGAGTTTTTCTTTTTTGCTTCCCGAATCGCAACAGTGCCAGCAATTGAAGATTGATTCCACGAGGGATAAAATGTGGACCTGGTAAAATACGACCGATAAAGGCAGATCAGTACGACCCGGATACGGATTTCGCTTTCGCTGCAAGAGCAAGTGTACAAGATCGCTCGCATAATTCTTGCTTTTCGTTCCGGTTCTTCCTCACTGACCATGCATAACGACACGAAACATCATAAGTACAACTAGATGAGACGCGGTTTCATTTTCCATCGTACGTCCAACAGCTTCAGCTTTAGCATAGTTCCACCTTACAAGAATCTCAGAAGAAGTTATTTGGTCTTTTCTTCAAAAAGGATCCTTCCCGCTCCGCTCCGTTCGAGCGGGACGAGGACGAACAGGCTACATTCACCGACCGCCCATCAAATTTCATGTTTCGCACTCTCTGATAAAGCTGCTGCACCACGGCGGTAACCGCTAAAACCGGCTCGGAAAAGGCGCTGCAGTCGGCGTCCGGAGGCGGTTCGGTGCCGGCAGAACTGGTTTTTTTCACGACATAGCACAGCATCGGCGTCGTGAACTCCTCCGGGGTGAGATTGCTCAGCGTCTGAGCGTTTATCGAATCGCCGCCCATTTTGAAAAGAAGAATCAACAGGTACTTTTTTGTTGTACACTCTAGTTGCAATTATCCTGTGGATTCCGTCGGGTGTCGTGTTCTTCCGATAGGTAAAATTGAAATCCACGAATCACCGAAAACTGAAAAGCTGCGATTGCGAAAGTTGCAATACGAGGTGAGTCTTCTTTTACAGAGAGAATCAACATCGACTCGGTGTAGTACTCTTTCAACGAACTTCGATTTCGATATCGATTCAAATACAAATACGACTTTAAATCCACCCCTCACTTCTGGTCGACTTCGGGTCAATGCCCTGTAACGATAAGGAAACGATGTTTTTATCCAATGTAACCACGACCTCAAACCACGAACACGAAAGGCAAAACTATCGTACACGTTTCAGAACCTGTGGCTGCGATCGACAGGCTTTATTGGTGCTTGGTTGTGTTTTTCGTGAAAGAGTGCAACATGTTTCGAGGAAATCAAGATCAACTTGAAAAAAAATCACGATCCGCCGCTGGCGCCCGCACATACTGACCTGATATTCTAGATCGAGCAGCTGGGCTGCGACTGCTCTTGCGGCGCTTTGTGCTATTGCTAACGGTACTACAGTTCTTTTCATCCCCCTTGACGAGCACACTGTCAACAACCTCAAACATCCCACTCCTCTTGTTTCGCGCCTCCGTCATCCGCTCGCCCGGTCCGGCGTGCCTGGAGCCAATTGCGCTTTCCCGCAACCCCAGAGTGCTCCAGTCGTTGTCGATCCGGGAGAGAAATCCCGTGTCGGCCTGCTCGTACTCGATGTTGGGTCGAACGACCACGTGAGAACTGGTTGTCTCTCTGCTTCTCTTGTCGTCACGCAGCAGCGCTGTCGGAGCAGGGAGAAGGTCGCGTGGCTCGGGATCGGAGAGGTATTGCGCCTCGTCTTCGAAATAATGGTCCACCTCCTGTGTGGGCAAATTCTCGCAACCTACAGATGAGCAGGGTATCATGGTTTGGCAGGACTCGCAGATTTCCTCAGACCATTCTCCTTCGGTGTCGCAGTCGTCCGGATTGTTCTTTCTTTGCCCGTACAGATCTACTAGAACGACTTGGTCCCGTTCTTCGGTTGGACCAGCATAAGTTGCAAAAATATCGCCGCGAAGAGGACCATCATGAGGTCCTCCTCGTGAAGACATCTTCACTACTGCAGAAGTTGTACTAGAACTCGACGAGCGGGTGAAATTGCTACTGCAACTCCGATCCGATTCGGGTTCCGTCATGAACAGTTGCACACTCTTTGCCGACGATGGCACGGCACTCTTGGCCGAAGAAGGTCTAGAAACGGAAGGAGGACCCGGTCCATTCTTGGCGGCTGGCGTTTTGGAGTTCGCGGCTTGTTTTGCTGCTGCAGAGCTAGTCGCCAGCTTCCCAGAAGCGGAGGTGCCTGAAGCTGCAGCTGTCTTGGCCGCAGAGGTAGCTGACTTGCTCGGTGCAGAGGCTGCTTTCGACGAACGATCCGCAGTCACAGAGGTCGCCTTCGCGGAAGTCGCAGCACCGACCGGCGCACTAGGTGGTCTTGAAGTTGCTGACGCCGATGGAGGTTTCGCCGTAGTCTCAGGCTTTATTGACTTGGCAGGAGTAACTGATGCTTGTGCCGCAGTTTGAGACGTAGTGGGTAGCTGCACTGCTGGCGCTTTACTCCCGATGCCGCTAGTACTTGTTTTTCCTGCAGTTCCAGCCACAGGAGTCATAGCCGCCTTTGACAGCACGGTCGCGCTTGAGGTCGCGGCTTTCATTTTGACGCCGACAGATGGAGACTGTGCAGGTGCCGCTACTGAAGACGAGGTTCTGCCTGCTGTTGCTGTCTTAGCAGCTGGCAGCTTAGGGTTGCTTGCCTTATCCGTAACCGCTGCACGTCCAGAAGCGGCGGAGGAGGCGACGCTCGACCTACCACCAGCGGAGACACTTTGCATTGGCTTTGCCTGCTGTGCTGCGGTCGTGCTGGGGGCTTTGTTCAGGAGCTTCATCTGGACAGCAGGCGTACTAATTGTGGACGTGGATGCACCAGCAGAGGAAGATCCTCTTCCAACAATGCTGCTGCGCACAACGGTATCGCGCTTAGCTTTTTCTACCGCAGCGAAATGATGTTTCTGCTCGAATTCGTGCAGGTTTTTGTTTACGTCCGTTTCCCCACCGACGTGGACAACTTTTCGCTTCAATATTTTGTCTACCTCTTCCAGGTCCGCTTCTGAGTAGGGTTTTATTTTCGTCCGGGGCGTTCCACTAATATCGGAAGGAGGGGTGGGAGTGGTGGCAGCAGCTCTTTTCTGTTTTGCGTGCTTTTCACCCTGCGGCGTGTCGACGGATCTGTCCAACAAGGGCTGGCCTTGCGTCGTTGTAGAAGGAGCTTTGTTCTTTCCGTAGTTTGTGCGCATGTCACCCAGCGGAAGTGGCGGCACGCCATTACCGTTAATGCCGTGCGCGTGTACTGCTCTGCCTGGTGCCGCACTGCCCTTTCTCGCCAGCTCCTTCGAGCTCTCGCCTTTTGATTGCTGCAATGGCCTGGAGGCAGTAGAAGTGCCATTAATTTTATCCGAAATCGCAGCGGGTTTGGGAGTTGCAGCAGCAGCTGTCACCGCGGTCGCGTTTTGCTTCACGACATCAATCGGGGTAGTTGAGCTGGTTCTGGTATAATTCGGGCTCTCCTTACTGCTTTGCGATGTTGTACTGCGCTTTGGAGGTGCTGGCACTTCCTTTGCGATCTTCGAACTAGAAGTTTTACTCGCAGCTTTCTTGTTCCCACTGTGACTGTCTCTTCCGGATGAAGACGCGCGCCCGCTGCGCTGGCCGCTTCCCGAGAGCGCACCGTGGCTATCGTGACTGTGGTCCAACAAACTTCGCTCGACTGCCGTAGTGTGCACCAGATGCGAGGGCACCGTTCGGTGTGCTTCGTAATGGGTAGGTGATGACGATATGACCGCGGTTGTATGACCTCGTTCGTGTTGAGTGCCAGCGCTCGACTTCGAGCTTGACTGATCTTTGCTGCTCGGAAAATCATTCCCCTTGCTCGATAAAGCCGTGGTATGGTTTTGATTTCTGTTTGACCCGCCCACCAAAGCAAGTCGTTTCTCTGCCTCAGATGTGTAGTCAAAAACATCTCCATTTTTACTCGGAACGTGACTGACCGTCGGCTGTTGGCTTGTTGTGTGCTCAAGACTGGAAGCGCGACTGTGGGAGAGTGTGGTGTGCGTGTGGTCAGGTCGCTCGTGCCCATGTTGCTCCGTCGGAATAGAGCGGTGATGCTGGTGTTCTTCAGAACCAGTGTAGTCGTGGTGCGCCCCCTCTACAATTTCGTGGTCGTCCTGATGATCCTCTCCTGCCGCCTCCAATTCTGAATCTGCGGTGCTGCGGCTGTGACGTAGTTGTACTAAACGTCGATAATTTCTTGCCCGCGAAGCAGGCATTTTGGTAGTTCCGCCGTTTCTTCCATTTTCCCCTTGATCACCCTCCTCGTCATCCTCCGCGAAATCTAATTGCTCCCAGATCATGGACAGCGACCCGACCGACCCGGCGCTGCTGTGGTGGAATGTGTTCAGGCGCTTGATGGTCTTTTCCTCAAAGTTCACCAGCGAACCCAAGTGCTCGATTTTGCGATGCATGTCCGCGAGAATCTGGCTCGTGCGCCGGGGGTCTCGGTCGAGATCGTCAAGCTGGTTGTGCTGGTCCTCCAAAGCGCTCTCATCGTCCTCCAAAACCGGAATTTGGATCGTGGAGGGTAGCGGCTGCAGCTGGACTAGTGGTGGTCTGAAAAAGGTGCTCTTATTTACTTCGGTAGTTGAGTGTTTTGCTAGCGCGAGGCTTGCCTGCGAAGCTAACTCGTTATGCGTGTCGAACTTCTTGGACAGAAAGCGACTGCGCTTGTGTGGTGCGGAAAACGTGTTTTGACGCGAATTCAGTCGTGAGGGATGCCGGGTCGGGGACTTCTTTTTGTTCTCGTCGTGCTCAACCTGCTCTAGGTCGTGTGTTTTCCCCCGCGATTCCTGGGCGCTTCTCTTTCGTTCGCCTGCATAAACTGCTTCTTTGCGAAAGGTTCCAGGCTCGAGGACATGTTGAGTTCTTGTGTCCTCTTGCTCCCGCCCCGAGGGAAACAGCATGTCCGACGGCTCCGAATACAGATCGTCCGAAGGCGGATAGTTCCCGTCCAAATATCTGATCTCCACGACGTCCCTGTCCTGCGGCAGGTGCAGAGACAGCTTAGCCGGAACGACGGTTTCGCTCTGCCTCGGTTTCGTGCTGAAGGGTGGCGAGGTACTATATTGTGTGGTCAACTTCGCACGGTCGACTAGCGGTTCTTGTGTTAAGTCCGCCTTGGACATAGAGTTATTGTTATTCACTGTTTGTTCACTATCTCTTCTAGTACTGCTGTGCCGTTCCGCTGCCAGGATACTTTCACGGCTGGTGCTGTGCATGTTTCTCGTGGTTCTTGTGTTTGCCTCAACCAGGGTTGATGTTCCGGCGCTTCGACCCATGCGTAGTTCTTCCTCGTGTTGCAGCTTCAGCACCTGACCGAAACCATCGTGGTCAGAAAGAGCAAGAGGAGTTGAACTTCTCTGTTCGGCAGCAGAGGCCGACTCTCTATCAACAGCATGATCCGCAGAGTCCTTATTTCTTGCGGCGGCTGACAGTCTAGGAACCCTCTGCCACGACCACGGCCTCGTGTTTTCGGCCTTCGAAAGCTGTGCGAAAGCTCCTAGATCCGTTGCACTGCTATTCTGTCTTGTTTTTGATGACGTCCGCATTTTTGCGTACTGGTCAATCAAATGATCGCGCAGAGAACCGTCGTAGTTTTGCACACGGCCCGAAGAATTATACTCTCCTTTGTGCGAGGACTTCTGCGAGGATGGACACACAGACGTGGAGAGCTTGCCCGTAGAAACTCTATGGTTTTGCACCCCAAATCTGGAGTTCCACCGATGCGGTGTCTTCAAGACCCGGGAGATTTTCGGCGAAACAACCGTCATGTCCGCCGTGAGCCTCTCGTCCCTTGACGCACGCGAAGGCGAGTGGTAGTAATCCTTCGCAAGATCATCATGACTTGAAGTCTGCTCCTCGGGTGAGCTACTTCTGCTTTTTCTCCTCGTGTTCATGGAGGCCCTTTGCTCATCCCCGTCTCTTGCTGCACGATAAGTGGTGCGTTCCCGCTGTTTTGGTCTTCTACTTACGTCTTCAACCACGCTCCTGGAATTCTCGTTGCTCATTTTTTTCTGCCGCTCCAACCGCTCCACAACGCCAGGCCTCCTTGACGAAGATGTCGCTCTTCTTGAAAACAACTCGCGCGAGGACAACAAATTCCTGGTCGCTATTGTTCGAGAATCGCTCTGTAGGTGGTCCTCCGCCTCCACCTTCTTTTGCTTAACCTTCGCGCGTGTTCTTTCCATCATCACCCGTCGCATCACGGTTTTCAGGAGTTTTTCCTCCAGTTCTCGCTTCTCGCGGTACAGGTCCTGTGTGCGCTTTTCGGTCAAATTGGAGAAGGTCCGCTTCTTCGGAAAGTAAAACATCCTCGAAGAAAAAGTGCTTTCTTTCGAACCCGCTGCTCCAGCGGTCGTACTATTTGCGAGAACCAATTCGTCCAAATCTACTTCTGTGTCTCCTGGCTGCAGGTCTACTACTGGCACTCCAGAGGAGCTGTCACCAGCACCTGCTGGTGTCGAGCCCGCTTTAATACTAGTTGTTTCGCCTGCTGCGTATGCGTTTTTAATCTCCTGAACGTACTCCGACAAAACTTGGACGAGGTCTTCGTCCACTTGGCTGTAGTTCGCACCGCCGCCGTCCGACGTGGTCGTTTTCGACGCCGTGAAGGACCGCGGCAGGTTTTTCTGCATCTGCGCCACGTTCTTACTCAGGTTCCATTCTCGGATACTGTCATTGATATTCCGGTAGTCGTCCGGAACAACTGTCCTGAAGCTTTTCCCTTGCAGGAGCGAGGAGGAAAAAGCCACTCCAGTTGACTTCGACAGTACTGCTGTGGACTGCTCCTCGCCAGCGGCACGGCCAATTATCGTGCTGGAGGTAGTACCTCCAGTGTTTAGGTCCTGTTTCCTGGTGAACCGAAGGCCGAAACCTAGATGCTGTGGGTAGTTCTCCGGTAGAAGAGGAACATCTGGTGCTTCATGACCTTGCAGGGCTCTTGAAGCACTTCTTTCATCTCGCCATTCCTTACTTGTTCTGTCTCGCTTTGTTGGAGGAGCACTTCTTGTCGATGCTGATCGTGCTTGTTGCGAAATTCTACTGGGGGTCACTACAGCAGTTTCCTGTGACTTCACCAGAGACGAGGTGGCCTTGCTGCCAACATTCATTTCAGAGGTCATCGTCGGAGCAGCCTGGACGAACTGTGTCTGCGGTCGCGGCGCGATCGTCGTGCGAGTCATCAACGACGCTAGTGCAGGTTTTTCCGTTTTCGTGGCAGTGCTGCCAGTGCTGGTCAAAACTTCACCTCTCGTAGGAGCAGACTCGCTCACAGACCCGGGACGTTGTGCTTCTTTCGACAACTCTTCTGCAGTCGATCCCTTCTTTGCAACATCTCCCGCTCGACTTTTGGTTGCAGTACTGGCCTTCAGGGTCCGCTCTATCGCACCAGTCTTACCTTGGCGCTGGCTCGGGTCGAACTTTTGCATCACCGATGGCATCATGGCCCGCGGCGACGGAGTTGGCGACGTCGCTGCAGATCGGACGTGCGCGTGCGGCACGTGGGGAGCTTGAAACAACGGCTGAGCGGGAGGTTTGGTTTGAAGATTCAGTACCGAACCTCCACCTACCCTCGTGTCAAATTCCGGTTCCACCACTGGCGCAGGCTGCATTTTTCGCTGCAAGTATTGCTGTTCGACCTCCTGGTAGGAGGGAATGGCGTTTTTCTCTTCCTCGTCTTCGTCAAGACTCGCTTTCGCATTCCGTAAAAGTTCTTGTCTTCCTGGCTGCGCTCCAGGCCCACTGTGCATTTTCCTACTACCTCCGAGATTCGTGGTGGTCTGCGCGCGACCTTTTGTTGCAGGAGTCGAAGCTTTTCTTGTCGTTCTGCTAATAAGTGCGTTATAACGATTCTTACCAGGAATCATGATAGTGGACGACGTAAAAATGCCATCGTTAACTGCTGCGGGTGTGGATGAAGGAGATGAGACTCTGGTCAAAGCCCGAACCAGGTCGTCCTCTTTCATGACAACGTACACACTTTTGTCGCTAGTGTCGCCGGGAAGAGGGACGATGCTTTCAGTGGTCATTGTGCCAGCACTTCTACCCTCCTTGACACTTTTCGAGTCGGCCTCATCGGGGGATACTGGATTTTCATTCCCCGCGAAAGTAGCTGGTGTTGAAGGTTTCTCGTTCTTGGACGGGGACGTCTGCGCAACAAGACTATCATTGGCATTGTTTTGTCCATCAGCATTGCCAAGGTTGTTCCGTCGTTCCTTTTGAAGATGCGAGGCACCTGCTGCTGCTCCCCTTCCCTCGGAACGACTGGATATGGAATTTGCTTTTGCAGCTGCCGGAGCGGGTAAAAAACCATAGGGTAGCTGCTCTTGCGATGTTGCTCCTTGCTGGCTCTGCAGCGAAGTTTTCCTCTCAATGGTTAAGTTCCCGCTGGTTCGGTGCGCCGTCCCGGGGACGTTTTGCGACGGCCCTTGTTGTTCTCGATCTCCAGTGTGCGCTTTTTCGTTTTCCGGAAGAGCTGCAGGCTGATCCTTCTGGTCGCGTTGTGATGTACCCACGACCCCAGGCGCAGGCGAAGCGTTCCCTTGATTGGAAGATCTTGCGCCAACTTCTTTCCTGTGTGCAACTCGCGGGACTGGTGATCTAGATTTTGTTCTGCCAGCACCGTCCGATTTTGTTCCTTGTTCTCGCAACATTCCCGCAGTGGCTTGCACGAGCATCTCCTCCGTTGCCCTGTTCCCTGTTTTCGCCATGGGCGAATCGCTCCTGCCGCGCGGGCTGAAAACTCGCAAGCCGAGGCTCCCATACCCAGCGTAATCCTCGTCGTTGCTGATAAGGATCTTATCTTCCTCCGATGGTAAAAATCCACCGCGCTTCTTGTTTTTTCCCGCTGGTGTTCCTGCGACGTCCATGTGCTGCCTGATTCTCAACCCGTGCTCCGGATGCTGTAGAAGCTGGTCCCGCTCCGTTGCTGGCAATTCCATGAAAGCACGGACGACATCGTCGGAATTGTAAACAAAAGCCTGCTCCAGGAGGATCGAAGAGGTCGAGAAAGTAGAACTCATGCGGTCTACTTGAACCCCGTTGGAAGAAGTTCTTCCGCGTCCTTGGTCCCTGCTTCGCACCGGCGACAGAACTGACGCAGCTCTTCTATCTGAGGAGGTCTCGTCGTTGGCACTCATCTTATACTTATTCATCTTCTCGCTTTTGATTTTGTTGCTTCTGTTTCTTGTCGTGCTGGTCGGCCCTCTAACAATATAACCTCCTGGATCCGCGTCAACGTCCTCCTGCGCTGTGTCATAGGCCGTACTGGAAGTCGCGTTACCATCGTTTTGGTCCGAACTGCTTCCACTTTGACTTTCCCCCTGCTCAGGTAGCTTCTGCATCATGACAGGGGCTTTAGTTAGGCTCGTCTGTGGAAGATCCGTTGCTGGGTGGTGGTTCCTGCTCGGCCCGCTGCGCCGACCTTGTTCCTCTTGTACTGCTGACACAACTTCCGGCTGACCTTGCGCCGGAAGTAGCAAATTTGGGTACAGCAAGCTCAACGCTAGATTTGACAAATACGGCTGCTGTTCTTGAAGATCTGGAGTCGATTGCGTTTGCGTTTGCCATGCTGCGTTATTTTGAAAAGAATTCCTGTCCGTGGTGGCCCGTGTTCGCTGAGCCTGCCTGCGGTCATTGGCCCTGTCCGCTCGGCCCTTTCGCCGGGAGGAGGCTAACATCCTGTCACAAAAATCTTCAGACTTGATTAGGGGACCACAGCTTCAGATTTTATCGGTGCTTGTGCTGGTGAACAACTAAAACGTGGGTACGAAAGAGTACTAGTACGGTACTCATGCATATGCATGCCGCTGCACGACTCGTTAAGCTTAATACATTCATAAACATAAAACATGGTGATAATGTAGCATTGCAGGGAAGTTTTTCCGTGTTTCCAAGCTCCTGGCTGTGATGGATTTGGGGAATCACATACTTACTTTTACCGTGTTCTTGAGAACTAAAACTCACTGGCGATCGCACAATACGCAGCGAGCACTGTGAGTAAGAGAACGTAGCGTGACAAACGATGCACGAAGAAAGAACGAAGCGTGACAAAAGATGCACGAAGGAAGCTTCCGGATGCAAAGTCCTCCTGAACGACAATGGAACGATGGAATTTTGATCTTTTCTACAAACATACGCTCCTGAGGCTGAGTGGCACGACAATACGATTTGAATGGCAACGATTGCAGAGAATAGTGCACCAAAAAGACGCTGGCTATCACGTGGACGGAGAAAGAGTAAGAGAAACCGCAGAATACAAGGAAGGACGCAATCATATGTCCGACCAAGGATCCCGAGCTGGTCCTGGTACCGTGGCCTCGAGTCATGACAGGTCAGATGTTGTCACGTACATATAATTCTTCTGCCCCGTTTCCAGTCTTTCCTGTTGTCTCAACTTGTACCAAGCGCAATCGTACTGGTCAACAGAGCAACATGCAGGCTGATCGCGCTAGTAGCTCAGTGTAAAAGGTAGAACACAATCTTCGTCCTTTTCTTCTGTGGCTGCGGTTTCGCGTCCTTAACTTTCCCAGTGTTGTCTCGCGTTTTTCTCGGTGTGGGGCTGCCACTTTTTTCGCGCAGTCGGGTAGTGCTTTGGCTTTTTGTTTTTCAAGTAGTTGTCAAAGTCAAGCATACTAGGCGGGGGGTCGGATTGATTTTCGAGGGGGATTGAAGATATTGCTCTTGCTTCTTTTCTGTAGCGCAGTCGCAGTCTGTCGGTGTCGGGTGGGCGGCGCGTAACGAAAAAGAAAAT
Organism: Amoebophrya sp. A120; assembly: GCA_905178155.1. NCBI lineage: Eukaryota > Dinophyceae > Syndiniales > Amoebophryaceae > Amoebophrya > Amoebophrya sp. A120. The sequence goes on along the minus strand of CAJINV010000007.1, from coordinate 3,306,619 downwards.
GTGAAACTTCCACTCGACGAAATAACATGCGGATTGTGGTTTTATTCGTACTTGTAGTTGTACTCGAGATTTTTGTGTATTGGATTTACAGTGCTTTTAATAGATTCGATCGGATTTCGTACTGTATATTGGTCTTGTTCGTGGATCGGATGAATGCTTTGAAATCGAAACATTGACATTCTCATTCATACTTTAATAAGGAAGGATTTGTAGTGGTTTTGACATCGAATAATTATTCGAAGACGTGCTGCAGATGCGTACTGTCATGCGGTTTTCTTTTGCGATTTAATAATGCGCAGGCATTTTTTTGCTCAAGGATAAATCTGCTTTCAAAACTATAAACAGTTCGGGTCTCGCTCTTGGTCTTGAAGGCTCATAAAAACTGTTTTGCACAAAGGCTCGGGATCGGCCTAGAAGCACATGAAAGTCTACCCCACAGGGAGCGACAACTCCCTGTGGTGTGAAGGTATTCAGCTCTTCACACAAGCAGCACAGCTTTGTGATTCTTCGTGTCCACCAGCTCCTCCTGCTGCGTAGATGTACTGGTGCTGGCGCCATCATTTTCATCGCGAGCGTCGGTTTTTTGCTCACGACCGTCGTTTTGGTCCGGCGTCGGTCCGGGGGCAGGTAGCCCGGCATCGTCGCGCTGCAGGAAGGAGGAGCTGGCCCCAGACAGCTTACTGCAATCCCAGTAGACTCCGTCGTTCAAGGGATACGTAATTTTGCGCCCGGTGTACGTGTACGAGGTATAATCGAACTCCAAGCAGTCCCAGTAGTTAAGGCAGCCTGCCCAGTTGTCGTCCCGTTTGAAACAAAATAGTTGCCCGTCCGGGGCGTCCTTGCTGCAGCGAGCCGCGGCGCCTGGGCAGTCGCACCTGTCCTGGCGTTGCAGCTGGCCCTCCTTGCAGTAAGAAACGGCGGTGGAGCCGTTCTCATCGGCCACGGGTTGCGGAGTCCGGTTGCCGCAGTTGTAGGAACTGATCCGAACTGCTCCTGCCTCTTGGGCCTCAGTCGACTCCCAAACGAGGCGCAAGAGGTCCCCGGCATTGCCTTTCCAAAATTCTTCGAGTCCGTCGGGGCCAAATCCCAATTTTTGAGATAACATGTTGTCAGGCGGGCGCCACTCCGACACAGAGTAGTCCTTGTCGGGGTCAGTGAGTTTGCCAGTCTTGGTATTTATCTGATTGCAGGCCATTTGGAAGAAGGCATTTGTCGTGTCGCCTGCGCTCCAACCCAGGTCTGTTTTCCAATACGAGAAGTCGGCTCTCTCTGTTTCATAGCCGCCGGGCTTCGCGAGAAGTATGACCTGGTTGTCTTCGTCCCATCCGTGCTGACTAGATCCGTCTGAATCTTCACTGGGTGCCTTCCTGAACTTGAGCGTTGCCACGTGCTTTTCTGTCAACGAACCTATCTGAAGTAGGTCGCCCTTGCAGCGATGGATGTAATCCACTTCTTTCACTGGTGTACAGTGGAACGTATCCCCTCGGTGGAACACAGACGTTCGCCTTGCGCCCGGGATGTAGCTTACATTCTCCGTAAGGAAGATCTACATCTTCAGTGTTAAAGTAATAATCGCCGGTCCCTCGATAAACATCGATCGACTCCGGTATCGACAGCGTTCCTGCTCCACTCTCTCCACCTCCACCCAAGAGGGGGGCCCCAGAAAATTCGCCTCCTTCAGGCCCTGTCTCCTCCTTTAGATCCTGCTCCGTCCCGCAAGCGTCACCGCAGCCTGCGCTGGCTTCATCGCCCTCCTCGGTCGTCGCACCCATAGAAGCCTCGCGCTCCTTTCCGAGTGGCACGAAGTAGGATTCTTGGATGGGAACGGGCTCTGCTGGAAAACCACCTCCGTGCTGGTCCGTCCCTTGCTGCACGACGTGCGCCGCAAAGGAAAAGCCCGGATTCTTGCTCGAGCTGCAGAACCAGCAGCAGAGCTGGCAAAGAGTCGAGCCCTTCAGCAGCAACGGCGGTGGAGCAGAGAAGCTGTTCCGAGTTGTCATGTCGGCGCGGGAATCGCCCTTGGAAATGTACCTCGGCCGCCCCGGAAAGCGAAAACTTGGATTGCCCAAGGTTCGTCCTTCCATCCTTGTTGTGAGACCGGGAGTTCTTCTGAAATGATGTTCGATGAGTCGGGAAATAAGAGGAAATAAAGTGCAAAAAGTACTACGAAAGTGGGGCTGGTAGTGAATCGATAGCGAGAAAATCAAAAACGGGAGCTGGATTCCGAGGACTGTGTCAAACGTAAAAAGTGACTGCAGGCTGTACGTGAAACATACTTATCCGATTGGAGGTGGAACTCCACACGTGTAATACTCATATCTTATGGTCGCTACAATTATGAGTGGTCTCATTTTTGAAATCCAGCGGACTGCACAGGTCAGAAGACGCACGGAGAGGGAAGGAGACCCATCATACAACGATAACAACAATATTTGACACTTCTCCTGCACAAGATAAACTTCTACGACCGATCTTTCGCTGAAAAGCGCACGGCTTTCGTTGGACGAATACGAAAACGAGATTGAAGCGAAAGTCTTACCATTTTACGAAAGGTGAACGAGTTCTGCTAAACGGGTGAACGAACGCAAAACTTTTGGCGAAGACAATCATTCATTTTTAAAGTGCACGACACTGACAAGATCTAAGATGAAGATCGCCCGGCAGAGAATCCCGGGCTGGTGCCGTCGCCTCGACTCCTAACAGGTCACAGGGGTAGTGGCGTACACATTCCTGGGTCCTGTTTCCAGTCTTTCACTTTGCACAATGGTCAGAGCAACAACAGGTCTTCTTAGGTTTATCTTACTTTAGAACGCCTACAAACTCGTCTTCATCCAGAAATTTCAAATCAGGACTACCTATATCTGCTTCTGGTTCTGCAAACTGAATTCTACAACTACACTAGTTCTAGTACGAACGGCACTTGTGCATAAATAATTGCTCTTACGTTTACAAACAAAGTTTTTATTGCACTCTGAGATTGTTACTATATTTTCTTCAAAAATACACGTAGTAGTAAGCTGACATCTTCAACACCAGTACCTCACATCCAAATGATCCCTCCAAACTCCTTCCCGCAAAGTCTTCATGACATTTCAGGCACTACAACGCCCACCAGGAGCGGTTCCGGGTCGGAGACGGCACGTGCGTAACACGACGAAGATCACCACCCTCGTCTTCTCCTCCCTTTTCCTGCGGTACCTCTTTACCGGAGGAAGCAGAAGCACCACGACCGCCGCCATTGCTGCTGACCTGCTCGTTGCCGTGCTCGTCGTGAGTCGAGGACGTCTCAAACAATTTTTTCGCCGGGAGAACCTGTCTAAACAACTCCCCTGCCTGCAGCTGTTCCTCGACCTCGCCATCACCGTCCTGCTTTCCGACAAGCCCCAGACCGCCACCCATTTGACCCGCTGTTGATCCCGTTTCTCCACCCCCTTGATGTTCCTCTTGTTCCGTCTTTTTCCCGCCGCCAGATTCGAATTTCACTACCGGGTCATCAACATCTCTTTTCGGTTTCACAGGCGAAATCTCGATTTCTTCTTCCTCCTTGTTCGTGTCTGGGTTTTTCTGACACTGCTCACAGCCCAGCGCAGCCCCCTTGAACGGCGCCATGACAAAGTCCCCCGCGGCCCGGAAAAACGAAGTAAAAACCGGGTTCAACATGATCTCCGCTTTTTCCACCTTCGGGTTTTCGTCGAAGAGCCGGTCTGCAAAGAGCATCCCCGCCACCACGTGCTTTTTGTTCCAGCCCCAACTCTGCTCGGCCAGTTGCTTCTTCCGAAATTCCGGAGTCAGCGTGCAGCCGATTCCGAGGGAGCCGGTTTCGTGGAAGTAGGACAGCAACCCTAGCAAAACCGTCCGGATCGTCCAAATCGACTTCCAGGTTTCCGGATGGTAGGAACTCATGGTGGTGCAGATCTTCGTGTTCACCTCGAACCGCCCGTTCGGCGTTAGCATGTACAGTTCGGGGGGCTTGAACGGGTACTCCTCCGGGAGCACGACCTTCCCGAGGTACTGGCCGCGGGAATAGGGCTCTTCTTCCGGCTCGAACAAAAAGTACCAGACGAACAAGTTGTCCGGGCTGGGCTCGGCGTAGATTCCGTTCATATCCTCCTTGTTCTTCGCCATCTCCTGCATCTGCTTGTACTCCTTCAGCAGCCGTTTCTGCCCGAGCGCGCCGCGCCCGAAGGACGGGGTGGGCCGGGAGACGACGGTGGCCATTTCCTCCTGATAATCTTTCTACTTATTTCACCTAGCTGCGCGCCTGCGACTACCCGTTCGTTGTACAATGAGTATGTCCTGGTCTATGTTGTAGTAGGCGAATTTATTGTTCCGTGATCCCGTACCTACTGCATCGAAAGAACGCGAGGGAAACAATTATCTTCTGGAAATGGAATAGACGATGAGGATGACGAACGCAAACATGACGACGACGACAGAATTGCGATTCACTCGGAGCGATAAGAGAGTTTGTTTCAAGACGAACCAATTGCGATCGAAAGAAGGCACGACCAGGCACCGTCACAACGACAACGAGGCCACGAAGCAAGAAATGCAAAGCCGCAACACAACTCCAAGTCGACAACGCATGACATTCGTAGCCGTGTGAAGAAAGGTGGCAAGTCAATCTTTTGGATTTTCATGTACATTCAGATTCAATTTACTGAATTCAGCTTTAGCCGTCTACTAGCGACTTGATTTTTGTAAACAGGCAGGTGTTTTGCAATTCCTTCATACCAACGGGATACTAGGTACGCGTCTTCGAAATCGAAAATTATACAGTAATAGTAAAAGGAAGTGGACATCAATCAGGAGCATGTCCTTGAAATTCAGAAATAAAGTCGTAATCTTGGAGCTACATCTTACTTTGACTTGTTTGTGTTAGTAATTTACAAAAACCGATAGCGTTCAACTAATTGCTTTTGCTGGTGATCATACATAACATTCCTCTACTTAGAAAGTCAGCGACTTTTTACCCGCAATAATTCCAACTTCATTAAAGCACCTCACTCGTCCCCGCATCTTTTGTTCTTCCCCGCTCAACCTCAATCCTTCTTCGGACTTTTATTCCGCTCCCGCGTCGGTGACGGCACTTGTTTCACGCACTCGTCCTCTTGCCCTTCATCCTCGGGACTACTTCCCGCACAGTGCTGCTGCACGTGTGCCTGGAGGTCGGCCTGCGGGAAGTAGCCGGTGTAGTAGCGGTTTTCGCCCGGGGTGACGCGGAATTCCGTTTCAGACTCGTGGTACTGACGAAACATCTGCAGCCCGCGCTCCACTGTGTCCTCGATGTGCTTCTCCCGCAGCTGCTCGTCCACCATAATCTCGTGCGCAGTTTTTTGCAGTTGCGTTTTCGGAGGATAGAAAATCACACCTCCCGGAGTAAGCGGAGTGGCAGCCTTGTTTCCGGGGAAACGCGAAGCCGCTCCAGGTTCCTGTTGCGCGGACCTGGGGGGTGCTGCACCATTCCCAGCAATTGATGTCGTTGTTCCAGCGCCGGGTGCTGCGCCGGACGAGGACCGGTGCCCTCCATTGCCACTCCCACCGCCCGATGGGCAGGTCGGCGTACAACACATGAGGCAACAAGTCAGGAGGTCTTTGCACACGTGCCCACAGCAGGTGCACGCCCCGTGCGCCACCTTGCAGCAACAAGCGGAGGCGCTCTTGCCGCAAAGAAGACAGGGCAAACCCGCCGGGTGAGGCATCTTCTTTGCTTCCTTTACTTTTTGATTTTCTACTTCCTGTGCGGGTAGCTAGTACGACCACATCACGGATCAGTGAAAATTGTTCGAGTGCTCTCGCATTTCGTCGTACAAGGTTCATCCGAAGCCGGCGAACAACCTCTCAACGACTCCGCAAACGTCGAGGCCTGCGAAAAGACGAATCGACCTAAACGAATTCTTGACGATCGAGCTGAATGTTTCTCCTTTCTCGTCGTCGTCTGTCGAAGCGGACGGACGAGACGAAAAACACAGTCCGTCATATCCGGTCCTTCTGTTGGAAACGGTAACGGAGTGCATAGTGTGCATAATGATCTAGGCCTCGTAAAGAGACGATCCAATCTAACAAACTTCTACTTCATCTTGATATAATATACAGTTTTCTGCTTGCATTCTGCCCATATCACGCTTCGGAAACCAATAGACGTAAACTGCAATTGAAACTCTAAAAATCATGTGGACATTGAAATTGTAAACTGAGCATGGAAGAAATACGAATATCTTCCGAGCACTAAAATTAATTTTACAAAAACGCATCAACAATCTGTGTAAGTACGTCAAATTTCTCCTCCTGCTACTATTTATCATTCCAAACTCAAACCATTGCCATTACCTTTCTAACTCAAAGTGGTCATAACTCAACTGTATCAAATTACCGTTACCGATACCGAATTTTACAAAAACGCATCATAGATCCTCGTCGCGTACGTCGATATTCTCCTGCTACCAACGTGTTCTTTCCATCTACTATCATTCCAAATCCAAAACATTGTATCAATTCACTGAACAGAAATGCCCATGCTAACTTTCTAGCGATCCTAGCTGTGCTACGTTAGTCGTTTGCTTCTATGCTCGGTTAGATGTTTTGGTTTTCTGCTTGCCGAAGAATAAAGCTAGTATTTCGACTGAAACTAGAGGCAGAAGCGAACGCAACTACTTAAGTACTGCACGACCTTCGCTCTACTTCAATCATTCAAACAGCGACCTGAGCGAGAGCCCGCCAAACGGCCCCACTTGCGACCTTCGCACAGTCCCCACCGTTGGTGTTGTCGCCTGCTTCGACCGCTCCTGCTCATGTTTCTTCGCCCGGGGTTCTTGCGGAAACAGGTCAAACCGCGGAGGACGGATCGACGTGGTAGAGTTGTTTGCCGCAAATTTCTTCGTGGAGGGACTGGGAGACACGATGTTCGGAGACCGGAAGGTCACTTTTTTCTGGTCTTGTTTCGGTGTACAAGTCGGCAGAAACGAGTCTGGCACCGGCGTGTAGGCCGTATGACGGTCCTCGACCTGCAGGTCGATCTCCTGCTCATCGATAAACGGTGGTTTAAAGATTTCTGCACATTTTTTGAAGAAACCAGAGTCCTGCGCAGAAGTGATCGCAGGTTTGCTCCTCCAGCATGTGCGACACCCAGTGCACAGAAGTTGTACCATTTGTACCTGTTTTAAGATTTTGATCCAAAATTCCTCGTTTTCATCGTAGTGACAGCTTCACTTTGTACCAGTTTCAATTTCATCAATAAACATCATCTGCTGTCGTGTGGGACTTACTTGGCTGTACATGGCCGTGCGGAGTTCGACTTAGTTTTCAACAAGATGTAGCTTCGAGCTTCGACGAGGACGAATCCAGCAGATACAAAAAATATTTGTCGGGTCGTAAAAAATACGTACTCGTCTCGCCGCAGGGCCTAAAACCTCCCCAGGATTGGCAGTAAAGCTGACTCAGCTTCCAAAAAAAACGTTAACGTACGAAGTGTCGCGTTTCGCGCAACAAACTAGATGATATGCAAGTGGTGCGTGTTGTCCAAAATCACTGAGACGTTTGACGACTTCTTGCTGCTCATGTGCGTATACTGCATATCGATTTCTCTAGTAGCGCCAAGAACGCGACATGACCACGATGGATAGTCACGATCAATGCGAGTCAAAGTGAACATGTCGACGATATAGTGGACAACGAAAGTAGAAGAACCGCGCCACGACAAAAGACGATCACGACAAAACCGAGGAGTGCAAACGATGAACGAAGCCCATCACATTGCTGAGATGGTGGACTGCTCGCACTCTCCAATATTTCTATCTCAGGATAAGTATCTCGCCTCACACTACGGACCAGGGCGATTGCGATGGTGGCCGCTAACGCGGCGAAAAGAGTCCGAGAAAACTACGATAGCTGCGAACTTGGAATCTACAATCTTCGAGGGAGCTACGAAGAGGAAAGTTTTCTCGTTGTTCCGTGAAAAACATATATGCATGCATAGAAACATGCGCAGCAGCAGCTACACTGCAATCAGGTGCTCTTGTGAGGATGAGGAAGAAACTTTTTCGTCAAGCATAAAAAATTTCCGGTCGTCTTTCGCTTTCCCTTTTTCGTACTACTCAAACATACTTTTAAATTTTCTTCGCTTTTTTCGGTCGCTTTGTTATTGTTTCCGTGCAAATTCCATCAAATAAAGTAGAGATCTTTTGGTAGATTCATTCGGAAACAGAGCCACGCTAAATTTTTACACTGAATGACTTTTCGTTTTGTGGCACTTACATCAACATCTTGATCTTTGTCTTTCTTCCTGTCGTGCATTATCGAGGACGTGATATTAACTACTGGAATTGCAGGTACTTTCGTCGGCAACAACACTTGCACTGTTGATCTTGAACTACTTTCTTTCCCCTCCGACCCCAAGCCGTGGAAGATTCCCAGTTCACTCCTTAACAACGGCCCTTGCAGGAAGTTTGTCGGCGTCAACAAGCAAAACGGCTTGTTCAAGGTTACCATGGCGCGCAGAATCCGTTTCTTCATTTTCAACGTCGTCCAGGGAGGGTTGTCGAGGATTAAGTCCACGCTTTTTTCTATCCACGACGCAGCTGTCGAACAAACTTCGAAGAAATCCTTTTCTCTGTCGTGAAACACCGTTTGAAAGCCAAGTCTCTCCAGGTGGCTCTTGCACTCGCCGTCCGAGTAAAAGGGTTGCCAAACGCGAACGCTCTTCCTCTGCTCCTTACCCGGGTACAGTGCGTCCACGAGAGGCTGAAACGCCTCGAACGCGGTCTGCCAACGGTCCTGCTGCTCCGAAACGAGTTGGAGACAACTTTCAAAGTGCCGCTCGTAGAACACGCCGAAGGGACTGGCTGTGTGGAGCTGCTGGCGGTCGCGTGGAGATGATATTCTTCGTCTTGCGCTAGTGCCATCATCTCCTCCTGCGCTAGAATCGAGGGTAGTCGCCATCGTGACATCATCCGGATCCGTTTCATCGGACTTCCCCTCTCGCAGAAGATCGCGATAATCTGCTTTCAGGTCTAGCTGGAGCAACGACGCAGACGCTTCGGCATCCGCTCTGCCGGCAAAGTGACTTGAAGCCAGAAATTTCTCGAACAGCAAGTCAAACCCGCGGTACCGTTGTTCCAGAAAAACCCCGTCGCCAACGACCTTACGCGGACAGTCGTATTGGATGAAAAAGTAGTCTGGGACGGTAAGGTATCCCCTCAACAAGCACGCCTTGAGTAAGCAGTCAATCTGCGCGGACCGGCGGTCCTTTGCCTTCTCATCCTGCTGGTTCGTGAAGACAGCGATGGAAGGAAAAGCGGTTGGGGGCGAAGTAGTGGGAAATTCAAATTGTTGAAACGATTCACGATCCTGTTTTTCTTCAGATTCTGTTCCTACAGACGTTTTTGCGTCGCTACTGTAGTTTTCAACCAGATCTACTTCTGCCCCAGAACGCCAATTGCCGTCTGCGCGCACTGCGTCCAAATCTACTTCTTTCAGGAAGAAAGGGCCGAAAAGGCTTTCAAGTTGATTTTTTTGCCTGTGGAAATGAAGATCAATGCGGTGTTTCTGCGACTGCTGATGGTCCTGCTTCTGCACTCCATTATTCAGCGAGAGTGGCTGGTGTGCATCATTAATGGAGGATGAAACAGTGGTGCTCATGTTGAAGCCAAATCGGCTGTTCCGGTGCCTGAAAGGAAAAAGGACGTGTCGTCGAGGAGACTACGTAGAGAGACTGTAACTTACGAATGGAAATGGGCTTGACTTCTAAACATAAAGCAACGGAGCGAATAAGGTCGAGCTTAACGTAAGTCGAAGTCGTCAGTAGCAGTACAAATCTACACAATAAATATCTCGCAACAACCGCCAACGCCCGCCCCTGGGACGAAAGAGTAAGTACGATTTCATCTCCAACATCAATACAATTTTTAGACCCTACTTTGTTTCAGCACGACCACAAACACGACGCCTCCAACTGCTGAATCATGCTCAAGATCTTCACATTTCAGTTTCAGCTTAGCTACCTGCAACTTACGCGACGTGAGACCTGCGCCGTAGCATAGGAACTCGAGATTTTGCTGGATCTTTGCATTCGAGATCGAGTACTAGACCTTCATCTTTTACTTATATCGATCTACAGCCGTGCTCATTCGCCTGCTTCTCGTCGATATTTATTCGCGTGAAAAACCTATCATTTTAGTGACAGCAGAACCATGTCGACGACATAACCATCGGCATTCCTCAGAACCGATTCATCTTCGCGGCGAACCAACAAATTTTCCTCCCGGGTTCTGCGCTTTTCTATTTTCATGTACTTTTTGGACTTTGGAGTTGCAACCCTGAGGTCGATGTAGATCTAGATCTTACGGAAGATGAAGGCACACGTAAAAAAAAATCTCGCTTCGCCTGCGGCGCGCTTGCAAACAACCGATGGTGTCCTGTTCTGTTTTTAGCAAGGAAAGAAAACGCATACACCACCGCACAAACGACAATCTTGGAGCGGATCGCCTTCGTCCCTGGTGTTGATCACGACTACCAGATCACTTTCATCTACCTCTTGCACTACTGTAGGAGCCTGGTTCCATTTTTTCTTTGTGGTCATGATTACTTATCAATGTGATGTCAGTTTACACGCACATTGCTACCATTCTTCCCTTGCCGATCCAGTTTCTTCTTGATCAGCCCGGATCTGCTGCCCCGCGAGCTGGTCTATTACAATGAAAAATGCCCCCACCCCCGACTTTCTTGCAAAAGTTTGTCATGCAATGTTTCCAAATGAAAGCTTTTTGTCTTGCATGAAAGGATTGCGAGCCTTTCTGATGTACAATCTAGGTGCGCAAGGTGCCTTGTGCATAACAGATCCGGCTGCTGTTGGGCCCCTTCGCAACACAAATTCGAGCTATTCAGCATGGAAAATTTGTGATGCTGAGATATGCAAGACGGCAAATGTTTCATCTATTGGAAAGGTTTGCAATACAAATGCTGCCAAGTGTGAGGTGGGGGCATTTTTCATTGCAATATGGTCGTGCTGGAATTTGTGGGCGAGTCGGGTTGCACGGACACCATTTCCCGGCCAACCAGGGCGTCGTCCCCGGTGAGGTTCACCGGCGGCGCGTTCGCCGCCCTCCTCTGTTGCCGCCGCCGGTCCCGCCGGGCGAGCTCCTCCTCCAGTGTGCCGAGGGTGAAGCGGTCCAAGATCAGCTTGGCCGGATTGTACTTCGGGTGGCGCCAGAGTGTGACAAACACCACGACCAGGAAGACAAAGACTGCGAAATCGAAAAGGAGATCCATAGTTGTTTTGGTTTTTTTTCACTTCGACGTCCGTGCTTTGCGTATCGTGCTGGTCGTGTGGGGATTGATTCAAGGTGCGGAGGAGTACGATAGATAAGTACACAAATTCAAAAAAAAAACTGTCGCGTTTCCGTCTGTGAGGGAGGGTCTTGTTTCAGAAGGAAATTGTTCATAAACCTGAAGCAAAAACAGCGTTGTTGGTGTGCTTTTTGCTTCGCCTTCGCAACGAAATTTGCATTTCGATCGAGCACGACCTTGTTATCATGACGGTAAATGGTATAATATGCACAAAGAGTTACAGGGAGGACACACGACATAAACGACAGACGATCAGTCAAACCTGTGTTCTTGTAGACGACGCATTCGTAACGTGATAGGGCCATCGATTTCTTCTTGTTTTGGTTTGACTGTAGTAATACGGTATGGTAAAATCACGTCCGACTCTTAAGCCCCTGGCAGACCACGACGTATACAACTACTTTCACGAATGACATTGGGAAAGGGATCAAACCAGAAAAGTACATAATTCACGACCTCGCTACCATCCACAAGGTCAAGCAACGTATCATCTATACTTTTGGCCGCAGCGCAACACGAATAGTCTTCTGACTGATAGCTGTCGACGAAGGATCTGCATCTGGAGTTGTTCAGCTAGAACCTGACAACGCAAGAAGGGTGGACATGAGAATCATCTGCTGAATTCTTGCGAAGAACTACGCCGTGCTAACCGTAAGAGCTTTTTAAAACTTCCACGTCCACCTTACTTCATCAACCCGGCGTGAGGAAATTTTTTTCGCAGATGTCCGCCACGGTTTCCGAGGAAGGTTGGTGGAGGCTTGTTTTGACAATTTCCGCGAACAAGGACCCACTCTGTAGACTTTCCGCGCATTTCGTCTTCTGGAACGCCTCCGGCGCTCCCTGACTGGCAAACATGTGGTACGCGGTGCGACAACGAGCGTGTTGTGAACGATTTGCGCTGTCTTTCTCTTTCACTTTCTCGTCCGCCCCGTCTGCAATATCGCTCGATTCGGCCGCTAGCACCTCGGAAGAACTGGACCCTAACGATGCCAAGCTTTCTTCAAGTTGAAAGCAGACCACGACATTGGATGACGTAGGCGTGGTGCTGGTGGTCTCCCTTCCGTCATGGTCCACGACTCCAGCAGTCGTTGTTGCACTAGCACCATCTTCATGCGCGGTTCTGCTTACGAGATACTGCGTCATGCTGGCTGCGTGTACGGGCTCCGTTGTGCATTCCTCAGGTTCATCTCCTGCAGTCGAAGGCGAGTGCGAGACTTGATGGCTAGTATTTTCTGACGAAACGCTAACAGCTTCTTCTAACTGCAGTGGGTCCACCGACTGCTCAGCATCCGCGAGGGGCGAGAGGCTGACCGTGTGTGCTATCCCTTCTCCCAGCGCGGCAAACGCGATGTGGCACTTTTTGGTCGAATCCAGTCCACAGCAGACAGGCTCCTCCTCTAATCGATCCGGGCCCAACGTGTCGGACACCGGTTTGGGAACAAGAGCCTGCTTCTGCTGCTCCTATTGAGAGGAAAAATCCCCCCTCCCATATTGAAAAGGCATGTCTCCGAAAATTTGTGTTGCTGATTTGAAGTCACAAATCACAGCTGTCTTGCAAGAAGACAAGGGCAGAAGCTTTCGCCATATTATGGAAGCGATTTGTCATGCTGTTGGATCTAAAGAGGAGCCGCTTGCCATGCTGAACAACTAGACGCATACGCCCCTACCTAGCCTGGGGACCTGACTGCAATGCTTTCCTGCAATACAAAGCTGATTTGTGTACTCAAATCCAGCATGAGAAATTTCGTTTTGATATGGGGAGGGGGAATTTTTCCTTTTGATAGCTCCCACACACGCTTCATGTAGCCGCTCCCCTTGGTCGCACCAAGAAAATTCGAGGAAAACGACGGGAGAGCGGTTTCATGATTCATCTGCGACTCGTTCTCAGATGGAAGAACAACTAGCCCGCTGATCATCTTCAGTGCTGGCCTGCCCGGAAGATGCTTCGCCGCGCTCCCTATCAAGTGTAAAAATGTCTGGGTCTGGAAGGCTGGCACTTGTGATGCTAGCTCTGGACTCTAAAAAAATCTGTATTGCATGGCCAACAATAGGAGCCCAGTTTGTGCTACGCGGGGAGGGCATTTGTCATGCGGGATAAGCATCATGAAGGCCTGTAAAAATATGTGATGCCAGATTGTGCATTACATACATCCTGAGTCATCGTCATGTAAAATATGCATGACAAACCTGGTAACCTTCCAGACCCAGACATTTTTACATTTGATACTCCCTGTGCTCCTGGGCACCATGGGCCACGTCCCTTTCGCGACCTCCTCTTCCAGTATCGCCTCCTCCAAGTCATCCGCGCCTGCAGCTGCATGAGACATTTCTCCGAGTGGCTGCGCTATGACTTCATAGCGTTCGCGGATCATGCGCTCCGCGAGGTCTCTGTACGTTTCGTCCGGTTTTTTGCGGCCCTGCACGTTGCGCTTCTTTGGTGCGAGCTGTAGTTGGTATTGAGTTAGGGAAATTCAATCGAAGAAGGGGCGCGGCGAATGAACATGAGGGAGCGGGTTGTCTACGCTTGATAGATCATCTACTGTAATGCAAAAACAAAATGAAAATAGAAGCTTTTGCAGATCGCCAGCTACTTCCTAAAGCAAAAACTTCTGTACAGTGCGAACACCGCCGGACCCGTAAGAGTGGCGCTCGTGGTGCCGCATCGTTTCGGCTGCTCGCTCCATCCGCTACTTCCGCACTTCCGCATGTAATATTTGCACTTCTACGAAAGGGCTCGAAGGTAGACAAAGCCGCAGCGGTGGCTTCTTGGTCGCAAAGATATGTACGCAGAAAAATCAAACAAAATAGGAACTGCCCGTCGACCGGATCTCTTTCTACTTGCAGACGACCGCCCGCACGCTTTGCGTGAAAACAAAACAATTTCAAAAAGGTGATCCTCGGGTGTCATATGCTGATCGATTTGCTCGGACATCTTGAAAATTCTGAGCACTTTGTGAAGCGCGACAACAGAGAAAGGGCAAGGATCGTGAAGGTGTGCGTTGCTAGTCTAGACCGCTGAGGCTAAGTCAATGCGCGATCAGACTGGCCGTCACCACATCCGGCCACTCCTGGCGCGTCGTCTCTTGCTCACTAATTTTCAGTACCAAATATAGCCGCCGGGGCGGGGGTAGTGAGGTCGCGCGGGGTCTTTTTGACTGGACGACGCCGGGTCTTTTTGCTCTTTTCAGAGGAGAAACGCTTTCCCGCACGCTGTGGCCCCACAAGGGCCTCCGCCAGGGTCGGCCCTGTGGGCCCCCCAAATCGGGCCCATAGCATGCGGGTTGGCTTGCTGCTTTTGGCGGGATTTGCGTCCTTTGGCTTTTTTTGTTGAAAAGCCGCGCCCCTGCCGCCTCCTGAATCGAAACGCTTTCCCGCATGCTATAGCCACCCCAGGGCCTCCACCAAGCCCGGCCCCATGGGCCCCCAAAATCGGGCCCATAGCATGCGGGTTAGCTTTTAGCTTTTGGCGAGCTTTCCGCTTTTTGTTTTTTTTTATAACAAGTCGCAACTTTTGCCCTGCTCCCCCCCTTACAAATGCCCGATTTTGGTGGCCGGCTTTGCAGCTTTCAAAAGTTGGCCAAAATGGGGCCCATACCATGCGGATTCAGGGTTTTTGTCAGCTTGGCATTTTTTGGGCGCCCCTTTTTGGGCGCCCCAAATCGCCAGAAATCAAGGCGGCGGGCGCCTCAGAAGGGCGCCCCTTTTGCCGGCTCCCCTGCGTCGTTTTATCCAGTGCGAATCGATAGTTTTCGACCGGGCTTGTTTGATATCAAAGCCCCGGCCGCTTGATAATTGGAAATTTTTTATGTCAAAAAAGCCTTCCGGCCGCTTGAAAACTGCCGGTCGTTTTGCATGAGACATGTCAAAAAGATCGCTAGATTAGAACGTTCGTGACCTCACTACATACAATTGTGGCACTTACCTCCTGTATCTTTCTTAGACCTATCCTTGCAGAACCGTAAAAGTGCCGATGTGGGAGCAAGGAGTCTCTACTTCCATTATTCGAAAAGCCGCAGACCCACTATTCGAAAACCCATACACGCGTCTTAATTTTCAAAGACCAAAATACCTGCGGGAGACGACGCCAATTTGCACCGCTACGCGTTCGGAATCATGTCAAACTCGTCCGGAGAACAAGTGCGCTTCCTCAAAGTCGGGGTCTGGAGCTGTCGAAACCGCCTCTGCATTTTTCCAAAAGCACCCGTGAGCGACGTGCGAAACGAAAATGAGCGACTTTTGAGCTCTGCACCCTTGACAATCTGTGCCTTCTTATGGAAGAACCACGGTTTCATGATTCATCTGCGACTCGTTCTCAGAAGTTGTATCTAGCACGGGCGGTCGCTCCGCGACCGCCGGAGAGGTATGGAGTAGACAAGAAAGCGATGGGCCCGATTTCCTACTAGGAAGGTTGCATTCCTCGCGGGGAAGGGGCAGGAGGCGATACGCGTACCCCAAGCGGGTTTGTCCCTGGGCGCCGGCGACCACTAGAGCCTCACGCCCGACGCCCCCTGGCCCACCTCGATGGAGGGGGGGCGACGAGCCTTCTGGCCGGTTTGCACTTTGCGAGTACCCCCCAAGGTGGGCGAGCTACTATGTGCATTTTGCTGGACACCCACGGGAAAGTGGCCGCGGCATAAGAGACCCTACTTACGCGAAGGGACGGGCCAGCCATGCGCAGCGGCCCACCCACCGCGGCGGGAGTGGGAGCCCGCGATGCGCATGAAAGGCGAGCGGGGTTAGAGAAAAGGGGCGGCCTGCCCTTCCGAAAGGCAGGAATACCCGCACCCGGGTGGGGGCCGGCCCCGCGGGGCAAAGGAAGGCAACACCAGGCGCAGCACCATCCCTTGCTGCAGTCGCGCAGCCAATATTACTCTGGCCCCCTGCCCCTGCGCCTCCGTTGGCAGCGCCAAGGGCCGCGCACGCAATTGCAATAACCCGCGCCGCGCCCCCACTGCCCCAAGGGCCAACATTCGCCTCTCCCGGACCTCCCTCCCTTCTGCAAAGCGCCCCACACCGTCCCCCGCACCCCGCACCGCCACCCACCCGAGAGCACGGCGGCGGCCTGCCCGCTGCGAGTTTCTTCGCAAGGGGCAAGGGAAGCCGGCAACACGCACAAGCGGCGCGCCGCAGGCTCGCAGCGAGGCTTTTTTGCGGGACAACGCGCGATCTGGGTGCGCTTGTTTCAGACCACCTCGGCGCCCGCAGAGGCCTCGGCGTTCGCGCTTTGGGTTTTGCCCAGATTTCTACTAGTACGCGCTCTACTAGTAGCCCGTCCCCGTTCTACTAGTAGAATTTTTGCTTTCCTGTCCCGTTAAATTTACTAGTAACACTTCTTACTAGTAAAAGTTTTCAGCTTTTCTTTACTAGTAAGATTTTTACTAGTAGAAATCAAGCGATACGCCAAACGCATTTCTTGCCGTATAGTATATAGGGTTTCATGATTCATCTGCGACTCGTTCTCAGTTACCCGCACCCCCGGAGGCCGTAGCCGCTCATGCCTCCTATGTACGAAAACACCCCGAACCGCGCAGACAAGATGACAAAGACCCTGCTTGACCAAATAGACCAGCCGCAAAAACGCCACTGCCGAGCCGAAAACCTCAGACGAGTAAAGTCTCGGAGACCAGAAAAACTGCCCAGACTCCCTACCCTAGCGCTGCCTCTGGCGCTAAGTCGGTGTCACGCTGGGTCGTACCTGGTGCCCCCCGATAATAAATAGCGGAAGGAGCTGCTCCCGCTCCCGTCCTGTAGCCCTCCCTGTCACCACCAACTTGCTCCCGAACCGCTCCAAAGTGAGAGAGCCAAGGGAAAAATGCAAGCAGAGCGGCCTTGACGCGCATTGCTAGCAGCCGGTGAAAGAAGCAACCCATCCTCAAGCTCGCAAGCATGAGATCCCAGCAACCCAAGGTCCGGAAGGAAGGCGTCTACGATACAGAAAAAGTCCATGCCGGAAGCTGTGCGCCGGAGCGCATCCTCGAAAGAATCGAAAGGAATAGGACGTAGCCCAAAACTGGAATCCATACCAACCAGGCCGCCGCCCAGGCCAGCGCGAAACGAGCGCATACCTCCACAGTGGCGGCAATAGAAAAAAACGCAATCCTTCCGCCCGGAGTCGGTTTGCCCTCTATACCAGAGCCCGCCAGGTAACTTCGCAGTCCGAGACAGAGTAGTAGAAGTAGTAGTGGAAGTACGAAAATCCACGCACGGACGTCTAATACGCGCAGCGATTGCGGAAGCCAAGCAATTGCCCATCCCACCCCAGGGCCCCAATCCTGCTACCTACAGCTACCTGCGCTATCCATCGCGCCGGACAGAGCTAGGTCCGACCCGTCCAATACCAAAGATGCCTAGCCCGCCCGAGAATCGTTCGGGGCGCCAAAAAGGTAATGCGAAAGAGAGATACACTGGGGAGCCCCGCAGCCAACGCCGCTGCTGCGCAAAACAGAGTGGGTGGCGAAACATCGAATAGGAGA
Source organism: Amoebophrya sp. A120 (assembly GCA_905178155.1). Lineage (NCBI taxonomy): Eukaryota > Dinophyceae > Syndiniales > Amoebophryaceae > Amoebophrya > Amoebophrya sp. A120. Next base: position 3,288,803 of record CAJINV010000007.1, on the reverse strand, counting down.
CTGTGCTGGCCAATTGACGATACACAACGGTTTCATGATTCATCTGCGACTCGTTCTCAGAAGTTGTAGTTGAAGATGCTCCACCCCGGCAGTTCTGCCTGTCATTCTCGTACGAAAATAGCTCAATGCTGGGAATATGTTCAGTACTGTTCTTCACATCTGTCGCACCACGATCTTCACCATCAGCATTGTTCGCCCTTCTTTCCTCTTCGGCTGAGGAGCCCCCGCGCGCAAGCGACCGCAAAATGTTCGGATGCACGTCGCGCTGAAAGACGAAATCCGTGCCAAGGTAGATCCCCCCGTGGGTGTAGAGCAGGCCATAGCGAATCAGGTCGGACTTGCTGTGCGGGTCCGGAAGCCGGTCGAATTCCGCGGGCATGTCGGGGAGAAACGAGCGGACGTTTTCATCCGTCACCAGTGTCAAACGGGGCTCGATATTGATTACAGTGTTCTTTCCAATAAAGGTCGTAGATGATGTTGCACGGAAATGAACCAACCAGGTTTCCACGAGGAGCGGAAACACAGGCAAGAGGCGCGACGTCTGGTCAGTTTCCTTCGGGTTCGCAATGTAGTAAAACACGTTGACAAATAGAGTACTACGCAGCTTCAGCTTCGCGGCCTGCAGAAAATTGGAGGTCCTCGAGACGGCCGGAGGCAGAGGATCTAGCGGCACCTGCCGCATGTTCTTGGGGTTGTTCTGTGGAGAAGATGACCGCTCGTCGTCGTCCTGTAGTACACCTACAAAAATTGGCTGCTGCTGCGGTTGGTTATAATTTGCGCTGGTGTCCTCGTGCGGCAGAACCCGAAGATTTCCGCGCGTCTTCATCCACCGCGGACGCAGAGAAAAGCGATCGTGCTGCTGTCGAGTACTTTTCGAACTCGCCATGTTTTCCTGAAGATCATCCTGCTTATTCTGAGTCGGCACCAACGCCTTCGCTCGGCGTACCATCACATGATGCAGCTCGGAAACCATTAGTAAACCCTTGAGGAGGAGAGAAAAGACGACTTTGAAGGACCTTGCTATGCTCCCGGTGCTGCACGAACGGCTCTTCCTCAAGCCCTTTCCTGCTGCGAATTCCATCGTCGTCATGTTCTCGGTGCAGCAGCTCTGGAAAAAAACAATAGATTCTGACTTCCGCCAGGTAGTGACACAATCACGGTGAACGTTTTATGCTGTTGGACTGAATGTGAAGTGAGATGACTCCTCCGGGTCCCCCGTCTCCTTTTAATAGATAGAAATGTTTGCTCGCCTCGTTTAGATAGAAATCAAAAAAAAAATAACTGTGAGAAAGAGCGCTGCAGCGATGGTACGCTGACGAGAAAACTCACAACTTCAGATAGAAATCCATTCCTGCTTCCGCACGACACGAAATACGACAGCGACAGTTTTGACACTTGACAGGCTTTGGATTCCTTCGCATAGTCAACAACACACACACACACACACAAAACATACATAGACGAAAAGACGTGCCACGAAATTCTACGACCCATTCAACTCACTTGCTAGAAGATTCTACTTTACTTACAATTACATTGATTACCCAACGAAAACGATAACGATTCGTGGTAACCACGACACAAAATAAACGGAACTTAAGTATAGTAAAACTAGCAGCGCTCTCTTCTTTGAGATTTAAAAACCTCATAACATATTCATATTCTGCAAGTGTACCGAAGTGCATTAGAATTCTAGTCGCTTGGTGGAATAGAGTGCGCGAGACCTGACAGACTTACGATTTGGCACCTCGCCGGATGCCTAACATCAGAAAAGAACAAAACATGTCTTTTCATTGTCTTCCGACCCTCGAGGGGATACGCACCTCCGCACGATACGAACAGGGCCAACACAAGAAACGCACATTATTCAGATAAAGACTTAAGTAACTCCGTTTCCTCCGGTGGTCCTTGCATTTCAATTTCTTTCTTCGCGAAGGTTCGCTGTATGCTGCAGTTTTTGTTTTTCTTCATCGTCTCGAGACAGCCACACCCTGGAAACTCGACGAACTTCTGAGGAGTGCCGGGGCGATGTATTTCGTCCGGTCGAGACCGTCCGATAGATACCCGAAGGCCCATTATCTTCAAAAGTCCGAAGACTGGCACTAGCTAAGGAGGAGACAGGCTAGCGTCTAGCTTCCGAGGAAGCATAATCGAATAGGCTCCGAGGAGGAAGAATAGGTTTTTGAGTAGGAGTGCTGAGAACCTTACAACAATAGTCTCCGAGGAGCTCTGTATAAATCCGCAATATACTCCGAGGAGTCGCGAGAGAAAAGATCTGCTTCCGGGATGGATCCTTTTTGATCGCGCTGATCTGTTTTTTTTTCGTGAGATCGGTTGCTACTGCCCGGTTGAAGCGATGTTGAGGGACCTTAGATGATCGGAAAGGCCTGACTTTCCTCGGGATGACCTCGCGCTGAAGATGTACCTTTTGCCAGAAGTGCAAATAGGTACTTCGTCCGGTCGAGGCCGTCCGATAGTCACCCGAGGGCCCATTATTTTCTAAAGTCCGAAGACTAGCACTATATAAGGGATCGGCTAGCGTCTAGCTTCCGAGGAAGCACATTCGATTAGTCTCCGAAGAGGATTGAATACAAGCGTTTTAAGGATGAATCTTGTGCCAGCACTAAAGTAGCCTCCGAAGAGTGCAGAGATTGACTTGATTCGTGGTCTTTTTTGCCTGTGGGTATCAACAAGTCTTAGCTCGCTACATTCAAATCAAAACGAACATTAATATATCTGAGTGGTAATATTTCTAATCCAACAAATCTTGATCAATTCGTCCGGCCGAGGCCGTCCGATAATCACCCGAAGGCCCATTAATTTCTAAAGTCCGAAGACTAGCACTATATAACGGTTTTGCTAGCGTCTAGCTTCCGAGGAAGCATAATCGGTTAGGCTCCGAAGAGGATTGAGCGCAAGCGTTTAGCTCCACTCCAAAAAGTACAAACTAGTCCCATTCTCGGTTTGGTTCCAGCCCGGAATCCATTGGCATGCTGACGGGTCCCTCCATGTGTGCGTGCCCCAACTGGTCGCGCACTGCCGGTCTAGCCAGCCGTACGCTAAGCCGGCTCCCCTCTCCTCACCTTCGTCCCCCGTCCAGAAATTGTCATAAAAGAGCCGCAGACTTGGCCCGCTGCCGATCAGGACTTTATGGGATTCTCAAATGTTACATTCTCAACTGTTACATGAATTTGTCATGCAAGAACAGCAAAAGTGAACGCGGGAAGATTGCGCGCTTTGCATATACAAATTTGGAGCAGATCCAGGTGGTGTTTAGCCCTTCGAAAATTTGCCATGCGAAACACCTTGATCGTGTGGCGGCTTATGGTCATTTTGCATGACAAACCATGTAACAGTTGAGGATGTAACGTTTGAGAACCCCATAGACTTGCTGAAAATCTTCGGGAACGTGCCCGTGCGGTAGGGCAAAGAGAAAGGACAGGCTGTACATCACGGAAAAGAACGGCAAGCAGAGAACGCACATTATTGCTGCAACTTCCAGTGAATAGGCAATCTTCGGCAACAAAAGGCTGGCACTTCCGTCGTACGGCAGGAAGAACGGAGGGGATGTTGCCGAGGGGATTGGGGTTCTTCGGTCGTGATTGTGTCGCTGAGAAGGCCGATGATCTTCGGGCGAAAAAACAGCTTTGACGCACCAGAGAGCGACGACAAATCCAGTACAGAAGATCCACGAAAACAGCAGGAACAGATCGCGAAATCGGAAAACCGTTGGTGCCCACTGCACACGCAAGTACTGCTCCATGGGCGTGCAGCCGTTTGCACCGAGATTCTGATAACGAGCCCACACGAGCAGCCGCTCCTCATCGACGACGAAGCGCTCGTCGATCGTTCCAAAAATTGCCACCGTCAACGAGATTCCTTCGCCAATAGCAAGCGAGTAGGTCTCAAAAACTACTTAACAACACTGCCATCGCCAGAGGGGCACACACCACGTGTATGATTCTTTGCCATCGCGCGTTTCGCACACGATAGCATTGCATCGCGTCATCGGATACGGATTCTTGTACGCGAGGAAGATCCGTTTCGCGCATTTTATTAACATCTCCTTCGGTAGAACAAGGCATAACTTGTCCGTCTTGTTCGGTGTTTTCCTGTTGCGTTGCCCGAAGCAGGGCGTCGTCGCTTGTGCTGGGCACAGCTGCAGTGAGCATGAGGCCGACCACGCACGGAAGCACCAACCAGAGGACGCGAAACAACATCTCCCCAGCTGGCATCCCGCTTAAACTGAGGAGAGTAGTGGACGACCAAGCCTCATCTTTCGCAGCCCACGACGGGTTCGAACACCAAGACGGATAGAGACCGGCAACCATCGTGTACCGAGAGAGGAGCGCACACACCGCGTAGACGATGAGGCAAGAGGTCCAGATCTTGCCCGCGCTGCTGTCTTGAAACTGGCAGACGCTCGACAGAGTGTCTTGCGTTGCGAACGAGCGCGGCAACAGCATGAACTTTCGTACCGGTCGTTGGCGCTGCTCGCGGAGCGCGTCCACTGCTCCTGCGTCCGCTGTTTGTTGTTCACTGCGGTCAACATGATCTTCAACAGGGTCCTCGTCCGGTGCCGGGAGGTAAAGTACGGGCGGAAAAAACACAAGCTTTGTGGGTAAGGCCAAGCCTATCAGCACAGCCACATAGCCAATAACGAGAAGCACGAGCATGACGACGAAGTCCTTGCGCATGTTCGCAAGCGACCACGCGATGTGGTTTTGCTCGATGATCTCGTTGACTGCGCCCGCACTCCCGATGCGAGCTGCGGTCGTGTTCTGGAAAACTTGCTGGGTTGCTAGCTCTTTCCGCAGGTGCCGAATCGTCTCTCCCTGTTCCCGCACGACGTCCCCTAGCTGGCTTACCACGTCCTCCAGTCGCTGCACCTTTTGCTGCCATGCGAGGCCACTACCAGTTTCAGTGCCGGCCCCCGACGAGGTAGGTGCTGAGTTTGCATGTTCTACTTTCTGGGTGTGGCTGCTGCCCAGCGCAAAATCAATATCTTGTTCTAGGTGCTGTTCTTGTCCGCCCTCTACCGCACCCAGACGTTCTCCGAGCCTCGCTTCCAGAAATTGAAATGCAGGTCCAGGCGATCCGGGTTCTTCATCTGGACTTTTGGTTGTAAAAATCGTAGAATACACAGCGCCGGTCGTCCTCTCTTCTTCCCCTTGCGGTTGTTGTGGCAAGACGCGCAACTCGGTTCCACCGTCAGCATGGTCTCCCCCGGTTCGCCTCGTTCTTTTGTCAGTCTCGGTCTGCTCCCACCGCGCCGCGCTGGTAATCCCCTCATGATCTTGCTTGATTTGCGCAAGCACACTGGCAGCTTCTCCTTCTGCTTCGCTTGCCCCTCTCCGAAAATTCGCTGCTTGGTTCTGCTTGTTCGCGGCCACACGACGACGACCGTTCTCGGAGACTTGCGCATTCTTGGCCGAAAACACGCGGGTCAGGCGCGTAGCTAGAAGTCGGTACTGCTTCTCGTGCCGTTCGTCTTGTTCTTCCCGGGTACTTTTCCCTCGGACTGGATCAGTAGCTGATCCTGTTCTACTTCTACTACTTTTCGCAGCTGCTAATATAACAGCATGCTCAATCAACGTTGCAAAGCATGCAGCGAAGATCACAAGGAGCGAAACGCAGCGCAAGCGAGAGAAGACGAGATGACACCGCAGCAAATGTCGACGACCGCCCTTGTTTATCATGATTCCGTGATCTATGTATTGTTCTCTGCCCAAATTGTTGCCCTCTGTCGGACTTTGTCAATCTGTGAGATCTGTCTGTGATATTGACAATCACATCTGAATTGTCTACAGGCAGAGGTATTTGGAAGAATAAGAAAGCGAAACAACATCTCGTCCCTTCATGTCTATGCCTTGGTGGACAACTATTGTCTCAAACTCTCAAGTGACATAGGAAACCTGTCACTGGTGTGGTCACACCTGGAACAAGGTGCCCTAGCCCTGAAAGTTCTTAGTGTACCATCCAAGTAGAAACGCAAGAGATAATGCAAACGAGAGCTACTTTTTCGCGATGGTGATAGATTCCACGAGTTGAATATCAATTTCGAAAGTCAGTCTTAATTTCTCTATTTAAGTATATACGACAAAAACGACAACGACAATCTTAACAGGCTTGTATCACACAAAACGGATGCCCCGAAAACGAATGCCACGAACTTCTACGACCCCCTTTGCACATCGAGAGAGGCAGATTAGCAGAAACTACAGCACGATCACGACGAACACGATGTCAATTGTTTATGCCTCGGTTGCAATCATAGTTGCGGTTGAAAGTACCTACCACAGTGTTTGTGTAGAAGAGTGGTACATACACAGATCAAACACATTCACATCAAAGACAGACAACGCATGGAGTTCGACACCGAGGCGAGACGACGACAAGAAATTGAAATCTTCCTGCTTGTTCTTGAGATCTTTGTGCTAGTTGCAGAGCGCAACGAGCGTAGCCACCGTGGACATCGTGAGACGAGATACAAATGATCTTCCACGTCCACTGCAGCCTTGTCGCTGAACTTGGTGACCCCCGAAGACCTCCTTACAACACTTAAAGAAAGAACTAAAAGTAAAATCTGGAGCGTCCTCGAGAACAATGAAGACAAAAAAATTGAAGTCATAAGACGCTCCTTATCTTATGATTCTCCTCTAGGATAAAGCCACTGATATGCTTCAGTAGTTCGTGTCAGTAAAAAAACCCACGCAGCCCCCCGGCTATCTGCACCGACGGCGACCTGCTTGCGGCGGAGGGACTACCTCCTCCGGGTGACACACTCCGGTCGGGCTGCCGGCCCCGAGTTCTTCTGACTTCGAGCCTCCTCTGTGTGCGGACGTGCGGGTCCAGCGTCACGGGCAGGGTGTCCAAGGGTCGGGATTTTGGCTTCACCAACGTCCTCGAATTATTCGTGAACAAAAATTCCCGGCCGTCGGCCGAGACGTCGATCTTGGCGTAGGTCAACGCCGCCGCGCCGAGGGATGTGGAGGGAGAAGTGTTTCTCTGGTGCTGATGTCGTAAACCAAAATAGTTGGTTTTCGTTGATAGCTGCGGATCATTAGCATTCACCTCGACGTCGTGTGCGCTTTGGTTAATATTTTCCATTTCTTGTTCCACCTCAACTGTTCTTCTACTTCCCTGAAGTTGTTGTGCAACTACATGATCGCGACTCAGGCCGAGACTGTCAACCGAGGCGGACAATTGTCCGTGGATTTTAACTCCTGCGGATCCTGTGTGCGCAATTCCCGTGGGGAGCGTGAAGTCGCCCCAACGCTCGAGAGGGAAAATCTGGGACACCACGTCGGGAAGCACTGTGATTGTATATTGTTTCAGGGAGTTTATTTTGTGCGGTCAACTTGCCTATGCTGTATCTCTATCAAACAAAGTGTAGGTAGTTGACAGGAAGAAAACATAGCATCTAGCAGAGTCTACTCAGAAGTATTGCCCGAAAACTACAGACAAAAAATCATGAGAAGTTTCCAGAAAAAGTACCCGGCACGTTGAACTTCTGTCCCGGAATGCCCAGCACGTTTCTCGCGTGGAAAACCGGTCCCGCTGATTGATCCGTGTCTACAATCCTCGCATGATCTTCGCCTGCGTCGAAAATCTCCCCTCCAAAAATTTCTTCGTCATTTGCATTTCCAACAACTCCTTGCTCGTGGTGCACACCCAGTAGTGGACGACCGTCTACAATTGCAGAACAAGCATCCTGTGTCGCTACCGCTGCCGATCCGGTGCCCGTGCCGCCCCTGTCGCCTACTACTTCGAAAGTGGCTGCGGCTGAAGACAAAGCCGACGAGCCGGAGGGAGCTGCAATTGGAAAAGTTGCAGCATGAAAATTGTTCCCTGATTGTTTATTTCCTATCTCCGACCTATCAGTAGCAAACCGCAATGCACTAATGTTCATCCGCTGACGGCTGCGGCCGCGCTGCACCACTGTCTCACGACCGTGGGTCGCGCTGCCCTCGCCACCGCTCCGGCCGAGCAGCGGGCTGTGGGCGTCGAACGCCGAGTCGCGCAAATCGGGCAAGAACTCCCGGCGCCACTCGGACACTTGCTCCAGCCTGCCGGATTCCGTAGACACCCGCCAATTACTGCTGTATCTGGAAGGCGGCGCGGGGAGTTCCGCCTTGTGACTCTTCAACAACGCCAGCCGCTCGGTCGAACGGACCCGATTTTTGTAGAAGCTCTGGTGTGCTGTAGCGGTAATTATATTCTTGTGCATTTCATCGAGATCACGACCGTCTCTGGAGCTCGTCCGAAGGAAGGACGCGGAGGGACTATGCGCCGCCGGTCCTGGAGTTGTGACGAGGCCACTCTTGTCATCCAAAAATCCACTTCCGGTGGTATGGAAAATAGATGCGGTGCTGCTCCGGTCAGGCAATGGGCGGTACATGTAGTCTTGGAAGAGTTGCTGTGGAAAAATGTCTGCAGCAAAAAAAATCAAAATTTTTGCATCCTACTTTTTCGGGCACCTTCTTGTGTGTTTATTTTTTTCCACAATGAAACGAAAGCAAGGAAATGGGCAGGCCAGGTATTCCGGCAAGGCCTCGGCGGACGAAGCAGAGGAGACAGCTCAGCCACCAGGGGACTCTGTGCTTCGGTATCGGTGGACGTCGTCCACCCGGGTTCGCAGTTGTAGTTCTTCAAGTTCCCACACTCCCTCCTGATTCCTGACGATTTGCCTAGTGCGTGTCTTGTTTGGGAATGAGCTGAATCTGCTGAAGCAGCGGCTCGCTTTTGGTTCGAACCTCGCGGCCTCGGAGGAGGTCGTTTCGGGGATGAGCTCAAATTGCAGGCTTCTGCCTGCAAATTGAGCTCGATTCAGGTCGGGGCAATGCGAAAAGGGCGGCCAAAATTTGTCGCCCCGGAGGTCCGCGACTCGGGAGGGCTCCGAAGAGGTGTCCGAGGACACCTCATCTGGAGGCCAATTTCGGAGGTGCAGACTTTTTTCGCGGCGCAGACAAACACGAGCTATCTGCCCCACTTGTCCCCCCCCGCGCGAAAAACGTCTGCACCTCCACTTGGGGACCTCATTGCCGAGGTGCAGACTTTTTTCGCGGAGCCACGTTTTGCATCATAAATCTGAACCCTCACAGCACGGCATTCTGCTGATCCAGGGGCTCAGATTTGTGACCTGGCCCGGAGAGCGAGCCCAAGACGGGTCATAAAAGAAGGCCATTTGTAATGCGAAACGCGCATTACAAATTGCCACTTTTGGGGGAAGGGGCTCTGCGCCCAAGCACCTCTCGGAGGCTCGCGTCATGTTGTTATCTTAGGTGCGAAACTTACCCGAAAAATGGCAGTCGGAGGCCCCTACCTGTTGCCGCATTTCCGTGTGGAGGTAGCAAATCAAGCTCGTGCGGGACCTTCGAGCAAATGACGCAGGAATGGAGCGCAACACGTCGGCCAAGTTCCCCAGCACGGAGTCCGCAGCGCTCGCAAGCGGGCTGCAGTCCGGGCGAGAAGAGAAGAACACGAACTGCACTACCAAAAATTTTGATTTTTTTAGCTGCAGACAAATTTCAAGTTAGTAAGGCAATGGGCGGTACATGTAGTCTTGGAAGAGTTGCTGTGATGTTGTCGCAGCTGCTTGTTCCAAAGTGCTGTTATTCACACAAGTGGGAAGCATTACCATGTTGATGTTGTTGAACAATCCCGGATCTTCTGGCTTCGCCCCCACCGGCAAGGCCAGTCCCGACATAATTCTGTCCGCTACCTCCGCCCCCACGCCCACGTCTGTGTCGTGATCCTGCTTGATCTTCTCCTCTATCGGCGTGAAATGATGCTCATTCACCTTTCTCCCCTCCAAAAACTGCGCCAGAGCCGGCGACGGCGGCTGCGGCGCGGGGCTTGCGGACGCCGGCCGACGGACCTGCTGTAGGTGATGTTGTTCCTGGCCAGCAACTATATGCGGCAGAAGTTGTGAAGATGATGTTGTAACACTGAGTTGCAAACTGCGCTCGTCCTGAAAGGTCGCCTTGTTATTTCGAGGTGCCGGGGACGGAGAGAGCGACAGCGGCGGTATTTTCTCACTCAACACCGAGCCGCGGGAACGGGACCGAGAGGCGGGCACAACTTGGTTCTTGGCGTCAGTATCATTTCCCTTGATGGGACTACTCCTGTGCGAAAAGTCCCCCGTCGCGGTGTTGTGCCCACTCTGCAGTTTCGCCTGCAGTTGTTCGGGCTGGACGGTAGTAGCTCCCACGTCAAAATCTTTCTCTTCTTTGATTTCTGGTGGCGTGACGGGTTCGACTTCGAGTTCGATCGGCGGTTTCTTGGCACAGTCCATCTCGGCCTCGTTCGCCGTCACCACGCTTTCTCCCTTACTCGGAGCCGGGCTGCGGTCGTGGTCTTCCTGGATCATATTGATATTGCTAGCGTTCAGTTTCCACTGTTTCGATGCAGATACAGTGTTCAAGATTTTCCCGTCCCTCCCTTCGTCGAAAATCTTCCAGGGATCTAAGTCCTCGGCCGCCGGCCTCCCAATCTTCGCACTCCCAGCTTCACTTTTTTCCCGCAAGAGATCAGCCTGCGCCTTCGCAGCCAGCCCCGCGCTGGTGACCAGTAGACGAGTCCCGGGAATGGGCGACATCGAAATCGAGGGCGATACGGAATAAACCGACAAAGCGCTATTAGAGTCTCTGGTATAATTCGCAGTATTTTTGCAGTTGCTTATGCTTCCGCCGCCGCCGACAAACATGGTTGATGTCGATAGCACCCTCCCTGGGCCAATGGTCGTGGCATATGTACTAGGGCCTCCACTTCTTCCACCAGCAGAAATTGTAGTTGTGCCATTCATCTCCACTGCCAGGAAGCCTGCGATGCTGGTGCTGACCTGATTCTTCCGGTTCTTCTCTTCCTCATTCAACACTGCTATGTTTTTGTGATTCACCACCCGTACAGGCGAAGCCGAGTACGAGGTGCGGTTCTGTTGCAGTAGCATCCTCGGGTCCCGAGATCCAAGACGGGAACTGGACCGCGGTCTATTCGTACTGCTTGAACAACTTCGGGTGCTCTGGAATAACAAACTGCCCGTACTGACGTTTGTTCGGCCGCGAAAAGAACTACTTAGCGGGTTCTTCGACGACCCGGACGGCGAGGGCGACGCATCCGGATCCATGACCTTCAAATTGTTCAAATTGAGATCCATCATCAGCGCCCCCTTATTGTTCATCATCGCAGATGAAGTACTTCTAGTGTCCTTGTAGCTCTTTTTGTCCTCATTCAACAAAGAACCTAGAGCACTTGACGTGCTCTTCGCCGAGAAGAATTGTCTAGAGGAGGCGTTGCTCTGCATCGTCCGACGCGTGTCGTCGCGCTGCACCTGTTGTACTTCGTGGCCGGGCGGAATGCCTCGTCGTGGTGGTCCCCGTGTTTGTTGATCATGCTGCTCCGATGCAGTACTAGAAATAAACCGCACATTTGTAGTCGCCGCATCGACCGTGCTGCTCCGTAGAGCGGCTGATTTGACCGCGGGGAGCGGCGTGCCTGCGTGGTGAAAAAGGGAGGAAGAGGATGATCTGTCGCGACCCTGGATCTGATCCCGCGCGGACTCCCGGAATGACTGAGGGCGGGCCGATACTAAACCTTGTTCATCTTGGGCGTCGTGCACGACGATGCTATGTTTAATTTCATCATGGTGCTGGGACATTCGTCTGCCCCTGGTTGTCGGCCGCTCGCGCGCCGCCACCGCCGGGGACCATGCGTGCTGCGAAGCTCTTTTATCCAGAACCGTGCCGTGCTGGTCGTTCAGATCGTCGTTGGTGTTCGCCTTCTCGTTCAAGTTTCTTGAAGGGGATGCAGCATTTTTTTGTCTTTCTTCCTCTAGTACACTTCCGGTTTTTTTGCTGCTCGGCAGGAAAAAGTCCCGGTTTTGCGACTGCCTGGTGATGCTACTGGGTCTGCTCCTCGTGGTCGCGTTTTGAATTTGATTCCTATCCCGGTTGTAGTACTTTGAAACGTCTCCGGACACGCTGGCAGGGCGTGGCTGGACAAAGAACTTCTGGTTCTTAAAGTTCTCGAACCGTTCGCGCAACGCGGCCACGCCGATGGGAGGCTGGTGCTGGGGTAGTTCTTGCATTTTGCCAAAAGTTGCTCCTGGTGCGAGCGAGGCGGGGCGGGGGAACGTAAAGGGCACCGGGGTGGAAGTGGTCATGATGAAAACGACACTCGTGGGAGACGTTATGTGTTAGTATTGGAAATCGGGTTGGTTATTATGGGGATTAGACAGTATTTCGCTTGTTCAATACCTTGTTGTGCTCACGATTCGTTTTGGAAAATCAAAATGAAAAAATACTCGTTGTAAACGACTGTCGGACTACTAGTAAAAAGTCTTTTGGTGCAAGAAGGTGATAACGACTCGATATCAGTACTTCGCAATAAATCCGTAAAAAAATATGCAAAAGAGAGCAAAAACTAGTAAGTTGTGATACATATTGTTGCAGGGGTAGAAAGCGCGCGGCATAAAAAGATACTAGGTGTAGGTGGGTTTAGCAACTCTGAAGAAAATGCAAAAAGCCTCGGTTCGTATGCTGTGTCGTATATTTTTTTCTCGTCTACTTCTGCGCCCATACTACGTTTAATGAAAACTTAAGAAGCACGATGAAGATGAACGCGATTACTTTCGTACGATAGTTTCTTCAAGTACGAGTTGATGAGGGACACGACAAAGCAACATGCTGTTCTGTTCCTTCAAACCGAAACGATTATGCACGGACGAAAAGGAAAATTACGAATTGCTGCAGGGAAGAATTTTCTGAACGGTTTCGAGTACGAGGTTTATGAAGCGGACGCGGTTCATCAACTGAACATGTGAGTGTGGTCCTCTCCCAAAGTATGTGGTGCATGAAGGGAAGCAAAAACGACGCAGAAACGCAAGCTGGTATGCTATTTCTAATGCCATGCTTTTCAGGACGTAGCCCTCACAAATTTTTTTAGAGTAGGCTCTGCGCTTTTGTTCACGCGGCCAACACGTGAGCCGGGACCCGCACGGCTGCATGTTTTTTTATCCTTTACATTGTACAAGTTATTTGCTGTGATCATCTTTCTCACATTGTACATGAAGTGAAACATTAAGTCCGATGTAGTTTCCGTATCGTCCTCGCTGGTTGATTTGCAACACGAGTCTGAAGAGATCTTCCACACTCCACTTCGACTTCACGAATACGGTGCATGAAGCTGCTGGCTTCTCTCTCGTCCGTCGTGAAGGTAAGTAAAGCTGTAGTTCATGCCTGTCCGGGGTACATTTGGTTAAAAATAGCTTCGGCTTAATCTGACTATTTCCAACTAAATTTCGGTACAATCGTACAAGAAATCTACAAACCAGACTTCGAGTTCAAATTTTTCAACCTTGAGCTTTACTAGAGGGCATGAGCATGCCTTCATCTTCATGCCGCTAGCGCTACCCAGCTTCTTGAGTCAAAACACAATAATTAATTCGGCCACTGATGAGAATCAGTTTTTTGCTTGATTCAGAACGTAAATTAGAATTTTCGGATACGAACGTCGGACTGCTCATCACACCTCCTGTGACTGCGAGCCCTCTGTCTGCTTGAATTCGAGTTTAAACGAAGTTAAAAGTATATATTTCTGGATGTTATTTCTGCATATTCTTCGATATACGTTTTGACGAAGTTCTTGCTGCAGTTCGTTGCAGTTTTGGAGAGTGAAGAGTTGAAACTTTCAAACTTCAACTTCTTCATCATGATGCATTTTACATAGTAGATGCAGCACTGCTTCATCTAGTGTCGCTGCGTGCATTTCTGTTGTTGTTTCTCAACTCAGCCCCCACAGCACCAGAATCGGATCTGCTACACCTTACGCATTGTAGCCCATGTTCCGTGTGACGACGTGTCCGGGGGCGCAGGGATTGTCATCTGCGGGGACGTACATGTCTCGGACCTCCTTTTCCGCGTCCCAGTGAAAGCCTTTTGCGATTTTTGACTTCGACGCCTGCTTTCTCCTGGTCGTCGTGGGAAGCAGCTGCGTCAGCGACGCCGCTTGGTGGTCTCCTTTTTTCAGGCTGGACACATGCCGGTGGGCGAAGTTGTACCTGCATTTTTATTCGGAAAATATTCAAGCACTACATTTTCAAACTCTTTACCTAGTTCAGTTGTCCAATACGCTTTGGTTACCAGATCACCAGCGGACTTTAGAGTAAGTATCTCGTGCTCGCCGCTCGTGCCAGCTCCTGCTTCTGTTGTACTACTTACTTTAACTTTACTTTGTGCATCGCTACAACAGTATACCCCGTGCTCCACAGCCACTCCATGTAGGGTCCGCTCCAACTGGTCCTCATCAGCGGCCCGCCGCCGGGTGGCACGCGGTTGTTCAGGAACCTACTGGTGTACGGAATCATCGACTGCGTTACGTGCGTTTTCAGATTCTTCACGTTGCCCGCCGACTTGGCGCGCTGTATCCTCATGGCTGCGGCCGGGACGTGCTTGTACGCTGCGGACGGGCCGTCGGACCGGAACCACTGCATCAGGGTCGGCTTGCACGACTGGTAGTAGGACTTCGCCCGCACATCAATACCCTCGGCGAGAATGTCCTAATAAATAGACGTAGACGAATTAGTTGCATTATTAAAGCTCGGTCATGCACAGCAGCCATTTCACTTTTATTTTCTGACGTCGTGAAGCAGCTAACATTGTAAATTTTAGAACCACAGGTGGCACATCCATGTATCTTTCTATCATGTTCATGTATGATCATACCCTGAATGAATCGTGCTTGAATCTGGTCCACTGCATGTCGTTCATGTGATTTTCTTGTATCACGGAGGTTGACGGGATCCAGCTGAGCCTGTCCATGTGGAAAACTTTGTCAAACCCCTCCCCGCGGAGAAAGAGGGAGAAGGCTTCGCGGGGGCAAGTCACGTACACCGTTTCCTCTCGCGTTATTACGGTGACCGGGCATATTGGCGGCGGTTTCGGCTTGGCTTGGACCTATGGGATTTAGTTTTAATTTAGCTTTTGGTTTGTTCACGTCATCAATGCAAATCCAAGGTACTCAAGTACTAACTTTCATCACGCAATGATACAGAAGCAAGCATGCCCGTGTTGCACCTCTGGGTCTCCCGTGTTGCAATGAAACCTTGATCTTCCACGACTATGTTTCCCTACTAGAAGCAAATACCTCGTCCTCCGTTTTCCTGACGTTTCTCCTTCTCCTTTTCCCGGTATCCTTCGGACTTTCCAGCTCTTGGGTCATCATCGCAATTTCGGTCGCCGTGAACTGCCTTTTATTCGATCCTCCGCCCGCTTCGTCTTCGTCTACCACCATCCCGAACCAGATGCCCGATCCCGCGCGGACAAACACGTTGCTGCTGTGCTTGCAGACGGTGAGACTTTGTTCCTTGATGTAGTTATTGAATGGCCGCTGGTCGGACTGTTGCTGGTCGAATTCGAGAAACACATCCACAGTCCCCCCGACAATCGCGAGCACTTGCTGCCAGTCCTGGCCCTGGCGGAGGAGTTCGGTGTTTTTGTCCGCGTACTTTATCGTAAACATCGCGGTCAGCATGGACTTCCGGGCGTCTTCCAAATTCCGAAACTGTTCGTGCGCGGACTCCAGAAACTTCTCCACGGAAAGCTGCCCGTTGCGCTGCCGGTACAGGTCCGTCTTGCTACTGTAAAAATCATAAAGCGGAAGTTAGTTGTTTCGTCTCTTTGGTTTTGGAAGATCTCGATCTATATCTATGGCCTATTTCCTTTGATGGAACTGGAAGATGATCTTCAAAGTAAAAAAAAGCCGAAAAAAATGAAATAACGAACTGCATTTTCTTGCGCCTATTTTTATCGAAAATACTTTTCCATTCTCGGGTTTTTCTTCTCGAAGGCCTTCTTCGTGTTGTCGTTTGCTTTTTCTAACATTCTGCCGAACTCCTTCGCCCTTTCCGGGTCCGGCTTCTCGAACACCTCCGTTGTGTCTTCGAAGCTGCTTTCCGTTATCCTCTTCGTGCTCCGCTGGTGCGTCACGGACTTGCTCGGCGACGAACCTCCCCCGAAATTGCCCCCGAGCGATAAATTGTGGCCGAAGCTATTCGGCGGACTGGACGTCGAGTGACGCATGGTCGACGGTTGATGACCAACGGCAGAACTGTTGTTGTGCCCGCCGAAATTTCGGACCGAGGGTGTATGGGTGTGACTGGCGTTTCGGACCGACGGCGTGTGGCCGAAACCACCACCGCCGTTGTGAAGATTGTGGGCTCCTGCGGAACTAGACCCACCACCGTTCATGTTCTCCGTCCGGATGGAGAGCGTGTGCCGGTGCCCGAACCCGCCACGCGTGCTCGTCGCGCTGTGTCGGACATTGTGGCTGCCGTGCGGCGTCGCGGCGGAGGAACTCATCATGCCGTGGGCCGGCGTCATGGACTGGTGGTGGAAGTCGCCGTGGTGCGTGGCGGAAGGATTCTTTGTCGTCGCTGATTTCCGCACGGAGCTGTCTTCGATCTTCAGCAACGGTTCCGATTTGGTCGAAGGCAGCATATCCGACGCGCCGGGATTCGTTTGTGCGAGGTACCTGGAGCAAAGTCGTGCTATATTCGAGTAGGAATGCTCTTGCACGACGTGTACAACTCGGTCCAAATGAAGAATAAAGTCTATCATACAAAACGCCTGCGCCGCAATTGCATGTGCATCGAGGCCCAGATAGATCAAATCATTCAGTCAAAGCGAACGCCGACTACTTACCTTCTCCAGAACTCCCTCAATTTGAGGTGCGTTGCTTGCGCGGGCTGCAGGTACTGGGCTTCCCTTGGTATCACGTCGTTGTTTGCGTAGTCTAAAAATTCCCGCATGAAAACCTCCTCGTCGGCGTGGTCGGGGAACAAATTTTCCACGTCTCGGTTCTGGAACTCACGGTCCCCGTCCCGGAAGGTTTCGACCACGGACTTCAGCATGCACTTCCGCCCGTTGTTGATTAAGGAGCGATCCACCTCGTTACTGGCGATGCTCAATCGGTTTTTCAATTTTTTGTAGTGCTTGATCACGTTCCGGACCCGGGACTCGGAGGCCACAGGCTTGAATTCGGCGGACTTCTCCTTGGACACAAACTCGTGCTCCTCCTCGGAGTCCGATCCGGTGCCGATGATTTCCAGGTCCGGATCGTACTCCGCCTGCTGTTTCGGACTCCGCTGCTCCGAGAGGAAAACGGACAGGGGTTGCGAAGTGGTGCCGGGGGACATGTGCTCGATCAGGTACCTGGGGTATTTTTCAGATGGTGGGGGTTCGTAGTGGTGCTGCTGATGAATTTAAACACTGATAATATTGCTTGCACCTGAGCGCAGAGAAAAATCATCTTCTGTAGAAACTATTCAATGTGGGCTATAGGAGGCAGATCAACCGATCATCTTCGAATTCCGATTGCAGAAATCCAGCATATGAATCCCAATACTCGCAGTCTTCGTCTTCGTATCTGGGACCGTGCGACAGTTTCTTGCCGTCCTCGTGCTCGTCTTCCCCTTCGTCGTCCTTCGCGAACAATTTGTCCTGCCGAAGCCGCACCTTTTTCTTCTTCAGCGCCAAGGCTCGGAGTGCCGTTTGGTATTTCAGGTCGGCGGACACGCGGGCAAAGATCGCGGTTTCGTCCGACATCACCACGATGTCTTCGGTTGGCCGCCCGGTGGCCTCATTGGTGAAGACGACCGAGTCTACTAAGGGGCGTATGACGCGGTACCCCGGCTTGCCGTGCTTCTGCACCGTGGAGAACAGCCGCGTTAGACTTTGGTCCACCAGCACTTCCACACCCGCTTCGACACCAATGCATTTTCCAGCAAGGAGGATGTAGTGGTCGTTCTCTATTCGGTTGTCCTTCCGGATCAAACCTGTGGTATGGTTGGTTTTGCTTGGATCTTCATGCTTCATGGGTGCTTCGCCATGACGAGATAACATGGCGCAACGGCATTCAAAAATTTAGTTCAACACGCATTCATTTTCATACTGCTCACGATGCCGAAAACTAATGCAGATCAACCTGGGTCGTTGTAAAAAGTACATGACAACGTCGGCACGCTTATCAGAGACACTCGGACCGCGAGCTCCTCTAACTCCTCTTTCGTACAGTGATGGTACCGTGGAACCTTTGCGAGTAGTAGCTTCAAAACACCGCGGAGCTGCAATGCCGTCGACACCTCCGCGTTGACCTGGGGGTGGCCGTAGGCATTGCTGTCATCGACGACCAAAGACCTCCGGAGAATCTGCTCCAGGGATAGCAGCCGACGGGCAAGTTCGCCACGCATAGCGTTGCAGTCTCGTGGAAAAATTTGCAGGAGGATATTAGAGCAGTACTTGTGCTCCAGCACTAGCCGCACTGGTGCTGGAGGCCTCTTCTACGTTCGTCGTAGCAATGCGTCAGGTCCTTTACCAGCTTTTGCTGTTTTGCTTTGTATACAACGCTCCTAAGGTGAATCAACCTTTCACGACGTCACCGCGGGCGGATCATTCTGGGGCTGGACGTGGCAACCTGTTGTGCGGCTGTTATCACTATCCGTTCCTCACCTCCTGGATCGACACCCTTCATTCTATTTTTCGGAGCAAGTGCCTCCCAGCTGCGGCATCTATCACGCGCCAAAGATTTTCCCGCTACCACTGCTGTTCCGAAGACGATACGTTGATATGAAGTGGGAAATCATCGAAAAACGACACGAAAAGATTGATTCTCAGTGTCGAAATAGAAGATGACAACGAAATGCAGCGAAATAGAGATTAAGTATACTTTACGAATTTAAACATCGATCAACATTGCTCTCGATAAGGAAAAGGAAGAAGATGACAATAAGAATAAAGACAAATTGAAACTTTTCGATTTCCTGCGAAGTAGTACCAGTTCCTGTCCCTCGCAAACTACTGGCTCGCCAGAAGCGATTTCTTCTATCAGACGAGCGATTTAGCCAACCGAAAAACACAACGACGCAAGCGAAAATGAGTAGGCACAAGGGCGTGAGCCGAAATGCAATACTCGAACGTACTCCCGAACAAAAGCGACAGCTTTGATGTGTGGGATTGATTTTTCACGGAGGAAACCAGATCAGTTTTGTTCCTATCGATGGTAGCCATGATGTATTCTGAAGCTTTTCGGGAGCAACTCCGCATATTCTGTTTCTATTCAGAATCTTTGCTCGCGTTGTCAAGGTTTCTCGTGTGCCACCTTGGTACTCGTTTTTTCAAGAAAAACCTGCGCAAAAACGTTCAAGTTGATGCATCAAGATCAACATTCTACTAGTAAGATAACTTTTCTCGTCGTACTCCAAGTACAAGTGGGTTTCATTCTCGAAGGTAGCAATTCTAAAGAGTCGCTATTTTCATCGTCAGGTTCCGGTCACTGTCGCCGGGAACAATAGAGCTTTTGATTCTTTCTCTTTCTTACACGGGTGCAAGGAGGTAAGTACTTACAGTATCAGCGAAGAACTGCGAGATCATGAGAGAAATTATGCTTATTCTCAGCAAGAACTTGCTCAGTGAAACTTGGGCATGTTGAGCACGCGCACGCAGCCGTCTGCGGATCCGATCACGAACGCGTTGCACTTGGAGTTGAAATCCACAGTGAACACCGGCTTAGGTGTCGACACGACGCCCAAGCAGTTGTAGGTCTTGGCGTCAAACACCTTTGCCTCGTTGTTTTGCGACCCACCCGCGACGATGTACCTGTCGTTCGGTGAGACATGTCAAAGCCAGAAGCTGTTGCAAGCTCGGCAAGAGAGATGCCATAAAATGCAATAAGAAATTCTGTACACCCAAGAAACAACGTTAGATATTAGAGGTCTGATACCTTGAGTCCGGCTGCGAGTATTGCGCTGCGAACGCCATGCACTCGGCGCTACTCAGATGGCCTGGTGGTCGCCACGGAATGGTCTGCTTCAAGCTACCCGTGCCGAAGTCCCACACTTGAAGCGTATCCTGAGGTTGTTGGAGTAAACTTTGTTCCGTGATGCAGCAAAGCAGATGCAGTACAGGTGATGTGCGCTACAGATGCTAGATACAGTAGACTTTTACTGGTCTTTCTTGTTTTCCATGGTCACTGTAAACCACTGCACTATGATGTCGTGTGTTCTTCGACCTGCAAAGAAAACCGAAAGACTAGAACGAAAAAACTTCTCTGTACCGTTGTTCTGTAGGAAGCCGTCAAAATTTCCGACCCGTCGTGATTCAAATCCACAGCGTCCCCGCAAATGTAGGCCCCGTAGATACTCCGAATACTTTGCCCTTTCCGCGTGTCCCAGACTTGGACCTTTATTTTAGTTGTGTGGAGATCTTGAACTGAAACGCCAACTGATGCAAATTCGAATCTGATAACTCATCACGCAAGTACAAGATGGATCTCCATGCATCCATGGGTCAAGCGTGGTGCAAATCAAGCCCCAAACTGTTTGCATACCGTGTTGTCCCATCCCGCTGACACGATGAGATTTGGGTTTGACGGATGGAACTTTACACTGAAGACTCGATTTGAGTGTCCGGCGGTTTTCTGGAAATCTCCGCCCTCCAGCGTGGTCGTTAGCCGCTTCGTGGCCTCGTCGTACACGCGAACCTTGTAGTCCCTTCCAGCGGTGGCGAAAAGCGCGCCCGTGTGATAGTAGTCCAGGCAGAAGATTTGGTTATCTGGTGTGGACAGTCGTTTGCGATCATGATACGGATCTTTCTTTATTTGAAAACGTAGCATCATGCAGATATGCTATTCGAAAAGATCCTGTTGATCGAGATTTTCTATATTCGTACTGTGCGAAACAAGTATTTTGAAAGTTTTTCTACCCTTCTCTTCGATTGTGTGCAGGCACTTTCCGCTCTTTATGTGCCAGTGCTGCACTTCGCCGTCGTTTTCTGCGTTCACCGAGATCAACACATTTTTCGTTCGACTTTCCGACCCGGATGGCCGCCATCGCACTTGGGTGGTTGGGAAGCATGGGGGCTTCATCCT
This sequence comes from Amoebophrya sp. A120, assembly GCA_905178155.1. Lineage (NCBI taxonomy): Eukaryota > Dinophyceae > Syndiniales > Amoebophryaceae > Amoebophrya > Amoebophrya sp. A120. The sequence continues at coordinate 3,267,881 of CAJINV010000007.1, read as the reverse complement.
GATAGTGATTTTTGAGAAATAGTAGACTTTGTCCCATACTATGGAGATCATGTTCATGCTTATACTTTTTCCTCATGACATTCATTTTTTCGTGCACACAGCAATGCGACGGTACACAGGTCGACGAGGAGCAACAATGATGCAATTTTAGAAAGTACGCCCGTATAAGCGCGTCATCCTCCCCCTCGCCGCCGTCTTCGCTCGCGAATTCTTCCTCTTTCCGGTTGTTCAGCGTGAATTCCTCACTGCCCGTTTCCGCGTTGAAAACCCGGATGGTGCCATCGGCGTAGGACACCGCCAGGTTCTGGTCGTCCGGGGAAAATTTGCAGCAAAACACCTCGGCTGGCTCGACGTCTTTCGCCGGCTTAATCACGTACTTGGGGCTGATCTTCACGGGAGCCTCCTCAGTCGCCATCTTGTTGTTTATTTCTGGAGCGCGAGAGGAAACTGTGATGGATTCGAAAGAAGGACGAAAAGCAGTACAGTAAAGTTTCTGTTTGGGGTGGGTATATCGGTTGCACAACTTGCTTTCGGATGGGTGCTGAATGTTAAATCGTTCGCCCGTTTGGAGCGAGACTGTCTTCAACAACTAGACTGTCTCCGAAATTATGCGACCCTTCATTCAGCTCGACATCCACTGTGTGTCCCCCATTTTCACTACAACACAGCGTCTCTCCGGGTGAATCATAGTTGTGTTTCTAAGTATACGACATGACTCGTATGACTATGACAGCTCTCGCACACTCGATATTCTGGTTCTTCAGTGCACCGGAACCGGAAGTGGAAGACGCGCCGGCGTCAATAAAAGTCCTGCCACCTCCGCTGAACCAGATGGCATAGCACGTGCTGCTTCTGCTTCTCTCGCCAACCCGCGGGGTATTTCAATATTCTTTTCCCAGAAAAGCTCGTTCATATTTTTCATGCTCAACGCGAGAAGAAAGCTCGTCAGCGCTCCACTTCATTTACGTGTCGTTGTGAAGATGGAACTCAACCACGACAAAATTTTACGTCGGTTTCTTCAATACCGCAAACCACTTCCTTCTTCGTCGCGAAATTCCCAAAATTTTCAAATCATCACCCTCGCTTGCAGATGAAGCAATGCAAAACATACTTACCCGTGCACACGAGCATTCGTATCACAGATTCACTTCATTTCCCCTCATCTTTCGGTTTTTCCGGCGGCGCAGCGGGTGTCGAACCGGATCCGCTGTCGCTTCCTTTTTCTTCCATTTTCCCCTCCACTTCTTCCTGGACCATCTGGTTGTCATGTACCGAGGGCGCCGACGTGACGTCCTTTTTCTGGTTCAGTTTCGGGACCCCGATCACGCTGGGTTCGTTCTCCGCGCTGGCGGCGGTGGTGGAATTCTCTTCGATATCAATTTCCTCGACGGTAAACCGGCTGTTCGTCGCCGTATCCAAGTCCGCCGCGATTTGCATCGCCCGCAATCCGATTTCCCTGGCGGAAAGCGCCACGCCCGCTTCCATCAGCGCACGAGCCGCGGCCGTGGCGAAGGCACCGCCGGAGCCGATCTGGGAGGGGAGGGGCAATGGTTTTGCTTTTCAACAACTTCACGTCGATTCAATTTATTGCAACAAATATCTTCGCCTGAAAGAACATCAACCCTTTGCTCGCGTCTTATGGCGCACGAGTTACTGTCTGACATATACAGCTAATGAATCCTGAAAGAACATCAAACTCATCTCTTTCCGATTTGTCACACAAGTTTCAAAACTACTCCTTCTTACCCCTAAAACCCCATCGTGAGGCTCGAAGCAATCTCCGTTGCCCGTCAGCTCCAGAGTCGCTTCCGCGTTTGCGACAACGACCGTCGCGTTGAGTTGCCGCAGCATCTTGTCCAGTCGCCACGCCTTTGCAAGCTCGACGCTGGCTCTTACCTGGGTTGTTGAGCGAAAGGTGAGTTTGAAATGCGTGATCGGTGGAAAAATTCTTGTAAGTACATGATCATCCGCATGCGTACGGAATCTTTGCGGAGGTTGTAGAGAATCGAAACACAAAACACTTTTGTACCAACTGCCCCGGGTATTCCTCGAGTTTCATTTCGAGCCGTTCCAACAAAGCCAGGCAATCCGCAGTGCCACCCGCGAAACCGGTGATACAGAGGTTCTTACCTTGCATGTTCCACCGAATAAACCGGAAAGAAATGCACAATCAAACATAAATCTCTGTGTACCGATAGATAAACACGCACGACAGGACAGTAACGAAAGCTCATTCATTCAATCTGCCCCTTCAAGATCTAGTCGGCGTCGCGCAGTGCATCAACATCCACATTGCACTACGAAAACCAAAACGCCAGCTGCTTTTTCCCAAACAAAGCAATATGCGAATTTACCTTTCCCGACCGTCCTCACTTTGAGCGCGTTTGGCTTCACCTTGTAGTGCCCGGCGGTGACCAGTCCGTCGCCGCACATTACCACCTTGTTGTCCTTTCTGACGCACAAAATCGTCGTGGTCCGTAGCTGCTGGAAGTTGGACCTCGAGGCCGCGCATCTCCGTGAGGAGCTGCTGGACGTGGAGGCGGTCAGCTGGTCCCTCTGTAAATGAAAGACCTCCCCCGGTCGAACGAAATCACGTCTGCCGGCAAAAGCTGCCGACGACGTCGTGCTGTGCAACAAATAGCCTGAGCTAGCCACCGTTGCGCCTCTAGCCGTAGTGCTAGAGCAGAAGTGAGACAAACAAGCACGTTGCATCTTGTCGTGCGAAGTTTTTTACATTTACTGTGGTTTTTTTAATACTTTATTTTTTCTACTTGTGCGTCTGAAGCTGCTCTCGTGCTCTTTCATCTACTTTAGTAGGTTACTCAGGGCTGGTGAATGGCCACTGCAAGAACAGCACATTATGAGCAAAGAGAACAATTCGCACAGCACACCGAGATGCTGATGCATAATGCACGGTCGCATCCCGAGCAGCCAAAGGAGTAGTTGTTTCTTTCATCATCGTGGCAACATTATTGAGCCACTAGCTACAAACAACGAATGAACGACGACACGCTTCCACGGTCACCCCAAATGTTCAGAATCAGAAGCCCGCCTATATTCTCAAACATCAGAACGCCTCGGAGATTCTCCTGCAAACATTGCCTAAAATACCTGAAAAAGAAAAACGGTGGCGCAGCACTTTTTACAAGGGATGTAAATCAAAGAAAGTCGCATGGATTTTCTCCTTTGTCGGGTCCACCGGGTAACCCGTTTCGTACCGATTCACACGGTCAATCACCTTATGCAATACAAAAGCATCGCATTAGAGCACTGCATGCAAATTTTTGCACCTTCAATCATGCCAGGCCACGCACGTGTGCAAATGAGGTGTGTCACACAAGTGTTGCAGTACTATATGCAATTTGTACTACTGCGATGCTTTTCCACCGGATATGTCGCGTGATTTGGCAGGTCGTTCCGCCGAAAATCCAGATACATCGGCCGCAAGCAGAAGCTCTCGCCCAGCTTCTCCTGCACGATTGCGTTGGCCTCGCACACGAACTTTTCCATCCACTCAGACTTTCTTTCTCGCGGAAAATGGAGAAGGATGGGCTGGGGGGGTTGCTGCGATGCTGAAGCCAGTGAAGATGCAACGCCATCTGTTTCATCTATTGCACGACCACTATCGTCCGCGTTCACCATCGTTGCGTCTGTGCTATCGTTGTCGTCTTCGGAGCTGTTATCCCAGGCGCGTTGCGTCAGCCACCTGTCTGCCAGTTCCACCGCAGCCTTTTTGAAATCCTCTGGCCTGGGGCAGAAGACACGACACTTGTCTACGTCATAGTCAAATCGCGCATTCTCGACCCGCACAAGCTCCCAAAACATTTGGGGCTCCGCGTCCTGGTTCATCGTTCAATCATTGGATTTTCGTGTAGTTTCTGATCATACAATTCACGACCTGAATCAAACACAAACTTTTCAATTTCATCTTCACAAATCACGTACAAAATCGCAACCGCGCTAGCATCAACCCAGTAGTACTTTCATGTTCGCTGCCTGTTTCCGCGTTTTGGTCAAGGGTATGGGGCGGAACCCGATTTGGCTTTCCGGCACCAGTGACTCAAAGCACAAATTCACCTGCATCGCGTGCGGCCATGCGCGGAGTTTCTGCTTCAAAATTTTCGCACGATCCGCCCACGAGGTGCTCGCCGGGATCGGCCCCTTGATCCAGCGAATCGCCATTTCCCGATCCGGGGAAAGTTCTTGCGGAGGTTTGGACGCACGTTGGTCCCCTGTTTCATGGCCGAGGTATTCTTCTGCGGCTGTGGTCGGAGGGGCAGCGTCGGCATCTGATGTAGGTGTTTCATCAGGGAATGTGGAGGACGTAGGACACAGTATTGAAGCACCTTTGACTTCATTTTCATCGACATCGAGCAAAGTGATCCATAAAAAGTAAATACTTACCACCAGAGGTGTTCATCTTACAAAGTACCGGCTTCAGCAGTATCCTGCTTGACAGAAACAGCGGTCCTGGGTTCACTTTCGGTCACAGATGACGCAGCACCAGGAATTTTTGCCTCATCTGCCGCATCATCGATTTTCTTGTCTTTGTCGCCCTCGCTGGTGCTTATGCCACCAGGGGCACCACCTGATTGTGATGCAGAGGACGGCTCCGATTGTTCCTTTGACGATACACTGTCCACGCTGCACGAATTCATCTTCGCATCCGCGTTCTCACCATTATGCCCCCCGGCTGCTTCTGTTTGCTGCTTAGGACGACCTTCCTCACTGTCATTCTTCTTCTCAGCGTCAAATTGGAACCTCGCTGGCGTCATGCTCTCGTCCTTGAGCCATTCCTTTGTCGGCGGCCGCTGCCGCATGCGCTCCACCTTGACCGCTGCGTCCGCGAGTGTGATGTCCAACAACCGACAGCCGGCCCGGGCGAAGCGCTCGGCCACCTTGAAATCCCCGCCGGTGTGCCGTTCAAACCACTTCCAGAGTTTGTGGCGGAACCGCGGAGCAGACATCGGGTGGATCGGGGTAAAAACGGTTAAATCGTCTTCTTCCGAGGAGGGTTCATCCGCGGAAGTTGTACAGATGCTGCTGCTCGAGGTGGTTCCGAGATAGGGATCTCGATCCTGTTCTTCCCGGTCTTGCTTCATTTGCTGGCTGCAGCTCTCCTCCGGCACGATATTCGTCGAAGTTTTTTCTTCAACATCCATAGACGCCGCCCCTGGTTCCGAAATCCCGCCGTACCCGGTTTGCGCCGACTTCTGTCCGAGGTGGTTCAAGCGGTACCCGAGCAAATGCTGCTGCAGCGGGCTGCGCATCAGATCCGTCGGGATTTTCGGGGCTGGCTTCTTTTCCTGCATTGCGTTCTGCCCGTAGGGGAGCAGCCAGTATACTTTTCGCAGTTTGTGGTTGGCCCGAACCAGCACCGCGGCGGCTTGCCGTTGGCTGACGTCCGTCGTCCAGGGCATGTTGCGGACCCCGTCGATTCCCAGCACCGTGGGCCACTCTTTGTGTGTGCGGAACACCAAAGTGTGCGCCAAACGCTCGATGGCGGCCGGGAGCACGTTGCCTTCGATGTGAAACAACACATCCTCTTCGCCACGGCCGGGCTCCGATTGGAAGCCGAACTGCTGTGGCTTTTTCTTTTTAGTTGACTGTGACGTGGTTGTCGAAGCAGATGATGTTTCAGTTTCAACCCTGCTCTCAGAACGATCTGCGATTGTTTCGCCTAATGTGGCAGTTGAGGCCCCACTCGAGGTCATGGTCGCTGCGGCTGCTGCAGACGCGGGCTTTATTGCGACAGCAACTGCAGCCGCAGTACTCCCTGTGCTAGTTCCGGCTTGCGCCTGTGCCGCGATGCTGGCGAAAGAATTTCGACGACGGTGCAACACCCACGAGGACGCATCAGCATACAATAGAACGTGGTCACCCGGGCTCCTTTTGGCCGAGAGAGGACCTCCGCCATTGTGCACCAGTGCCTGCGGCCTAGCGCATGGCTTTGACGCGGCAGACGACAGAGCCTTCATGGTTGATCAGTGTCAAAAATTTAGCAGTTGCTTGTGTTTCTTCATATTTGATCTCCCTCGTATACCAGGTGTTGTTGTTGATTCTTTGAGAATGACAGTTGCTGATGGTTGACTAAGCAGAATCAAAGCAGCACATCTTCTTGTTCGAACGAGACGGCTGCGATAACGATAAGTGCAAACTGTGGCAGTGGCACCGCATGCGACGCAGCTTTTCTTTTTAAGGATCCGAACAAGAAACCCAAACATTGATCGTCGCACTGACTAGAAGTGAAGCAGAGGAAATTCTCGTCTTGCTTTCGTTTCTTCGTCGTGTGAACCACTTGCGGCACCAGCGCCACGCCTCCAAAAATCACCGTATTAATTACAGGCAGCACCAAGGCAATAATATAAACTCAAATTGCGTACAAGTCAAAGAAAATGCCGTGTAGTTTCCACTTTGTCGGATCTTTTTCGGCCGGGAACGTCGTTCGCGTTCGCTGCATCCGCTCCACAGTCACCCCCTTTTTGTCCTTCAGCAGCTCCGGCGGAAAGTCGAGGTAGACCGGGCGAAGGCAAAACATCTCTCCGGTCTCCTCCTGCACGATGTTGTTCGCCAGGACCACAAAGTGCTGCAGCCACTCCGCTTTTCGGCCATGGGGGAAGTGGAGTAGAATTTTCTTCTGCCGTGGTAGTACCTGCGGTTGGCGTATCTTGCCGTCGTTGTGGGTCTCTTTATCGTGGTGGTGTGCAGCTACTGCGTTCGCCGTTTTCAAATGCTGAATCCAGGCGTCCGCAAGCTCCGCAGCGGCCGCGTCGAGCTCTTCTGGATTGGGCGCGAATACCTCATCGACGGCCGGATCTATCTGAAAATCCGGCTCGCTCACCTCAACGATCTCCCAAAACATACGATAATTTGCGTCTTCCTGAAGACCACGGTCTCTTCTAAGGACCTCCTGGTTCTGATTCTGTTTCAAGCTTGCAGAAGTAGTTGTCGTGCGATCACCGGCGTTCTTTTCCTTTTTACGACCAGCGTTCCTGGTGTTTTTACTTGTGTCACTGCTGGTGCCCTCTTCGCCCGCGCACATCAGAGGCCGAAACGCGATTTGCGTTCCGCCGCTCGCCGGCTCGAAGCAGACGTTTAGCCGCGTCGGCTCTTCGTGGTGGTTTCCAAAAGTTTTCGGCTTGGGATTCGTACTTTCGTTCATGGCGAAGAAGGCGTTGACTTTCTCATGCAGGATCTGTGCACGGTCCGCTTGCGTCGTGGAAGCCGCAATGGGCGTGCCCAGCCACTCCCGCATCAGCTGCCGGGCGTGAAACGCGGGCGCTTTTAGGTCTTCTTCTGGGATTTTGACTCCATCGTCCCCCTGTTGCTGCAGATGGTGGTTATCACGTTCGCCTTGATTTTTTCCAGACCACACGACCCCCTTCCCCCGCACCGTCCCGGCCTTTTCCAAGGTCACGTCCACCAGCCGGGCCCCACTTTCCAGGAATTTGGCCCGCGCCGGCTGCGGCGCCCACTGCAACCCGTGAAACACCTGCGCGCTGCAGTCTGTGAGCAGCCGGAGGGCGCGCAACTTCTGCTTCTTTTCGTTCACGTCTCGCTGCGCTGCTGATGTGGCAGAGGACGTGTCTGTGACGTCATCTGCTGTAGTTGATGAGCCCGGCTCGGACATGGCAGGATCTACCCACGATTCCTCCGCGAGCGGGAGACCACTGCTTTTGGGTCTGTTCTTCGCGGGGGGCGGCGGAATCGTCACTGCAGTGACGTCGAATAGACTGCCCTCGTTTTTCTTTTGTGTTCGTCTCGTGATGTTTCCTTCGATAATTGCTTTTGCTTCTCCCTCCCTCTCGCTGTACATCTTTCCCAACAGGCTGCACATCGCCGACGTGTTCACCTGATACTCCCCGTTTCTGGCGCGCATCGTCGGCGTCACCCAAAACCCGTCGCGCAGTCGCTGATTAACGTACAGAAGCGCCTGGCACGCTTCCCGGATACTCTCCTCCGACACCGCCCACGTGTTGCGCACCACGCGGCGAACGTTGGTTTTGTTCTTGCTCTGCGGGTCTTGATCTCTCCCTGTCCCTCCACTGTCTTCCAGCATCACAATGCCCCCTTGTAGCCCCAGGACCGTGGGCCACTGGTTTCGCACGCGGTGCAGCAGCTTCGGCGGCAAATTCGGGTCATTTTGCTGTCCCCGTCCGCGGAGGGGTAGTGTCAGTATCATGTCCGCCTGGTTAGTTTTATTACTTGCGCTGGACGACGGTTTATTGCCACCGCGGTACGGCGGGCTTTTTGTAGCTTGGTTTCTGGCATGATTCTTTGCCTTATGTTGGAAGAGTGACGCATTTGCATCTTTCTCGTGGACGGCAGTGGTAGTGGACAGTGCTCGTCGCGGCAGTACCCGCACCACACGAGGTGGAGGTTGTCGCAAATGTTGATCTTCTGCATAGCCGCAGCACGGCGCAGAAACGAAGCAAGGAGGCCGAGTGGATCGCACTCTTCCGGCATGCGACGCCCCGCTATGAGGGAAAATACGGCTCGCAGAAGGTCTTATCATGACTACACACAACTTGATCTTGATCGTATAGTTGCTTTTTCAGATGCTCACATTGCGCTGAGAAGAAAGATATTTCCCGCCCAGCCTCACCGACGAACAACCAAGCAAGAGAGCAGATGCAGATTTCATGATCAGAGCTGATTTTATACAACTTTCACGATCGGGCTTGCGAAAGACAACGAAAAACTTGTTCCAGACGATCGCACCTGGATCTACAAGAGAATCCGATTCAGAAATCATAGGAAATTGAAATCCCACTAAGGAAAGATGATCCGAATTAACATCACCGATCGATAATTTTGTCTGTATGGCGTAACAAAATCACTGTGGCTGCTGTCCATTGCTCCATCGTCCTCTTTCGGTGGATTTCCTGTTTCACAACAGTCTCGGAGTCGTCTACTGCACTAATGTACACAACATGAAAGTTCTTGTACCACTTCGGGCTACAATTTCTGGTCTCCTGGATGCTGTCATCAACTGCTGCATCCATCACACTAGCAGCAAGACACGTAACACACACCCTAGTGACTCGGCGGGTCCATGAGTTCGGCAAAACTGGAGTTCCGGCTGAGCTCAATGTCGTCCTTGCCGGCCGTGGCCGTGAGCATCTTGGGTGTGCTGCTGTCGCCGATCTCCCAGGTGGCCACCGACACCGCCGTCGGGCTGCTGCTGCCCCCGGAGACCGGTACCTGCGGTCCGCCGCTCGTGAGAATGGACGGCGTAGCACCGGTAGAAGACGCTGTTTTCTTCAAAACGGTGACCGCAGAATCCCGTGTATGATCCGAGCTGGCGCTCATGGTGCGCGCGATGTAGATGCTGTGGTCGCGCGCGGCGGTGGCCGTCAAGAGCTGAAAGCGTCGCTCCGAGCAGCTGTAGGTGTCGGGCCGCAGTTCGATCACCGTGTTCAGCGGAATAGATACAGACGCGGCCTGCTCGCGCGACAGCCCCTTCCAGTAGGCGTACAGCACCCGGAGCACGCCCTGGTGCCCGATGATCAGAAGCCGCTCCCGGCACCGCTCCATGTCCAGGATGCAGGGGTGGACACGCTGAATCACGTCCATGTAGGACTCGCCCCTTGGGTAGCGGTAGGTCAACTTGTTTGTTTGCCGCTCCTGGAACTCGTCCGGGAAGGCGTTCTCGATCTCCGCGTACGTCATGCCGTCGAACTTGCCCGCGTACAGCTCGTCCAGCGCGCGCCACTCCTTGCGCTTGAACTGGTGCCACAGCGCGCCCGACTTGGGGTGCTTCAGCACCACCTCGGGGATTGTAGCTGCGGTGTCGATCGTGCGCCGCAAACTGCTGGTCCACAGCCGACTGGGCCGGGGCTTGTGCACGGTGATGGACTCCTTCGTCTTTTTGTCGACACTGGTCACCGTGTCCATCGCGATGGTGTTCATCGCAAATTCCGCGAGAGCGTGCGAATACTCCACCCCGAGGGTCGACAGGCCGCTGTCGCCGCCGATTTTCCCGAGTTCGTTGTACTCGGACTGCCCGTGCCGGGTCAGGAAAAACACGCGGTCCCGGGTCTGGTCGATGTTCAGGTGCATCAGAAACTGCACCATTTGGTTGGGGATGAAGCCCTTCACGTTGTTCACCACGTACCGACTCAGGTTCACCACCTTCACCCACATGGCTTTGCCCTCCTCCGTCGTGTTGCTTTCGTCCAGACTCTCGTACACCTCCGCGTAGAGCCGAATCCGCTCGCGAAACTCCCGGGTCGCGGTTTTCCCGTATCAAATGCAAAAGTGTCTGGGTGGTCTGGAAGAATGCAAGACTTGTCATGCATATTTCTCATGACCCATGATGCCTGTAATGCATGCCCTAGCATCGCAGACTTTTAGAGGGCTTCCTGATGCACCTTCCGCATGAGAAATGCCCTGTCCGTGTAGCACAAATTAGACCCCTCTCGCTGGCCACGCAATACAAATTTTTTTAGAGTCCAAAAACAGCATGACAAATTGCAATCTTGCATACCCAGACATTTTTACATTTGATATCTCGTCCAGATTGACAAAATCCGGACAGCCGAGTTTGACCGCCCGGATGTTGTTGTCCACAATGGTTTCGTCTGTGACTAAAGACTCGACAAACATAATCTTCACGGCGGAGATGTGTCGCCGCGCCTGTAGTTGGGCATTTTTGCAGCGATCTCTGAGTGGTCTGGACAAGTGGCACTCGCACTGCGACGTGTCGTGCTCTTGCATTTTCTTGCATAAGAATAACCTCCACCTCAGACGCGAAAACAGAATCAACGCAACTACAGACACAGAATCTAACTCCATCAAATAATTCCTATGTATAGTACCTGCTGCATGACCCACTCGCGGCGTTCCCGACTGCTATTGGTTGCGTCGAAGAAGGCCACGCGGCCGGAAATCTTATCGTCCTCCTGCTCGCTGATCCAGTGCACCAAGTCCAGCATTGCCGCCTCGCACGCGGCCTGCCGCTTCTTGACATTCTCATGCAGTTTGTGATCGAAAAAGGAGGGTGCTAAATGGTTGCCGCACATCGTGCGGCGGTAGTCGCCCACATTGAAAATCTTGGTGCGCACGTTGTGGAAAAAGTCCAGGTACCGTGCCAGCCGCCGGCACAGGTAGGTTTTGCCGCGGGCGGGCAGACCGACCATAATTACCACGTAACGGTCGCGAAACACGTGGTCCGCGCCCGGGTGCGCGAGCGGGACGGGTTGCGGAATGGGATTTTTTCGTGGGCGCACCGCCGCGCCGAGCGTCGTCCACATCGCCGACAGGTAGGCCTCGCACTTCGCGTTCCGCTTGTTTCGCGCGTCGAGGATCGGGCCGCCCACGCTGCTCAGCCGGCTGGGCACCCGCTGGAAAGGGCCGGTGGGATCGTTGTCAAGTGCCCGGCTTTGGCTGGTTTCGCTCGAGTTGTTGCTGCGGCTCCGGGCCGCGGCTGTGGCGCTATTTTCAACACCCTCAGCGAGTCCGGCAGCAGCTGGGTCAGTGTCCGCGTCGTCCAGGACAATGTCGGCCTCCCGAGTGTAGAAGTGGCGGAGAAATCGCACATCGTCGACGCTGAAAAACCTGGCGCGCGCCACATTCTCAATGGCGCGCACATCGTCGCGGGTCATGCACCACAGCGAATACAGCACGTAACCGTGCAGCTGGTAGTTGTCACCCAGACTCTGCAGCGACCCGGGCTCCGTAGCGGACGTGGACAGCCGCGTACGTGATATAGTACCCGGCTTCGGTGTCGCTGCATTGCTTATCTGTGCTGGTCCCTTCTGCTCTTCGGTAGATGTCCGCGACATTGGCATACCACTTCCTCCGGCATCGGAGTCCTTGTCCGGACTTGTACTTCCGCTGATTTCTGGCTCCAGCAAACCACTGCTCGTTGCTTTGTTCGGCATGGTTGTGATTAGACTGCTGCGGCTTTTCTGCATAATGTTACCAAACTCGTTGGATCCGTTATTTCCCCCCCCGTCGCTGTTGTTCGCGAACTCAATTGACGCAGACCGGGACTCATCGATGTCCGCCAGCACGTCCTCGGCAATCGAGCGTATCCGCTGCACCAACCCTTCGTCCTGCTCAAAAAGCTCCACCAGCTGTACCACCTGAGTTTGCGCGAACCGCAGCATCTCGCCCTCATACGGGGCCACATTGATCACTTTGTTGTTCGCACTAGTGGTCTTCGAACCTCCGCCCGAAGACGACGCCACGGACGCGCCACCCGTGGGCGTCTGCTGCGCTGATGTTGCGGGGCCTGGAGCACCGCCCGAGCCCGTCGTGATCTCGAAGGCATTCAGGTCCACGTCGTCCCCCGCGGTGCTTCCAGGCGTAGAGCTCCCGGCCGGAACGTTTGCGGACCCCTTGGAGCCTGTGGCATTCATCTTGGAGCCTTCAGAAGGTGCTGGTATCGCAGAATCGTTCGTAGGGGTTGACGACGCCACTTTCGTTGTGGTCCACGCCGGCGTGGTTACGCCTGCCTTCTGACTGTTCAAGAACTGCGCACCTCCTGCACCGGTTATTTGCGCAACTCCCGCCTTCGCCGGAAGCAGGGGAGAGCTGGCGCCTTCTGTAGCGGCAGGAGCTGCTCCCTGCGTAGTTCTAACTGTGTGCCACTGATCCGGGTCTTCCGTCATGGTTGTGGCAGGACTTTGCTAGTGCAGGTGAAAGCGGAGGAGAAAAAGCTGACCGGCTACAACACTTTCATTCTGCGTGGTTCGCACTCGCACTCACTTCTCATCTGCGAGCTTAGCATGGAACAAAGAAAATTGAAAGAACTCTTCAGCGTCGCAAACCACAGGAAGGTCTGGCGGACATTCAAGCACAAGCGAGAAGAGAAATTGTTTCTTGTTTTAGTCCAAAAAGAACAGAAGAAAACGGATCCTCATGTGCACATTGAAAGGTCATAATAAGTTGGTGTTATGACCTTCATGATGCTGACGGACCGCGAATAAAACAGACGAACAAGTGCATCATGACCCCAAGAGTTGAAATCCACACCCATCTCGTGGTGTAGGGTCAACTTCGTCGGACTTTTTCTTTTTTTATTACCTTCTGTTGCCCTTCCCGACAATCATCTCGAACCCAGACCTCTCCCTGATTCCGCAGTTGTGCCCTTCGTATCCATACTTATCATGAAAGAATATAATAAAGACAGCTCGACGCGACATTTCATTCATTCTTTGTAGCCTACAGCATTTGACGCATACTACCAAGTCAGCCATTCATCTTTTCTTGTAAGAAGTTGTAGATTTTTTCCTCGCGTAGTTTCTTCGAGTTAGATTTTGCTGTACAGCAACTTGAAACAGGTTGGGAAACATTGCATTTTTTTTCTATTCATCGCGACGACCATAAGGCTGTCGCCCCCCTGTGCAGAAGGGAGTACTACCCTTCTAGTACTTAAGTACACTTTTCATCTTTCGAAACCAGTTGTAAGTAAAAGTTAGAGCGATGGATATATAAGAAGAATTTTTTTTCAGCCTGCTAGTTTCCAAAAACGTCGAGACAAGAGTTTTTCTACCGCGCGTCTGCCGCTGTCGCACTGCCGGTTCATTTCTGGATAGATGTTGTTGTACTACTTGGCTGTATAGCAAGTACACACCTTGCTCTTTTATTTCCTTCGCCCCTGGAGCTTGCAATAAATCCATACTATTTCTTTTTTCCCTGATATTTCTTTTCGGTACGATTTCTTGCATGCGATTCCGCTGCGCAAGTGACATTCTTGCAACGAAGAATCGGGCCTGCAACTGTCAACTTTTTTTCTACACTGATTTATTTCTTCTCCATTGAAACTTGAAACGTGTACTGTTAAAAACTGTTCGAAACTTGAAACGCCTACATGGCAACATGCTGGTATTGTCAGTTTAATATTTAGTCCATCTTTTTCCTTCCTTGGCTACAAGAAGTATCGCATTCTATAGACCATGCTGAATGAATGCCCACGATTCAAAACTTTTCTTTTCTCCCGCTCTACCGCATTTTTCCCGTAGGAGAAAGCCCAATCCCAACGCGTCGCCTTCGCGATCGTAGCGTGGAATCAGGTAGACGAAAAGTAGAGCTGTACTACGAAAAGCCTGATCGTGGTTAAAATGTCAAAGAAAGTTATAGTTTGGTCCGTGATCACGGAACTAGATTTTTTCTTGAGATAAATGAAGACTACAGATATCATTCCAACTTGACTGTATTTTGCTATTTACTTTTTACGAAGTTTGTCCGGAAAAACTACCTGTTGGTCAGCAGGTACTGCAAGTGTTTCTTGTTCATCTTGTCTAGTAGTTTTCCTTGCGTCCGAAGGTGAGAGGGTCGTCGTCCTTCCGTGGCAATAACAAACAGTAGGTACGCCAGGGCTGCGGGTTCTTTAGTGTACTGAAATAAAAGATCATTAGCATTAACAAAGCATGGGTGGTAGAGCGATACTCTATCTATTTTCTTATCAACACGTATAAAAATCTCAGCTTACAAACGTCGAGTAGCCCACCGCTGGAGACCACGACTGCGCGATGAAGTGTCTTATTTTCAACAGTCCGTTCTACTTCAGGTGCTCGGGGTCGAAAAAAATCGCAGGACAGGGTGCTGATGTCCTCGTTTGCTTTGGTCCCCACAGAGCCACCGCTTGTTGTACTTGATGGTCTTGTCTTCTCCAATTCCAGCGGGTGAACGAAGTAGTAAGGAGTTCTGAGGATTTCTATAAAAGTAGCCAACAACTCTCAACATAAATTTGGAAGTCAAACAATCACTAATGTAACACGAGTTATATCATATCCGATCGTCAATCACGTTAATCTTCGGTCATCTCCGAAAAGAAGCCGTATCCAACGGAGGTGGTAAAAAGAAGTACTAAAAACGAGGCACACAGATTCCTATCATTCCGAGGCCGTCCATTTAAAACACTTGATGTCGTGAGCAGATCGTTGTGTCTTCAAACATTCATATTACAATAAGAACTGAACAAAGCTAGAATAGAGTCCTGTCTCCACCTCCCACCCAGTCTGATTTTTTTTTTTGAAACCTAGTAGCATCACAAGTTGTCTAAAATCTAGTATAAAGAAAAGCGTTTATAAAGCAGACAAAAACCGCACACGGGGTGCGGTTCTTGTGGCTGCTTGAAAAGCTGCAAGTAAAGTTGTAAAAGGATAGTAATCGTAAATTCTGAATAAATGCGGAAAAAGTTCACGTGGTTTATTTTGGACCGATGCTGCCGCAAGCAACATCATAAAGTCCGGGTAAAGTGTAGTATTAACCTGCTAAACAAAAGATCAAGAAAGCTAAGTATAAACACTCGATTAAACCTACTGCTCCTCTGTTCATCGGGACAGATCTTTCGCATCCACGCGACCACGCAGCGGTCTTGTGAGTGCGCACTGTTGCTGTATTCTTTGGACTAGTTCAGTATTGGAGAACAAGCGCAGCTTAATTTTGTATTCATACTATCGCTACTGGTATAAGAATTTTTTTTGAACCGTCAAACCTGATTCTATCGAAGCGCTAATTTTGACACAACTTCCACAACTGTTGAAACAATTCGTACGTGGTAATTCCCGTTTTCGCCAACAATCGAAATGAAAAATTTTGAAACCAACTTTTGATATACTTGTTTTTTACTGTGACTGAACGAAACAAGAACCGCTTGTCCATCTTGCAAGACGACTACCATCAACTACAAAAGTGAGCTCACTAGATTTTTTCTGTATTTGTATTCTCATCGATTTTTCAAAACTAGTCCGTTGCAGTGACTTTTTCACTGGTACTGCTGATTGTAGCCCATCTGGTAGGCCTGCGATTCGTCCGTCTGGTCATACCCAAGCATCTTCTGCGGCGCGGATCCCCACGAAATGCGGTTCATGTTGGTGGAGTTCTGAGAAGGTGATATTGGTGTTTTTGATTCTTTAATCTTAATTTCTTAATTTTGGTGCAACACAGAAATCGTTGAAAAAGTGAATTTCCATTTGGAACAATAATTCGTCTTTAAAACTTAAAGTACTACCTGCAAGGGCTGCATCATGTTCTGCTGCGTTTGTCCCGCCCAGCTGGCCGCTGTGGAGCCCGAGCCGGTAACGTTTTCCTTGTTGCCATACCTGGGATAGAAATAGGTGGCATATCAACAAGTACTACTTCGAGACCACTTATATATCAATCGGAATCGCTATGCCAGGCCATCAGGAAGGGGATTCTTTCTCCTTCCTCAGATCAAAGCAGTATAGCGAATCAACGGCGCCGGTCCGGTCTGCTTTCCTTCGTGCTGTATACTGCATTACAAAGCAGTATTCAATCGTACCAGTCCGCTGGTGATCCTCCGGGGTGGTAGGCGTCACTGGGCGACGATGCAGCGGACACCGCAGCTGCGGTGGCTGAGGCGACAGCGACATTGTAGGCCGCCTGCGCTTGCTGCTGGATCAGGTAATTCTTGTAACCGAAAATAGGATGGAGCAGGAAAAGTTTTCAGACCATAATGCACAGTTCAACTCAAATCAAATATTTCTCAGTGGAAATAGTTCATCGGCATCACAAGTTCTCGGTCGAGCTTCTTTCAGCATGGGCCGAAAATCGATGTTCCTATCCCATAATCGCCAAAAAGACCGTCCATCGGGGAGCCGAACAACGGAGAAGCAGCCATTCCCATCGGAGACGCGTAGGCACCTTTGCGGTTGTTTCAAGTCGTTATCACATTTGATTGATTCGATTCCTTTGCATGACAAAGGACTTCTATGCTGTACGAAACTCAGCAGGACAACCTATTTTCGATTTTGCTTGGTACTTACCTGGGTACATTTGCGACGGGTCCCAGTTATTGTGGGTGAAACTCCGTTTGGGGCGCATGGGTTCCCGCTTCTCAACCGGAGCATCCAAATCCAGCGGAATCGCGGTTCCGTTGTGGTCGAAGAGCAGCGGGACCTTTATTTCGAAATGCAGATCATGCAACATCACAAATTGCTTGTGTTATCCGATAGTGAAAGCCTGTCAAAGTCTATCTGGTATCACATTCAGAAGTTGTGCGTGCTGTGCGTGTGCGAATACTGCAAAAGAACTCTAGTCTTTTGGTATTGGTGTCCCCCGCAACATCGATTTGTATCTTCTTTCGCAAAAAATACCCAGTCCGGGTGGTCCTTCAGGCGCTGCATCAGCATGCTCATCTGACGGATGCGACGGATGTTCTCTTTCCGATATGCAATAGAAATTCTTCCCTCGTACCACGAAAGATTCGATGCCATGCATGGCCCATTGAGACTGACAAGATGCAACAAGAAACAGCGTTAATGGCATTTCTGCCGTGCTCCATGCGCTTGCTCTGAAGGCAGCTGGTACTTTTTGCCACGCTGGCATAGGCTTTCGTACGAAGTACATCTTCATTTCACGTCCATACAGCTCCCTGCACTTTCGCCTTGTTCACCTCGCAGACTTGTTTCAGCACCTGACAAGGTTAAGGTAGGACGATTATTATAGCATGCTCATGCATGACGAACGAAAACTGCTTTAAAATCTTTTCACCACAAAGATAAATGAACCAAAACAGACCAGCCTCTTGTTCGTGTCTATGCATCAAAAATTTCTTATACCTTCTTGCTGTTGAACCCGGGGAGGACCTCCTTTACCTTCTGGTTGTGAAAGTGACGGTAAAACCGTGCGCGGATGTCCGCGGAGCGCAGGTTGATGAAGGCATACCTTTTCATTTCATCACTACATCTCATTCTCATCTCAACGTCCTGGCATGTGTTATGCATAACCTTCGGACTACTCTGTCCGATCATTCTCGGGTCTTATGCAAAAAATGCACGGCAAACAACACGAACTCCAGCCTTAGTACCCGACGTTGCAGTGGTTAACGAAGTCCACGGGCAAGTAGACGTAGTCGTACTGCTTTGCAGCGTATTGAAAGCAAGAATTTCTCATGCTGAGATTGCGTGACAAGTCCTTTTCTTGTATTCGCTATGCAGAGCATTTCTACGTACTCACATCAGAGCAGCTAAAAGAACCGAAATTGAAAATACACCGAAAGTGGAAGAAGACAAACTGTCACGCGACAGCAGCATGAGAAATTTTCCGAAGCGTAAGAACCGTCGGTCCAGGACCGCCAGCAACATTTTCGTCGTGTACTTGTTCGGAATGTTTCTGTTTTGTTTCCATGTAGATATTTGTGATGCACATTCACGCATGAAAGTTACGCATTGTGTTGCAAAAAAGGCTAGTTGCGCCGCTTGATCTAATTTCACCACGTTACAGGAGGACCATAACCAGCCAATAGATACCGCAACATAACCGTGGTAAAGTTCGGATCCACGGAGAGCCCCGGGTCATCCACACTGTAGGCCGCAGCGGCGGCCGCTTGCTGATGCATCGACCACAAGGGATTGAACATCTTCTTCGCCCCCGATTCGGATGAAGATAGAAAACGAAGCCTCACAAACTGCTAAACCGCCTCTTCTTCGAACCCGTCGAAAAATGTGCTGCCTTCTTCTTGTTTTCCGGTGTGTTTGTTCGACGCAAGTTGAGCAAGTTCTACTAGCACTGTTGGTCGGATGTCAAAACCGTTCGCCGTTTTCCGATGGTTGTTCGAAGTGTAGTGTGTCAAAATCAGCTGTGACGATAGATGTTGACGAAGGAATGATAGTGGTTTGACGATTAGTTCCCACAAAATGATTGTATTCACGAATTATCTTCCACAAAATTAGGTTTTGCTCAAAGTTTATTTTTAGTACGGGCTTGTTGGAGTTTTTCTTTTCTTGACAATCAAGGCCCTCTACCTCCTTCTTTCCTACTTCCTATCAGGTCTGTCGTGCTAGACAAGGAAACTACAGTTTTGTTGGGATAATTTTCTTTTGAAACACACACAATTGGAAGCGCAAAAAGAACCAAGACAAAAGTTTGCTGGCAGATGCAACACGTCGTTCGCACTTTTCGTAAAATCTACTTACTTCATCGTTTTGCTTTTGCCATTTGGAGGTTTTCATGGGTGGGATTAGCGTTTGTGGGTGGGGGTAGGAATTCGAATTGGCATACGGATACGGTTACGGAAGACGGAAAATACAATAAGTTAGTATCAACATCAATAGGGGAAAATAATGTTACAAACAAACGCAGAAACGCCAAGAGTGTGGTCGGAGTCAACGTCACAAATTTGCAAACCGCTTTTTTTACACTGTTGACTTCTTTTGGTATTAATGCCTTTTCCACCTCACTCTCGCTCAGCGTTGTAACACCAACATCTGCTATCCAACAAAACTCCATCAGAACTGATATCTTACAGTTACATCAAAACTCTTGACAGGCACGGGTAATTACAATTAGCGACAACGAAGCGAAATAATAAAGCGAAGAGAAGATATTTGATGAGAATAGATTGATAGCACTTGGAACCAGATCATGAAGATCTCAAGTACAAGTTATGCCTAAGCTACTATTCGAAATTCAAGAGCTGCAGTGTGGGGTGGTCTTTCACTCTCTCTCAAGCTCAACTAAATTTTCTCATTCGTTTCGGTATTTAGGGTGGAGTTTCAAGATCTGGTTGTCGAACGAACGAGCTGACAGTGGAACGCAACTGGACCTGAAAAAGAATCCTTCTGATCGTCGCCAACGAAGGCCCATCGTTGCAACAGAGAATTCTTATTGCTGTCAATTTCCGCCGTGTGTATAAATTCTCGAGTTGTTTTTGCGCACCACTCATCAGCTACAAAGTACATTTTCTGGTTGGGCCAAATGAATTGCCACTCTCAGCGAAACGGTGGAAGAAAAATCACACGCGACGCCGGGGGTTTTAGCTATCTCGTCATGGGCGATGCGAGAAGCATAAAATCTGTGGAGCAACTTGTGACAACAGAGAGGACTGCAATCTATTCATCTTCATCAACTTTGCTACATTGATTGCTACAGCTGTGTGCACAGCAACAACTGGGGATCAGGCCAAATAAGCAGCTGCAGACCGTGATATGCCATTTTTCCTAAATGAAGTTGCATGGTCCTCAGAATAGATAGAAAAGAGACCCGAGGTCGCTTCCGAAATGCGAAACGCGAAAAGCGAAGACGGGAGCAGGACGAACCTAATACCCGAGTGCATATATAAGATAGAGAAAAGGCCCCGAACTCGTTCCGGAAATGCGAAACGCGAAAAGCGACGCAAGAGGGAAGCAGGGCAAGAAGACTCTCCTTCTTCCCCGAAGTGCTTACATACATGAATAGAAAAAGCCCGAGGCCCTCTCCGGAAATGCGAAACGCGAAAAGCGAAAAAGGGAGCAGGAGAAAGCCAGCGCGCCCTGAAGTCGCTCAGTATGTGTATAAGACAAAAGCCCCGGGGCGGGCCCTTCCCGAATTCCGAAAAATGGAAGACAGCCGCGGGCGGAGTCAGACGAGAATATGCCAGGCGCGCCCCGGTGTGAGCGCACTATAGAGGAGGGAACCGGCGGGCGCCCGCCCCCGAATGGCGAATGAAACGCGAAAGGCCGGCAAAGGCAGAGGGGGCAAGAAAGCAGAAGCCGGGCGCCAGGCGGGCGCAACCTACGAAGCCCGGAGAAGGCCCGAAGGGCCGCAGCGCGCAAGCAGCCGCCGGCCTGGCGGCGAGCGACAACCCGCGCCCCCTGCCCGTAAGCCACGCAAACAAAAACGCCCGCCCGCGGAATTTTGGAAAACCCCCGCAGCGGGGAGGCCAAAATATACAAGAGAGTCGCCCTCACACCACGACGGCCCGGCGGCCGACGAAATCCAAGAGGCATATTGGGGGCGCCGCGGGGGGTTCTACGGAGGCGGAACCCCGAAGGCAGGCAGGAAGCCGACAGGACCCTCCCTCGGCGTCCCCTTCTCCGGAACGGAAACAGACCAGCCACATCGCGCCCCCCCCCCCCCCCCCCCCCCCCCCCCTGCCGAGCCCGCTGGCTTGACGGGGGGGCCCTGGCCGAAAATGCAGCAGGCCCGCCTGATGCGTGGCGCCCCCTCGCCCATTTTTTTTGTTTGATATGGCGCCGCGCCGCCGGCCCGGTCGGGTCGGTTCGTTTGGCCGGCTGCGACGCCCCGGGGCATAGAATACCGCCCGGAAGGGGGAGCGATGAAGGCGGGCGCAGTTGTCGGGGTGGGCCTCGAGGTTTGTCGTAGATAGTCGGCCGGCAGGCTTCACGGAAACAAGGCGAGCCGCCTCTGCAAAAGCGCCGCGCCTACCCTTTTTCAGGGGCACAAGCGCCACGAGCTAGGCAGCGTCACTATTGGCGCCCCAGCCCTTTTTTTTTTTTGCGCAGCGGCTACACGGCCTGGGTCGGACTACTTCCCTCGGCGCGTCCTTTTGTTCCCTTCACTTCTCTGTGCTTGCTTTATTTTTGAGAAGCCCAGACGAGGCACCGGAGCAGCCTCGCCGCGCCACCTGTGAGCCAACAGAAGCTAGCATGCAGCGCACCACCAGCAAGCCCGCACCGGCGTCGCCAAATTGTTTGCAAACAGCCTCCATGCTAGATTGCGCAAGAAATTGCACGAAGCCGCGCGCATTTTCTGGCATGTGGGCTGACTGTGTGGGCGCTTGGGCTTCTTCGGCTTGGCCTGCCTGCCCGCTGGCAGGCCGGTTTGCCCCGGGGCGTCAAGGCGTAGTATCCAGCGGGCCCCGGCGCGTTGGGGCGGGTGTGTCTGGAAAGTCGTGCCACCTCCTCCCTGTGCCAATCTATCTCCCGGGTTGGCAGCTTCTTCGCGTGGGCTTCCCCATTAGTTGGCCCGAGCAACAGCGGGAGTTGCCTCTGCAGCTCAAGACTGACGGAAACCAAAGCCATAGAAGAAAGGAACACACCGGAAGGCCCACGCGTGGCGCGTGTGCGACCGCCAGCCACCCCGCCAGGCCGGGCAGCTTCAGCGCGAAAAGGCACACCATAAAAAGGCAAAACCTCGCTGCGGCTTTTCGCTTCTCGCGGCTCGCGCTTATGGGCCTGGCTCCGGCTTTTTTTCACTACGCAATATATTGAAAAACCGGGCAGCATGCTGGTGCGGCTTTTCGCTTTTCGATCGCGATCCGCACGGGCCTGCTTGCTTTACTCTCATTTCTGACTTTCCCAACGTATTAGATGCGGCAGCCAGTCGCGCTCTTCTTTTCGCTTTTCGCGACTCACATCCACCGACCGGACTGCTTCCGCTTTCTCTATTGGCCTTCCTCTCTTAGGTATTTGCTAAATTCGGCAGCCGTTGCGCCTTTTTTTTCGCTTTTCGCGATTCGCATCGGCCGGACTGCTTCCGCTTCCTCTACTACTGCTGTCCGCCTTTCTTAGCATATTAAATCTGGCAGCCGTTGACATTTTTTCGCTTTTCGCTTTTCGCGACTCACATCGACCGGACTGCTTCCGCTTTCTCTACTAGTCTCCCACTCTTGGCGTCTTAAATCCTGCAGCCCTTGCTCCTGTTATTTTTTTTTCGTTTTTCGCTTTTCGCGATTCGCATCGGCCGGACTGCTTCCGCTTCCTCTACTACTGTTGTCCGCCTTTCTTACCATATTGTTTAAATTTGGCAGCCGTTGGCATTTTTCCGCTTTTCGCCTTTCGCGATTCGCATCGATCGGACTGCTTCCGCTCCCTCTACTACTATCTTCTTTCTCTGGCGTGTTAGATTTTTCGGCGCCGGACATTGCTTTTCTTTTTTTCGCTTTTCGCTTTTCGCGATTCGCATTGATCGGACTGCTTCCGCTTTCCCCACTCTTACTATTTTAGGAATTACGCATCTCATGCTGTCGCTTTCGTCTATTTCCTGTGTCAGGGCTACAGCTATCTACTCTTCGGATCAGGATGCTGATCCAACTCCTTGCACTTGTTGCAGGCGGAAAAATGGTAGGTGTTTCGCCTTTAATTCTGCTTATTTGGCCTCATCCGAACTACTGTTGCTATTACTACGTTGTTTTTCTAGCGACTTTTTTGTCTTTCTTTGGTACAAAGGTTCCATTGCTAATTCCGACTCCACGTATTTT
Organism: Amoebophrya sp. A120; assembly: GCA_905178155.1. Taxonomy (NCBI): domain Eukaryota; class Dinophyceae; order Syndiniales; family Amoebophryaceae; genus Amoebophrya; species Amoebophrya sp. A120. The sequence goes on along the minus strand of CAJINV010000007.1, from coordinate 3,244,987 downwards.
TTTTTGAAATCACAGCGGCTAAGCTTAAGCAGCTTGAAGACTTTGCTTATTGCAACTATGGAATGAAAGTTTGTGAAAGTTATTCAGTTGCGCTGCTTCGATCTGAGAGGAAGTTGATACATTCTTGATTTGCGTCACGATACATATCTCGCGTCGACGAATTTTTGCATCAATCCTAAGGGGGGGCTGTATTCTCAATTTTTAAGTTATACACGTTCTGTTCATCGATTCTTAGTTTCGTGTACAAGGGAATCTGATGTTCTTTCTGACGAGGGGGTAAGAAAAAATCACACGCACTCTGGTCATCAAATCTTAAAAATGGGGAACAAAAAATCTTTATCTTCCGATGCACTTCGTCATGCGCAAAGAAAGACGCGACCTTGAAATTCTTCATGCGGGTCGTGCACGAAAAAATCGAATGGGCCACTGCCTACGACTCCATGCACTCTTGGTAGGCGGCGAATTGCGGCATCCAATCGAGGTTTTCGTAGTTTTTCTTAGCCGCTTGGTAGGCCGCGACGGTTTTCTTCTTGTCCAGCTCCATGTTCAGATCATGGTAGAGCACCACTTGCTTCCGCATCGTTTTTTCCTTCACCAGAAAATCGTCCCAGGCCGCGCGCACCTCCTCGAGTTTCAGCGACTGCACCACTTCCCGCTTCACTTTCTGCATTTGGAAGATGCACTCCGTGGGCTCCCCGTACGGGACGTCTAATGCGCCCGCGAAGTGTCCGTACTCGGAACCGAAGGAATCCGCCTTGGAGTTCAGCTTGGACAGGATGGACTTCTTCCGCGTCTCGAACTCCTTCTCGGTGACTTCCTTCGTCAGAAAGTCCTTGAAATCGGTGTAGATGTGCTTCTCGATCTCCTGTTTCACCTCCTCGAGGTTCTCCTTGTTGGTCTGCACGAGGACGTCAACGTCAAAACTCGTACCGGCATTCGAACCGACGGAGCCAAATACGATGTACCGCTGCTTGCCCTGCTTCTCCAAAACTAGCGTGCGCAGCCTGATAAGATCACGGAAGTAGTGAGTGAAGAAACGCTGCCAGAGCAGAAATCCAAGAACTCTTGGCTCTTGGTCTTGTAATTGCATTTGCTTGCAATATTAAAATCATGTTAATGATCAGCCTTTATTTTCTTTGTAAGTATATATGCATCATCATTGTAAGTACCTGCTGAACGTGAAGGAGGAGAACATGACGCCTAGCATTTTGTGAATGAAGATCTCGTGCATGCTGCTGATGGCGGTGCCGTCCGGGCCGGTGAACTGGGCCTTTTTACTGGGCTTCGTGATCCGCACGAAAGTAACGTCGTTCGTGTCGTCCAGCCGCTTGTTGTGCATCTGCAGGTCCACCGGCTTGTTCAAAATCCGCGTGGACTTTTTAAACGGGATCGGATTCTCCTTCGAGTTCCACTTGATGGTCAGTTTCGTCGTGTCCCGCTTCTCGTTGATCTTGTTGATGATCAAATCCCGCAGGCGGCGCGCGTCCTCCTTGGTGATCCCCCCGAACGCCATGCCCTCGGCGTGGAGATTTTCGTCGTACAGGATGCGGGCGACCAGCTCGTCCACTTTGGCGATCGAGTCGGTCTTCGTGTATCCTGAGTAAAAACGTACCCACACCATAGTCAAGATGAGGAATCGGCTAGACAAATCCACAAGCTTTGGCTGTTTTGCATGACAAATTTGGATTCGTAGTGTAGTGCTGTTTGAGCTAGCTCAGCAGCATCACAGATCTAGCATACCATGCTGATTGGAGCATAACAAATTGCAAAACACGATTAGAAAATGCTTCTCATGGGGCTCCGCATGAGAAACATTTTCAGCATGCAGATTTGCATTACAACTCTGGTGTGGGTACGTTTTGACTCAGGATATCGTGGGGTCGATGTTCAGACTCTTCGAGTTCGGCACCAGTTGCATGTTCTCCGCGGCGGTCAGCGGCCGCTTGGGCATGTGGTCCGGTAGCGGTTGGTCTTTCGCGGGGAGGTAGTCCTCAACCTTCAGCAACCCGTTCGCCTCCGGGAGGGGCTCCCGCTTCATTTCCGCCAGCTTCTGGTCCCGGAGGGCCTTCACCGTGCTCGCCAGCGACTCCGTTGTGATGTCTGCGGCGGGCAGGTTTTTGGATAAGTAGCATCTCACTTCCAAAACAGAGGAGATTGATCGACGAGAAGAACCATTGCGCATCAACATCACGTATGTGTGCCTCATAGTAGTTATCCAGCACCGCATAAAATGGAAGTTTAGGTTTCAAGAGCTTGATGCAAGCAAACATTTCACAATTACAGAGCACATTCAACATTATTTATGTATACCATTCTCGCCCTCCACCGTGCCTAACCCCCCCAGCGCGAAGTTGTAGGGCATTTTCGAGGTGTGGTCCGTCAAATCCAAGTACAGTGCCTCGACCATGCGACTCACGTTTTCCGTGCCGCGGACGGAGTTCTGCACCGTGCCGCTGGGGTCCCGCAGGTTCATCAGCGTGTCCAGCACCTTCATCAGAATCTCGTCGCACGCGGCCGAGTAGAACCCGCCCAAACGGATCGTGACGCCCATCAGGTTTTTGTACCTCGCGTCCTTGTCCACGACGCAGGAACAGGACTCCGCCTGCTCCAGGATGGGCCCGAGCTTTCGCGCAAGCAACCGGGACCACATCAGGCGAAACACGGCGTGCTTCTCGAAGTCATCGTCCAGCAGAAAATCCCGGTCGATGCGAGCGTACAAGCGGATAAAGAATTTGAAATTCGGCTCCTTGGTCGTGCTGCCCCAACGGTACCAGATGGTGCCGTCGAGCTTTTCGGGACTGGGCCCGAAGGGCAGCTCCTTGGTGAAGGGGTGGTAAAAGTCCTCGGGCGTGTGGTCAATCACGGGGGGCGGTTTCAGCGCGGGGGGTAGCGTGTACTCCACGAAGTCCTTCTGCTGTGCCTGTGCCACGGACTCCGCGTCCGTGCCGGCGAGAATGTCCTTCAGATACTGCACGCGCCACAGGCCCTCGGTGTAGGGCACGTTGTAGTAGGGCAGTTGCTTGACCCCCCACCCCTCCGCCGCGCTCCCGTCGGGCGCGCCGCTCTTCTCCGTGATCAGCACGGACATGCGCTCCGGAATGATCATGTTGATCATTTTCCGCAGAAACTCCGTGTCCATCTTCATCATCCCGGACATCAGCAGGTCCTCCGGCGGGTGGTTCTCCACGAGCAGCTCGGCGTACGCCGTCGCCAGGTCCGCGCGGTCCCCGTCGTCCTTGCGCCAGTCCCAATAGAAGTTGTCCAATTTTTGCAGCGATTCGTACACGTCCAAGTGGATCTCCTTCTTCACAATTCGCAGGTACCGGTAGAACTCGTTCACCACATTCTCCGCGAACTGGGGGTGCCGCAAGCTCGCGCTGAAGGAAATGGTCGTCAGGTAACTGCTGCCGCCGATGTCAAAACCGGACCCGAAAATCCACCCCTTGTCCAGCAGTTCCGCTTGCAACCCCTGCTTCTTCTTCATGGACTCGTAGTTCAGCAGGTGGCCCAGGTAGGCACCCACGCCCGACCGATAGTAGGGCGTGATGTCCATCTCGACGGGAAAGTTCAGGATTAGGCGCGGAGTCGGCGAGTTCTCGTCAAACATGTGCACATACCTCGGTTTGTTTTGCCAACAATGAAAATGAATGTAGAATGTATGTGGTTGTGCGATGTGTGCGAATGCGAATTCGCATGACAAACAGACACACTTTATTGCGTAGTAAACCCTGTCAGTACCTTCCATACACCGGCTGGACGACATACGGCCGGGGGTCCACGAAGGGGTTCGATGGCGCGGGTTGCCTGCCGAAGTACTTGGCCGCGCGCTCCAGTTGCTTCTCCAAGGAATCCGGCGAAATGGTCACCATGGTCATGTCCGCGGGGTAGTAGTAGCGCTGGTGGAACACCTTCATGTCTTCGACGATGGAGTCCCGTTTCAAGGTCTGCAGGTTCCCGGTCCCGAACCGGCCCAGTCCCTTCGGGTCGAACACGTAGTTCTTCAGCTCCTGGATCCGCCACCCGGGGGACTGGATGTTTTTCTGGTGCTCCGCTTCCACCGCGTTCATTTCCGTGGCGGCGCCGAAGGTGGGGTTAAACATGAAGTCGGACACGCGGTCCATACACTCCTCCAGCCCGTCGTTGACCAACCCGATGTAGTAGACCGTGCGGTCCTCCCCGGTGAAGGCGTTGCTGTCCCCCAGGTACTTCTCCTGAAAGTCGTCCCACTCCGTCTTCCCGGGGTACTTTTTACTCCCGATCAGCACCGTGTGCTCGATCAGGTGCGCGAGGCCCGGGATGCCGTTCACTGTCTCCCCGGCGGCGCCGGTGATGGCGGTTTTGCCCTTGGTGGGGTTGATCGTGTTCGTCATGGAATACAGACTCTCGTCCGGGTCCCGCAAGCTCCCGGCGTTGACGAGCACCGCCATGCCGGCTTTTTTCGATTCTTTGTCCTGGATCCCCACAAACCGCAGCCCGTTGGAAAACATCTTGTACGCATATTTTCGCTCGTCGACCTTCGGTTGGCGATGGGGCTCCACGACGTAGTCCCATTGCTCCTTGCCGCTGCGGAGGCAGTAGTAGGCGAACAGAAAAGCCAGCAGGACAACCCCGAAAATCGCACCCGTCCATCTGAAATTGTTTTTGGATGAGAATTTGCTTTATGTACCTTTAAACGTGCGTCATTCATCGCGAAGAATGCTGCGCATGTAAAACCTTTTTTCTCCTTTAAGACGATGCTGCAAAGAAAGTACAGACACCCCAGGAGGGCAGCTCGTCCCGGTGTGGATCGGGCGCTTCTACTTCGACCGATTTGGTTTTCTATGTGATCACAGTAGCTGCCTATCAATCTTAGTAGGTACTACTTGCCCGACTAACACTGCCTGTGAAAGCATAAGCATTGTACGAGTTTGATGTTCTTAGAGGTAAAGAACTTCAAATAGAAATCTTCTTCTCAGCACCGTGCGCGAAAGCTAAGCGGCTTTTCCGCGGCATAAACACCCCCCAACCCTAGATCCTCGTAGGGTACATTTTGTGGCGAGCTGGCATCTGCAGTCTCGCCCACAGCCGTAGCCCGCGCGACGGCCTGCTCTGTCACCATGGTCGTGATTCCAGTCTCTGCCTCGGTTTTGCCGACCGGAAGGTATGAGCTCCCTCCGGAAGACGACTTCCGGCGAGAGGAGGGGTTCGGAGGAGATGATGCTGCCAAAGCACTACTGCTAGTCGCGCCACGAGTTGCTGCACCAATCAGGTTCGGGGACATGGCAGCTTGTTTCTCAGCTAGGTTGTTGCCGGGCGCGGAGGGGTCTTTCTTGGGGGAAAAATTCTTCGAAATGGATTCGACGCTCGTCATCTACTAGGTGAGACGAGGTGCAGTTCCTTGATGCGCTGTGCGCCAGGGCGGAACGAAGCATAACTCGCAGGATCGTGGGGGGATTGGCTATGACCGGTACCAGTAAGGAAATTGCGCCTTGGCAGTGGTGCTCTGGTACACCGGCAGCCGCTGGAGGGGGACGAATGTCGTGATTTAGTCGTCCAGAGCTGCCGCGGTGTAACGTCGTCCAGCGTACAGTGTGTCGCACAGGTTGTGGTTGTGATATTTCTAACGGCGGAAAAATTAGGTGGGCGCATCTTCGTTCGCTACGGCGCACCTGGCCGAGCTGTTCGATACTAGCGCATCAACATTTACCGGCTAGTAAATCAACATTTGCCGGCCCGTGCCAGTGCCTACTAGTACTTGTTTCACAAATCGGTGGTCCCAAAGTAAGCGCTCTACATCAGCAAAAATTTGCCCGGCTTTCTGTCATTTGGTCTGAATAATCGCACCGTTCGCGACCACTTACGCCATCGGAAACCAAAAAGAAACTTATTTTGCAACACGAGAGGAATGTGATCTTGTTCAGAAACTATGTGAATGCGCATGGATGATCATGTAGTCCTTTTCTTCTGAAACTTGCGGCTTTTGATCATACTGCTACTTCTTGTCCCTGAAAAAAGCAAGACCAAGCAAGCGTGAAAACCGAAGAAAAAGAACTGTACTCTCTGGACTCCTTGAGTATGGTCCGGAGGTCTCTTTTCTTCTTTTTGATCGGTGACTTTTCGATGAGATGGTCATTCTCGTTGACCAGGTCCGCGTCGAGTTCCCGCTTCATTGGCGTGCCCCCGCCGACCGCCGATAGCGTCATTTAGTACTTCGTAATCAGGTTAGCAAATGCTTGTTGCTTTTCGTTTCTTGGAAAGGCTTTCTTCCGGGTAGATCTCTTTCTCCGTGACTACAGAAGACAAGGTCGAACCGTCAAGATCAACCTTGACGAACGAAAAAAGACCAGGCGTTCAAAGACATCATATGAACAATCTGAGCCTCTCTGGGGGCGTTGGCAACGATCAACGATGAAAACGATAAGGATCACGAACACGACCAAATTCGTTCGCGCAAAAAATGAGGAAGAGGAGCACGAATGAAATAATAGTCGATTATAGGCGACGAGAAGCTGCGACAGAAGACGAAAACGATCCTAGAAGACAACGATGAAACGACCTCTCAGTCTACAATTCACTATAAAAAGACCACAGGAGGCAACTGACCAACTTCAACTCCGCTCTAAAGATGGTTCGACCTCGGGCCCGACGAGGACGACGAGTTTCTGAAAATGACGATGGATTGAAACTACAAAAAGTACCCGGCGAAAGAATGAGGAGCAGTTCTTGGATGTTCCAAGACGAAAGCAGTTCGCGTCGGCGCAGGAGTGGTCTGCAAAAGATCTTGCTCTGGCACAGATCTTGGTTTTTCCGAACAAAAATTAAACGTCGAGACCACAAGTTGTTCCGGAAGAAATTTTTATCCAGGAACGCTGCGCGCCTGCGCGCCGATTTTTTTCGCTTTGCTGGGGCATAAGTACAATAAACTCGAGTTCTCGGTTCATACAGACAAGATAACACGATTGGGTTTCCTGTTGGGTTTCTTATTGTTCGATAGCAGATAAGATAACAAGCTTGGATAAAAAATCAAAGAGTTCTGAGAAAGATAGAGACTGTCGTGGTACTAGTAAAAGTACAGTTCTACTTAGTCGTCAAAAACAAAAGAGGAGTAGATTCTGATTCTAGGGGTTTGATACAGCTCATCTCAAGAGTCGTGAAGATGCCTTTATCGCTGCTTTTGTTCCATCAAACACTCTGCTCGTCCGGCAAAAAGCTCTGCGCAGTTCGTTCGACTCGACTGCTCATGTATTGATGCATGAGCAAAACCAAAAGACTTCAGCTCTTAGTAGTTGCTACTTGATATCGATAACCAATTTCTGGCTAATATTTCAACCGTTACCTTAGCCCCCCTTGGTTCTCTGGTCTTAGCAGAGCGCCAACAGGCGGCAATACCTTGTATCACTATCAGTATCATGTCTTGTTCTCCAATATAAAATTGGCTTTCGATTTCGTCTCGCGAGTTGTTTCCTACTTCTCCCATACCCCTACAGAAAAGCAAAAATCTCAGCCGTACTTCTTTATTTCAGGGAAACAGCTAGACCTTTGCGATTCTATTACAGCAACATCGTTGCTGCTGACAGGTCACGGTGCATAAGTCTAGTTAGTATTTTCGTGGTGGAGATGCGAAACATCGAAGAAGGTCAGTGTCGGCAAAGAGGAAGTAGCAGGTCTTTTCGTACGCACGTTCTGTGCTAGTGCAGGTGCTGGATATCAAGTAGTGGTAAGGTTGGCCGCCGCGGAAAATTTTCGTATAGGATAATAGCTTGTACTATCGAAAAGCCTTGTTATTTCGTCTCCTGCTGTTGAAAAATTGAGGAAAATTTTAGCTCGTCCTTGGCTATGTGCTCAGCAGTTCACACGACAACGTACTCGGAGCGGTTGGTGATACAAAAAGAATCATTGGACACCGCCGTCGCGTGTTGCAAGTACATTCATTTCCTCGGGGCATTTATTTGACGCTAGCAGTTGCATTTTCTGCCACGGTGCATTTTCTCTTACCATTTTTATAGCAGCTGGTCCGTGCGCCGCGTACTTAGTAGTTCAATAGCAAAGAATAAGGATAATAAAGCTGCTTTTTGTCAGCAGATCTTTCTTAGCAACATTTCACCAGACTTCACAAAAAATGAAAGACGAACCTGATAGAAACCAGCTCTAGAAAATGAAAAAGCAAGACAGTCAAAAAGGGGGCGTAAAAAGACGCAGAGAGTTCAAAAAGAAAACAATCTATTCGGGTGGAGCGTTTGCATCGGGATTCTTTGCCGGGATAAGTACCTTCTTCAGTAGCAAGGCCGTCGCAACTCTACAAATGGATACAACACTGTACTTTTTGGGGTAACAAGAGTGAAGCTGTCGCTTGTTCATCGGAGGTTCCATATCACAACCTGGTGTACTAAACAAGACCTGTGGAAGTAGAATGAGCTCCCAAAATGCCGCATCGAGGATATCGACATTCTGGTTTTCAAATTCCAGTACATAATCGGGTATTTCTTTTTGTGTTGTAGAAACACTAAACCTCACTGCGTCGTAGACAAACTTCACTGCGCCATCCCGGCACCACCGCCGTTACCCCCTTCGTTGTTCTCGCCCCCGCCTGCTGCTGGTGCGGGTTTTTCGTTTGCCTGTGATCAGAATTTTTTTCATGTGATGGGCAGACGATATGCATATATAATTTCTAAGGAAATCAATAGGAAAACTTTTCGCGCATAACACAAGACAATATCCAGCTGCAAAAAATGTACGTAAGTCCTATTCTCTTACCCTCTGCCCGTTTGCTGACTGCAGGTACATCCAGGCCCAGATCATGGCGAGAAAAAGCATGAAGAGGTGCATCGGGCTGGCGGTGATCATGTTTGGCGACTGCGGGACGGCTAGTGTGTCGCTGGGCCCGAGGTCGGAAATTGTGTCCTGGTTGCCCAGACCCTGCAGCACGCCGGCCAGGTTCTCGGACTGCGCCCGGAAGAACTGGCACACACACTCGAACCACTCCGAACCCATTTTTCCTTCTCCTTTCTGATCTTGCTGCGAGGGAATTCAGTGTTTATCTTGTTCCTACTAGTACGTTGGTACAGCGGAGAATTTTACTCGTCGAGACAACGGTTTTATATTTCCTATACTTTCACACCCTTTCGTACAACTTACACTTCTCCGATCTTCTTCTTCTTGTAGCAGAAATTTTTCTCGCTCCTACTTCTTAGCGGTTGGTGCTTGTGCTTTACTGTTGTTGTTCCTTATCTTACAAAAGGGAAAACTGCGAAACAAAAACCAGTTAGTACTTGTTTTCGCGGGAAAAATTTTGATTGTTAAGGGTTGTTGAGTTGAGGGAGGACGCTGTTGTGCTGCCATGGAAGACAAAAAGTTCAACCTAACTACGAAGCTGCCAATTACATGGTGTGGAAGTGGAACGTAAACAGTATCGTTGAAAAATAATTTCCATGTTGCAGACAAAAGTGAGTATGAGCAGGAGCTATTGATGCATAAAAGCAGTCGAACGAGGCGACCGAGAAAGCGTTTGCGTTTTTTGTCGCTCATTATCATTTACCGATCACAATTAACCTATGTGTGTTCTCGCGAATTCCAATTAAATTGGATTTGTTCTTCGCCATCGAACTTTATTAAAGTACTTACATGCAGATGCACGTCGACATTTGCTTATTTGTGGCGTGCTTTGGATGTGAACGAAACCGAAATTTGTCGCATTTTTCGATTTTATCTTTCGTGGTCGTATGTCCAAGAACGATTTCAAATACGAACTTCCATGTTTGCCACAATCTCTCGGGCTACAGTCAGCGTTTGCACGATTTGACGCTTATTTTGCACGACAAGTTAAAACGAGCCTTGTCGTCTAGCAGGTTCAATGTGTCGCCCTCACTACTACGTACTACAGTTTGACATTTAATCGTTCTTGCGCTGTGATACAAGTTCGCTTCAAGTTCAGCTCGCCGTTTCCTATTCACACACACGTTGCGATTTGTACTCTTTGGTAGACGATTTACAACTCCATGACCGGTTTATTTCATTTTGAAGAAGAGAACGATTCAATTCTCTCTCTCATCTTCGTCCATGAATCGTAAGCCAGCGTCACAGACCGTCCTAAATCGATCATGCGGATTCGAGCTTCAGGTTCAGCGAGGGTATCCTGGAGTGGTGCGCGTTTGAGAACGTCGCCTTGAGCTTGTCGCCTTCCCGCCGGCCCTTCAACTTCGTGGCAACCAGGGAATTCGCCAGAATCACTCGGTCTAGAGGCTCGAGATGGGAGGGCAGGCCCGCCGTCTTGGCTGTGGTGAGATTTTCGTTCACATAAACATTTACTTTCAGCATTGACTGTACTTTCCAGTGACTCAATATCGAATCTATGTAGTACACTTTGAGATACTTCCAGTATTAAGCACCTGCTGCACCAGCACCTGCCGATAGCATCAGCAACATTGATTTGAAGATCATAAAAACCAAGCAAGTTATTTACCCGCCTGGAAGAGTTGCTTGGCCTCCAAGAAAAATTCTGTGAGGCTGAGCATCAGCTCCTGGTCAAAGTTTGCGGAGAGTTTGTCGACGCTGGCTACCATTTGCCAGTATTCCTTGAAGGGGGGCGGGCCACCCGACTGCGGAAATGCGCCCGTGCTGCTGACCATCCGGAGTCGATACCAGTATCGGTTCCAGGAGGCAGAAAAGTTGTCCCTCTTCGTGATTTGCTTCACGGCGAGGAAGTACACCAGACGAAAAAGAGCCTTCAGAAGCAGCCCCTCGGCGGCGTGGTACAGCAAAATTCCGTCAATCTGCGGCGGGGTCGTCGGGGTAGTTTCTGTTGCCGCGACAAGCTGCGAATTATTTTCTCCCCCTACTTCTGCGCCTGGTTTCTTCTTTTTTTTCTTTTTCTTGCTGTTGTTGCTCGTCGCTCCTGCTTGCAGTTCCTGGGTCGTTTGATGTTCCTCGCTAGTAAGGTCCTTCCCTTCCTCGCAGCTCTCCCCCAAGGCGGCTTGCTCTCGACACGCCGCCACTAAGTCCTTGTTTGAGCAAATCAGCTGCCTTTCCTTCCGCACGCGGAGTACCTGGCCGCGGCACTCACAGACAAAGTCGAGGAACCAGAAAATGATCAGCAGGTCCTCGTTGTCGTAACACTCCAGCGGGAAACCGAGCAGCATGTGCTGGATTATCGCCTGGTACCCGAGCTCCGTCACGAAATACTGGATCGGGGCGGTCAATCGGAGGCTGTTCCCGTAGCAAATCCGGAACCCAAAGTCGGCCACCTGTGCGAACTCCTCCTGAAAGTGACCCAGTTCCTGCGGATTTGGATTTGTTCGCTATCAAAGAAATCTAAGCATCCATGTACGAGCCGCATCTGCGAAGCTGTGCCGCTATCATGATCGTACGAGACGACGACGCAAATAAACGACACATAGAATCATGCAAAGCGCGGAAAAAAAGAGACCGGCAATCATGAAGCAATGTTTCAGTGCATAATACCCCCCACAAATGCACGAACTGGCGGTGCCTTTTCGCGGTAGTTTGGTGCAGAATCCGGACGTTCCACCTGCAGATTTCGTCGAGCCGCCAGATCATTTCGTCGTACGTTGTTTCCAGCTGAAAATTTTCCGGAATCCGCAGCTTCGTCACGGATTCACAGCTGGACAACTCTATATTTTCCCCTGCGTTCAGCTTCCGGCGGATGTCGCTCGCGGCGCCGTAGCCCTGCTGGATGCAGAAGTGATGGAGAAAAGTGCGGAGCGAGACTAGAACTACTTTCTGCAAATCGGTTTTCGGGTCCAACTTGAAGGTCTTTTTAGTGGATGAACCATTTTGCGCGGCGAGAATTGCACTTTTCATCTCCGCCGCCTCGGCGTTCGCCAGGTTGCGGTTCTTCATGCTGGGCACTCGCTCCACGGGTGGCTGGTTCGCGATTTTCTCCATTTCGTTCTCCCCGTTTTTGTCCAGCATCTTTTCGTCCCACCTCTCCGGGTCAAACGACGCCCAGAACCGGTAGTCCGTGCGGGCCTGGAAGTAGCACCACGCGAGGGAGCGAGCGATCACGTCCGCGTGGTTGGGGATCAGCGGTATTATGTGTTTCGCTTCGGCAGTTGAGCTCTTTGGCACGGAGCTACTGGACGAAGACGTGGTCGAAGCTGCCGCCGCTGCGAGTAAGGGCGATGCGGCTGAAGAATTACTGCCGGTCTTCCCCAATAAAGAACCGGTGTCCAACACGGTTTCCATTTGCATGAAAAACCGGAGGATCGGAACGATAATGGAAGCGCTGTACTCCTGCCCCTTCACGTTAAAGGTTTGGAACAACAAATCGTGGTACTTGGTGTACACAACGAGCATGGATTTCAGATGCTGCTCCCACACCGCCCAGCTCTCCGCCATCGTCCGAACGCAGGCCTTCCGCGGCGGGCCAACCCGCATCGCGCGGTGGTGGTAATCTTGCAGCATCCAACGGGCGGACGATATCGTAGGGAAAAGAGTGGATGCGGATCCTTCCCCGCCCGTTGGAGATGAACAAGAAGCAGTTCCGGATCCAGAACTAAGCTTGTCGGTCACTAAAGCCAACAACTCGTTCGTGATTTCCATGAATTCCGTCCGTCTCCTGTCCATCTCCGCGGCGATCGGAAACTTTTTTGGGTCCGGCTTTTCGTCCGGGGAAGACGAATAACCTCCCTGCGCTTTTTCCAAGAACTCTTTCGTCGGGGAGAAGGTCTGTTCCTGCTTCAGTAGCTGTTTCTTCTTCCGCTTGTTGCGGTTCTTCTTCGCCGCTGCTGATAACTGCTCTTCGGGCTCTTGACTTATTTCTCCAGTTTCCTCAGGAGCGGGGTCGGTACTTTCTATTGCACCTCCCGTCGTTGTTGACGCACTGGTCAATTGCAGCTCGCCGCTTTGCAGGTTTTCATCCGCGTTCATAATTTTATTGTCCTTAGATTCATCGTTTCTTCTGCTTTCTACCAACTTGACCGCGTCTTTCACGCCCACGTGCACACGCAGGTTCAGCAGCTTACGGTACTGCTTGAGAAATCGCAGTCGGTCGGTGTAAGCGGATTTGGCTTCTTCGGTCGAACTAGCGGCGGCGATCCAGGGAGTGATGCGGTCTGTGGATGAAAGTTTCATTTTATTTATGGATAATGCGCTAATCATGTTGAACACGCAGAGCGGCAGAACATAAGTAAACACTTCAAATTCGTCATGAAAAGCAGACTCGACTAGGTATTTCATCAGACCACTCCTACCTTCCTCGACACTGGCAAACCCTGACGGCTCTCCCGGAAATCTTTCGTATAGCCTCGATGAAGAGGTGGCGCTCTCCGCCGGATTTCTTGCTTCCGGTATTTTTGCAGCGAACAGCGGCCTCCTCGCCCGCGCAATACATTCGAGAATCAGCGGCTCTTCCAGCAAAACCATCTCCTCCTCCCCGTCATAAAGCTCCCCAGTCTTAATCACATTCTGCACTGCCAAACAACTGGAAAGCAACTCGTACACGAAGTTGGCGAAAAGTTGCGCGCAGTATTTGGCTTCCGTCGTTGGGAACAAAGAGGAAGTACTAGACCCCCTTGCAGAAGTTGATGCTTCTTTTAATTCCTCGAAAAACTCGTTGTCAAACAACAACACACAGGTTCCGATCGTCTGCAGCCACAGCCGGCCGCCGCCCGCCCAGATCAGGAATTCGTTCAGCAGGGCATCGAGGGTCTGATTCAGCTCTTCCAGAGTGTTGAAAAAGGATTTTTTGTTTTTTCCTTCTCCTAGGAAAAATTTCCTTGCCTTCTGCAGGGTGTTGACTTCTTCTTTCGTCCGAAACCCGCTGTCCATTTTCGGGTCCATAGAAACTACCGCGGACATACCGTCGACCAGGCAGAAGTCTTTAGAATACACCATGTCGCCCGTCTTGAGCGTTTTCGCAACCTCGTCGGTGAGGAAGTCGGTAAAATCTACCCACGGCTCGGAGTCGCCCTGGCTCATGGGCGGCGCCTTCCGGCGCACCGGGGCTCCTAAGGGCTGCTGCTGCTGCGACGGGTCGTCGTTTTCGTTCTGTGTAGCATTCAGGTCGGCTTGTTCTCTAGACGCCCCATTGCTCCTTTCCTCTTCCGGAATGCCGATTTCTTCCAGAATTTCTGACAGAGGGGAAATTTTTTCCGCTGGCGCTGGTTTATTTTCTCGTTTGGGTGGGGAAAAGCTTGTTCCTCCGTTCCGGCTGCTTGACGCTGGCGGGGACGTCGTCATTTTGCCCAGCGAGCCTGCGGGTGGGTCCTGGGCGGGGCAGGCGGCAGCTTCTTGCGCGAGGTGTTTATCTTTCTCGGGCGGTGAAGCGGGCATTGTGGCTCTGGCTCGACCGGGCTGTCAGAGTGGTCATGACTCCTTGGAGGAGAAGGTGAAATTGGAATGCGGCATCCTTTTGAACTAGATCTAGAACGTACTCTCGAGGTAACGTGTAAAGAAATAAAAACGAACGCGCGATCTACAGTGTGACTATGTGGGTCACATCAAGGGTTGTAGGAGCTTTTCTATCAATCTCTTCATCGTAGTCGCTTGTCGCCAAAATGTCGCTGTCGCGGAAAAGAAAAAATTGAACTACTTCTGCAAGAAACTGTTTTCTTTTTGTTGCACTGAACGAGGAACGTCGCCTTTGGGATCATTCCAAAAGAAGCGGTCTTTTTGGATCCCGTTTTTACCAATTAGGATCCAAAACGGCACACTTGAACTTGAGTACTATGTGCGAAACGAGCAATCAACTTTCATTCGTCAAGGCACACGATACACATGAGTCAGGAGAGATATGCCTGACCCAGTAAATTCATGAAACATGACTCAGCGGTGCTCATTATACCGAAAACAAAAAATGCGTGTGCAAAATGATTCCATTTTGATTTTGTGCAGTTTACTTCGTACATATCATATCAGAACTCGTCCTCAGCTCGTCCTCAGCAGAAAAACACGCCGTTCTGCTTCCCCTGGATCGCTACGCAGCACTTTCTTAGGCTGTGCAGAAACGACAGGTAGGTCTGCTGTCCGGTGACCGCCCCAACTTTCGCTGGGTTTACCCGTGTGCACTCCACAAAAAACCCGTCTGGCCCGTCCACTCGTATGTCGATCACGTGCTCCGTCGTTAGATTGTAGTCCGCGACTAATCTCGCCTCGGTCTTGTCGAAGCCCAGATTACTGCCCGCGATGGCCGCACAGGCCATTGTGTTCACGTTGTTCGGCGCTAGGGGACAGAGTTCCCGGACCGACCCATGGAAAATTACGTGCTCGCCGGGTTTCAGCTTGATAGAGGAACTCGCCGGTTCTACTACACCATTTGCAGTAGCCACCTCCGGATCCGTGCTTGTTGGGGACGCGGTGGTGGATTTCTCGTCTGCACCGACTCCGGATGATGAACATGCGGGAGCGCTGGAACTTGTTGTATCCCCCTGTGCGATGATGTTTTCTAGTTTTTCCGCAAGCTCGGTGCCTGGGGTTAGCTTCAACGATTTCGGGTGCTTCTTCATCGTCACACACAGGCGCTTCAGTGTGCCAAGCTCTGCCATGCGCTGCAAGTCGCTGGCGCACCACAAAGCGCCGACGGGGAGGTATCTGAAGTTTTTGTCTCGGTATTCGATCGGGTTTTGAATGATACCATTACCGTGATCTTAGGCACACTTTATTTGGTCGTCCCAGTGCATGTGCTTTAAATGGGCACGCAACTGCATCTATTTCGAACATCAACACGATCCTGGGGGCGTCTGAGAAGTATTTTCTTTACAATGATCCCTTCACTGCCTCGCTTTTCGCTGCCGTTTGCAATTTTTCGTACAACTCGGCGTTTGCCATTGCGGTCGGGGACCCCATGTAGTAATCCGCGAACTGCAGAAACCGCACGGCGTACTGGTTCGATAGGTCCGGGTGCGCAACTTCCACAATCAGATCCACTGCGACCGCTTTGGCGGCCTCCTCGTCGCCACCTTTATTTCCGTTTTCCAGCAGAGAAAAGTAGTCGGCTTCCAGATCCTGCAACACTTTCACCGTTTGCGGCAGTCCCACGACTTTGCTAGCCGTTCTGTTCCATACCCAGACGATGTCGATTTCGGAGGCGGCCGTTCCTTCTTCCAAAACTTTTTCACACAGAAACTGGCCCAGCGAGCCGTAACCCACAATACCAACGCGCATGGTTGATATTTCAAATTTTTGAATTTATTGAAGATGGGAACTCGAAACAAGAATCGCTCGTCGAACTCAAAAATTATAACGAAAACGAATACAAAATCTTAGCTACTCCTTGAGCGTTCGTGACTTTGCGGCAGTTGCAGCTGTATGAACTACAGCTGACGTATGATCTTCAGATAGTCGACGAAAGAAGATCAAGACAAAAAAAACAGATCGTCCGTAGGAATAGATATAGAAAGTTGCAATTGCAAAACAAAAACTTCAGAAAACGCAGAGCGACAGTTTCGGAAAGCTGCACTTTGATCTGCGGATATGATAGACCTCTTCACCTGACAGACAGTGTACAGTTTACAGCAAAGACGAGACGAACGAAGCAAGCTTCTGTGGTACCCGTTGTACCGCTGAGGCAGCAAGTCACCCGGATGAATGGGCACATCTCTTGACTTAGCTGCTCGCTTTGCAAGTTCAAGGAAGTGTAGTGCTGGTCGACTACATCACAATTGGCGTAGAGAAAAGTTGTAAAGAGTTCAGGGGCTTTGATGTTTCTGTACATGATCAAAGATGCAAAATTGCTTTATCAGCAAAGTTCTGTGTATTCAACGTTCGCATCAGCATCTGTGTGTGAGCTACAATTCGCGACCTGGATGCTCTAGTACGTTTTTACAAAATTGAAGAGTTCGCTTCTGGTGCCAGGATTAGGTTAAGGCGGAAATCAACCTGTACGACTACGAAACAACAGCAAATACAATAGTTCGGCAGGAACCTCTCGAGTTTTTTGATTTTTACGGGAATGGGTCGCGATATTTTCGTTAGGTCAGCATACAACAAGATACGTTGTTCGAAACAGACATAAGAAACATCTTCAGGTACAACTAAGTACTTAACTCCATACCCGAACTTACAGCTCATTTTCATCAGGAACTTGAGCTTCAGATCAAACAATACGCTTCGTTTTAGGTATTGTTCCAGTTGCTGAGGTTCGAGTTTCTATTAATTTTACAGGAATTTCAAAATGTGTTCCCGCCAGAGCTCCGGCGGAATCTGGTGAATGTCGCATTTCCTCCCTGCCAACATCGTTTCCAACTGCAGAATACCCGGAAACGCCCCGGAGCTTCTGGTACTAGCTGCGGAGCTCGGTAGAGCTGTAGACGCGGTGGAAGAGGAGCTGGCACGCGGTTCTTTACTCGATGCTGTTGCTGTTATACCAACAATCGTAGAAGTCTTTGTGCGATGTATTGCTTCGGCATCGGGATCGTGTAGTTGTAGTTTATTCCCGTCGCCCTGTTCTTCTTGCTGATCTACTCCAGGCACTACATCGTCGCTGTCCTGTTGCTCAATATTTTCCGCATCAGCTACTGGGATTGTTTCTTCCGAAGAAATAGAGTGCGTGGCTTGTTCAGCGGCCGTTCCTGGGTGTGCGGCTTCCGGCTCCTGCTCCGCTTCCGCTCCTCGCAGGTGAGTACTGTGCTCCAGTCTACTGCTCAAGGCGGAATTGAAGGACGGATTCGAGAGGACGAACAGTTTCCGCCTCTGCCACCGGTCCTCACGTTCGAAAAGTACGAATATTTGCTCGAAGAGGGTGTCGGTGATAGTGATGGTCATTGTGAGGGGTTCTTGGGTGAGCTTCGTCGGGGGAAGGAACAGGGCATGAATCTCCAGCTCTGCTCCTCGGAACTTCTCGAGGATGACCGCATGCCGTTCCCTCAGCCATTCGGAAAGCGCCAGGTTCCCAAACGTCTGCAACCCTCCATCTGTTGGACCATAAAGCGTACACATCAAAAACGGCAGGGAGACGTTCAGTAGGGGACCAGCCTGCTCTGCCGTACACCTGTCTTCTAACTCCAAAACAAAACGAGCCATCAGGCGGCAGAAGGGGACGGGCACGTTGGCAACTGCGCGCCTTTCGTCAGCCGTGAAGCGCTGGAAACAGTTTGGATCTAGTGATTTCAACTGCGAGGCTTTGATGCTAACATTGCTGCTCAGCAGCTCCTGGAGTCGATCCTCGCAGAACTCGGCTTTCTCGACTGCAGGAGAGGGTTCCGAAGCCATTTTGTGCTACTACGCAGGAATGTTGTTGCAACTAAAACAGTGTTCAAATAATGGTGCTAATGTCGAAATAGAAATTCCTCATCCACTTCGAAAGATGGTGGCGTTTGCCAAATCTTCAAAAAAGCCTCTTTTAGAAGCAGAGTTCCTATTTTTTCACGTCGTAAATTTACACCGTCTCTCCTCGTGATCGATCTTCCCGAGGCTGAATATCTAATGGGACACCTTCAACACCGGACGATAAAAGGTAAACGATGTACATTCAAAAGTATGTGTCGAAGAAACAAGCCCCTAAGACACTATCTCTTCCCTCGCACTCCTCTCAGTACTGCACCACCGAGCCAAACCCGACATCTCCCCGACGACCACGAAGAAGAAGCGCTAATCGAATACGATTTCTTTTCCCACCCGGAGGGACAACGACAAAAAGGAAACGAAAATAATCAAACGAAAAACTTATTGAGGAGTCGCTTCTTCGTAGTGAACAAACGATGAAGATCATCACCTAGAACAAAAACCAGGGAAATAATTCTAATCATGTGCAATCGATGTGATACTGCGTCGCTAGATTGTGAAATGAACGAAATCGAAAACTGGGTGGCTTGTTTCGAAGGAATGTTTTTGTTTTTTGTCGCTGCTAGAATGGCATGGAAACTGTCATCGAGTCGCTCCTCCCGTGGCCAAGGCATACATGCGAATCAGTGAACTCGTGTCTGCTACCAACAGGCGGTTTGAATCCAGAAATTTCAAATTGTTGACGCGGTTTGACAGCGTCATCTCCGATTGCATACTCCACACTTCTTCAGAACCCGTGCCGGTGTTCTTCCCGTCCTTCCGCACAGTACTAGCCCACACCCGCACGACATTCTTATGCGCCGTGGCGATCAGGTTCGAACCGAAACATGCGAGCGCTGCGATTCCAGCGCCGTGGGCTTCGAACGCGTTTTCTACTTGCAGCGGAGCCTTGCAAAAATTGCGAGCAGAGGAAGAAGTTCTGGTCGCAAATTTGGAACAAGCGGGGTCACTCGAACCAGCTCCCGCCCCGGGGCTCAGCACCAGCACACTTCCGTCGCCCAGACCGGCTAAGAGACGGTAGGTCTTCTTTTCTGGTTTCGCGTTGGCAGCGCAGCTGTGGTCTTGATGCTGTGTCAAGGCACTAAAGCACCAAGAGGAGGATGACTCCCCCACATGATGATCTGCCCCCTTCTCGTTCTTGTTGCGATTCAAAATCCGCCTTCTACCTTGCTGCTTTCTTCCCAAGTCCGATTTCTGACTTTGCGGTGCCGCTGTTGAACAAGCTTTAGCAGCGATAGCGTCCTCCGGGTCTTGCTCCAGTAGGCAAAAATGCGTCACATAGGGAGGATTCACCATCATATTCTGCGCCGGGGCTTCTTCCATCTCATCTTGCTTTTTCCTCGCGGCCGTGCGATTTCTCCTCTGCAGCTCTTTATCCCTGAAAGCGCGCAGGTCCGTGACTGAGACCGCGTTGTGTTTGTCGGCAGATGAAAATTCTACCTGCCCACTAGCGCAGGGGTCTTTGTCACTGCCAATAAAATTCCTCTTCACTTTCTGCAACGAAAACGCTTGGTCATAGCCGCCGGAGACTAACACAAGTTGGCTCGAAACAGGGTGGGTCTTCGCGGCAACTTCTTTGTCCTTCGCAGCAGCTGTTGGCGGTAAATTTCTTGTCGTGTTGTTGTTCTTGGAATGATCTTCGTCCTGTTCCATCTTTGTCAAGCTTAGTGGCACTACGTCGCTGCAGATGTTTTCGTGAACGACTTTTGTGCAGTTATTTTCGAAGATCTCCGCTTCTCCAACTTGACCGACCGTGACTGACCCGTCGTCACAGGCGATTGCGAGGGCGCGTGATCTTTGCTCAAAAGGCAACTGAAAGCATCGCAAACTCGCGATCGCGTCGGGTAGCGCGAATGAGCTGTGGAGTGCGGGCTTGAACAAGAAAGGTTCAGACTCGGTTTCGGCTTCGTCATCGACCTCAGAAATAGCAGCTGATCCCTGGTCAGGGGCGGCTTCTTCTGCAGCAGAGAGATCATCTCCGTCGGCTGCGCCGCTAGTACTTTCTACTTCGGTTGCACTACCAATATCTCTGGGTAAGAGCTGCTCGAGCGGAATCTCATAGCCTAGCACCATGCTCCATTTTTGCTCCTCTGCTTCATCCTGGCGGGTGGCAATGCCTACTTGCTCAGTACATGCTTCCTTCTCCGCTCCAGCTCCTCCGTGCCCCGCATCACACGCATTTTCTAGGCTTTGCTCCACCTTTTCCTCGACAACTACTTCAGAAGTCGCTGCTCCTGTCGCTTCACCCCCATAATTTCTGCGCAATTTCAACACCTTCGCCTCAATTTTGTCACAGTCGGCCTGCAAGAGATCGGAAACACCGACGAAAATCTGCAACACTTTCGAAGAAGCACTTGAGTGGTCCCCATTTGCTGGCTTCAACGAAACAACAGCGTCCAGAGCTGTCACTGTACACCGCTCGTCCTCCTCTTCTTCCCTGCTGCTCTCGGAGGCCTTTGTCTTCTCGTCCTCGTCTAGAAAAGGGGCTTCAACATCGGTGTCACTAGCAGGGCTTGTCATAGCTGCTTTTTTTGCAGCTGCTATACGACCAGCATCTTCCTCAGCGGAGGCACATACGAAATCTTTCACGTCAATGACCGCGACACACGTTTTGCTGGTATCCGGACCGGCAGAACAGCTACCCTTGATGTTCTCGTACAAATTCCAGACCCGTAGGGTACCGTCTTCTGCCGAGGCGGACACGAGAAGTTGCTCCTTTTCCAGCACGGCTAAAAGCTCCACATCGCCCCGATGCCCGGGTAAAGCGCGAATCAGCTCCATGGTTGGGTGCGTTACGTCAATGGTCGGGCGTCAATCTCAATCAGGTGGATTTCTATAGCGTCCAGCGCATGTGCTCTAGTACTTCTGAACATCAAACATTTTCAATTTTACGCTCTCTGTGAGTGTACCTGGTAGAGTAATGATGTAGAAAGTCGCAATCGGGCACAGATCACGTCCAGCTACATGCTCGAAACAACAGATGACTTTGACTATAAGATTGAGGGAAAACAGAAACAAAAATTTTGCAAAAAAATGAACCATGATCTCGAAAACAGTGTAAGTTTGCAAAGGAAGTGGATCCAAAGGCAAGTATGAGATCCGGCTAGGTAAAAAGGTGAGTACGGCATGATGTTCGACATACTCATTTGCAAATCGACGCGCATATCGTTTGCTTCTCAGAACATAGGACATTTCAAATCCACTTCTGTTGACCAAAACATTGATTTTTTGATATGGCAATTTTGAAAGAAGCAACGAAATGGTCCAGGTCAGTGCACTTTTGTGAACGATATCCTCTTTCTGCAACAGTTCTTCCTCGATTCATCTCGTTTTCGAAACATAATTCATCGTACAGACACAGAGGTCCTCTCACAAGCTCTTCCAAGTGAAACGATGAAGATGCCTATGTCAAAACCAACGAAACGTCGCGAACCAATGCCCAAGTGCCTACAACTTTCCCTTTCCCGCCCCGCCGACATTCGCCGTTTTGAGCGAGTCCGGCCCTCCGAAGGCATCTACCGCCTCCTGCCGCAAACACGCCAAAAACATTCTCTCCCGCACCGGATTGGTGAAATCGCTGACGCCACAGCTCCCGGTCAGCGCCCCAAGTCCAGAAGTACTCCCCGAAGACAGCTCTTGCTGTTTCAGCAGCGGCGGCGGAACCGAAGCGAGTCTCGAGGTGATTGTGCTATCGGTAGAAACTTTGAGAAAGTTGCAGGCACGTCGGTACAGGACTTCCGCACACGAAAGCTCGAGGCCGGCCTGGGGTGGTAAAGGTGGATTTTGCGACAGATCTTTCACTCAGATGTTGTCTTTATTAACTCTCTCACCATGCAAAAGCAATTTGAAAGCTCGAGAAAACTTGAAAAATCATATCGAATTTACCGCAGCTGTGGTGTAAGTACTTACCTTGTATTCGTAAATGACGACGACGAGTTTTTGTTCCGGCTTTGCTTTCTTCCACGCTGTTATCCATCTGTTCCGCTCGACAAGCGTCTCTTGCTTCTTGTTCACGAGTCCCCCACCAGCCTCCAGTAGCACGTCCTCCGGCGACGCTGCGGCAAAGGTGTCTCGACGCCGTTGGTTGTGGTTCGAAGCACTAGCAGTGGCACTGCCAAAATTTTCGGCCTGCGCGGCCGCAACCCCAAGCTCCCGCATGGCTTCCTTCAGATACCTCCGACATTCGCGGATGGCGGAGCGGTAGGCTTTCCTTTCGTAGTCCACGTACGTGAAGGAGTTCTTCAGACCTGCGTGCAGCACCGCCTCGGGAAACACGTAGATCCACGCGTTCCGGTGTTTTTCCGCCTTTTCGGCGATCTCCGAATGCCGCTCAAAAAGCTTCGCCGGCGGGAGGTGAAACAGCATTTGCAAAGTCGGTTCCGCAAACATCCTCTCCGGCTCGGAGTTCCACACCGTGTCGGCGTAAGTAACGGAAAAGCGTTTGGCGCGCGGGGAGTTAAAAAGGTGGGCGTCATTTTCGTTCTCTTCATTGTCAGAGTTGTCATACCGTTCGATTTCCGTGTCGTATTCCGTCCGGATTGTTTCCGGCACCGAGCGCGCGGATTCCAGGGCCGGGGAAGCCGCGGGCGCTGCTGGGGAAGCAGGCGGTAAGGGGGAAACGCCACTGTCTCTGCCACCAGCAACGCCTGGCAGTTCCTTCTGTTGAAACGGATCGAGCAACGCGGCGTCCTCGAGCAGCTTCCTTGATTTCTGCAACGACCGCAGACAAAAGTCGATTTCGCTCAATGCCGTGATGGAATTTGCAGTTGCTGTAGTTCCCCCGCTGCTGTTCATAAACATCTCTGTGTAGTTGTACCCGAGCAGAAAGGGAAGAATATGAATTGCAAAAGTGTCAGGGTGTGGAAGATTGCAACTTGTCATGGTGAATCTGAAGCATGCAAAAATCTGTGTTGCATGAGTGCCAAAAGCGGTACACTTTTGACCAAGTTTGAAGGAAGTTTCTCATGCAGGATAGGCATGGCAGAGACCTCGCAAAGTCTGTCGTGCTAAGTCCCGCATTCCAGACCTCATGGGTCATGGAAAATCTGCATGACAAGTCTACACTTTTCCAGACCTAGACATTTTTGCATTTGATAAAGAAACGACGACCTCAACTCCGCCGCCGCGTAGGCGTCCTGCCAGCGCGCGCTGTGGTTGAAGAGCTATCCTGAGTAAAAACGTCCCCACGCCAGAGTCAAGATGGGAAATCTGCTAGACAAATCGGCAAGCTTTGGGAGTTGTGCATGACAAGTTTCCGTCTGTAGTATAGTGGTGCATAGCAAGGCAAGCCGCATGAGAAAGCCAACTTCTCATCCTGTTTACAGCATTACAAATGCCAAATCACGATTGGAAATACCTCTCATGGGGATGCGCATTACAAATGTTCCTGTCATTGCGCATTTCCATTTGCATTACAACTCTGGGGTGGGGACGTTTTTACAAAGGATAAGAGCAGCTTCTTGCTGACCTTCTGGCTTTTCGCGTTCAGAATCAGGGCCTTGAACACCCCGACGATGTAATCGTATTCCAGCTGCGAACAGGCGATCAGGTTGAGGATTTGGAACCGTTGCAGGGTTTCTGGCAGAAGGGTGTCAGAGGTTTTCGTGAAGACGAGAGAGAAGGAAAACGCTTCGCAGTGGAACAAATCGTCATGGAAATCGAACCCGGAGTGGTTCTGCTGGCCGAGCAGCAGCGAACAGTGGTCGAACTCAATTTGCTCTCCCTCGCTGTCTTGCAGCGGATTCTCGTGCAGAAAGCACTTCAGGCTGTAGTCCCCGGCCTTGTTGCCAACGACTTGGAAGTAGCGCAGCAGGGGCTCCCGAGCCAGGCGGGTGACCCAGTAAAGCTTGAAGCCGATCTGCATCTTGTGGCGAAGCAGCAATTCGATCTCCGTGTGCTGCAAAGGGTCAACGAAGGTCTGTGGGTGGATCGATATCGATTGATTTCACTTAACGAGGTTCACGTTGCGTTATGCGTTCTTGCTTGCTGATACATACTTACACCAGCAGCGGCTTGCTGCACTTCATGATCTGCAAAAATGCTTTCGACGCTGACGCTGACCCCAAAGAGGTGGCAACACAAACACTATACCGTCGCCCTCCTTTCCGCGTACGCGTGTATGGTTTCGCAGACCAAGCTGCTGCTGGTGTGGAGCACGGCGGGGAGAAACTGGAACTGCTGCTCATCGATCTCCTGCTCGGTGCAGTCCTTCGCGAGCCGCGGCAAATCGTCCTCGTAATAGTGAAAACCCGTAGTGCCGTCCCGCACGATAAAACCGTGCGGCTCGTCTTCGTCCTCTAGCTCGAGTGCTTTCAGCAGAAAGTCACTGCACTGCCGCCCCGTGAAATTTGCCCAGTTGCCCGGGAGTAAGAGCGTTTTGTGCTCGGAAAACTTGTGCTGGTGATGCTGCGGCTTCGCCGGAGGTGCGTTACTCGTGTCACCAGGGCCGGCGCTTTTTTGTGGCGGCTCCCTGAATGGGTGTGCTGTAGCAGTCGTGCTCCCACTCTGTTCACCGGAGGCATCCTTTTCCTTGCTGGCCACTGCTGCTGTTGTACCATCCCCCGCCCGATCCGACGTCGTGCCACCGGTCTTGTTCTCATTATGTCCGTTCGCGAGTCGCTGCGCCACCCGGATGGAAAGCTTGATCGGGGGTTTTTGTGTGGAACTGGAAGCTGGATCGGTCGAGGGGTTATGCAGCGGCGGCACGACGCCTTGTTGCTTTGCCCGTAGTTCTTCGGAGGAAGAGGTGGAGAAAACGGAGAAATCCTCGATTTTTTCGCCGCGGTCCTTACGCTTTATCACGTGGATATCGGCGGAAGCGCCGAAAATCAGCGAGTGCTTCCGGCTAGACCTCCTGGAGTCCGACCGCCGGGACGATCTTCGGGCGGTGCTGTGCTCGTCTCCACCGCAACAACAACAACACAAAACCATGGGAGGAGGCAGCTGGGGGTGGGCAGTGATACGTTAGAATCAAGTAGCTTCCTTCGGCGTGTTAGCGATGCATGGCATTTGACGACATGGGCTTCGGGAGATCGAAATGAGGCCAGACTAGACACGAGGACGAGCACGCCAAATTGAAGTCATTTTTTGAAAAGGAACGAAGTCCCAGAGCAAAAAGGCGCAGGGCAGGGGCTTCAGCTAAGCCACGGCAGCACCCGACCACCTTCTTTCACTCTCTCAATGCAAACCTAATATTACACGACGCGCCAACCCATCCATCCTCAAAGCATTCATTGCTGCAACAAGTCTTGGTCCTCGGAAAAGTCTTCTCGCAACGCGCGCAGAGGAGTGTGCACATCTGAACACGAACAGCCAGGCGTCACAACTGCTTGCAATGCGGGACGGAGCTCATCTGGCTGGTAAGAAAGCTGCTTTTGGAGCCGCGCACGCGGACGCGCTGCGTCGTCACTATAATCAATCGAGAGACCCACGCATTGATAGCACCGGTACCGGACGGCGCTAGCCACTCTGGGTCTGGCCACAAAAACGCCGAAGCGAAGTAAGAGACGAGAGGCCGCCGCGGGATGTGGGTCCGCGCGCGTGCTGGCGCCCCCTCCTTGTGCAGGGGCTGCGGCCCCGTTCCCCGGCGCCTTCAGCACCCAGCCAATGCGTGGGCCAGCGCACACCGGGCGCCTGATCGCGCGCAGGCAATCTGAAAAACACAGACGGCCGCGGCCGGAAGGATCGGGCGCGGCGAGGGCGCCGGTACCAAGCCGCGCGCTGCCTGCCCGCCCCAAGGCGGGGCGGCGGCGTGGCCGCAAGGCCTTGCTTGCGCCGGTACCCGGCCGCGCGCTGCCCGCTTCCAGGCGGGGCGGCGGCGTGGCCGCAAGGCCCTGCCTGCGCCGGCCCCGGGGCGCATAAAGCGGGCGCTGGGTGATGCGCCTGCGGACGCCCGGGCGAAGGTCCCCGGCTTCATATCCTCCGACTCTCGGCAATGGCCCGCGGGCCGCAATTTCCGTCGTCGCGCACCACAATGACCCGAAAGCCCTCGGCCTGCAGCTTTGCCTCGGGGCGCCTTTCGCCCGCTAGTCGGCCCCCGCACTGTTTTCGCGGCGGGGAAGTTTTCGCAGGCCCTTACCTATTCGGCCGGGTGCCGACTCCGCTACTATGTATGAGAAGGCAACGGCTTGGCGCTGTCAAGTCCCGGCCCAATGCGTCAGCCAGAAGCGAAGCCCGCCGAAATGCATCCCGGAGGCGGCCCCGACTAGGCCCCGGGCTCCGTGGCTTCCGTTCCATGCTACCGCCGCCCTTCTCCTACCGCTGTACGCCAATCCCCCTGCGGCGCTCTGGCCTGCGCTCCCGGCTGCCAACGCGCCGAAGGTGCCGCGCGGGGCCATTCTTCGCCCAACTAAAGACCAAGCGCGGCCGCCTGCACAGGTGGCCGGGCACCCGCTTCATGGCCCCCTGCAACCGAGCCGCCCCAAGCTGTTCTTTTCGAGGTGCACCGCCACCGGGCGGCTCTTCCAGAACGGCGACCACCCTGCCGGGCGGCCAGCTGGCGCCAAGCTCTGCGGAGCCCTGGCGCCCGGATGGTGCAACGCGCCGCGGCACGTTCCGGGCCCGGCCATTAGATGGGGCGCCGCGGGGTCGAGCGAAACGCAGCGAATGGGGCGCGGCGCAGGCCGTTCGGTTTGAGGGCGGGGGCTTTCGCCGCTTTCCGCGTCTGAACTGATAAGAGCACGCGACGTGCTCGCACTCACTGCCACCGCCTTGCAACCTTGCGCAGAATCGTAGAAAAGAACACAAGACAGTCGCAGACTTAGCTTGCGTTTACGCATCTTCAAAGCATTCTTGCTTATGGACGCACGTAATGTCGAAGCAACTCCGGGTTCAGAATTCTTCAATTGTCTTGCGTTCAAACTCGCCACAGCGGAAAAGGCGCGCAGAAATAAGGAGAAGCATTTTACAAGTTCATTGGGGAATTCGTACACGTCATTTCGCGTTGCCTCAACGAACGCAAAACTCAGAAACATCAGAAACGTACAAGTATTTCATTCTTCTCGCCAGGCAGCAGTACGAATCAGCCAAAAAAACTCAACTGATTGTCTCTGGCCGCTTGTACTTTAAAGTAAGATTTTTTGGCTCGATTAGATTGGTAAGGTAAAGGTAACACCAAGCGCGCAGCTCGTTTAGAAACAGAACCAGGAAAGCACCACTAGGTACAGAAACAAGAAAGAATATCACACCAGACAGCAGTTGTGATCTGGATATGAAAGATCACGGCGACGCTTCCTCAAACTCATCGCCCTCATAAAGCTCTTCTTCCTGCTGCTTCTGCAATTCCTCCTGCTCCTTCTGCAAAAGTCGTTTTGTCCGCTGCTGTTCATCATACACCTGTTTGTGACTTGTAATGCAGGCCGGCTCCTTGCTCTTCCTCGGTTTGTGTTCTCTTGGCGTCATCAGTTGCTCCAGACCGGGGTCAAGGGGCTGTAGTTGTTTCGATGTTGATCAAAAAATTCCTTCGCTCATTTCATGTGTGCTCAAAGAGGCCGCAACCTTGCCAAACAAAGACATGAAATGTCGTTCAACATCAACGCAAATAAAGCCAACTGTGGACGATAGAACATTGTACTACTTCTACCTCTCCCGTTCTATTGGCAAAAAACCGCCCTGCAGTGCCGCCTTGCTGGAGCGCGGCTAAGCTATGGTCCAGTATCTTCGTTATCTGGTGGCCGTCTCCTAAATACGTTCTTGCCCACTTCGCGCCCTCAGTGTACCTTGCAGTTTGTTTCGTCGAAATCGATCCGCGCTTATGGATATGCACCACAGGATGATCAAGCAACATGATGACAGCAAAAAATTTTTAAGTAATCAAATAATCCGTAAAAAATACGATGCTATTGCCTCCGGAAGCACCTTGAGGTGTTCGTGCTCGACTCCCTTGTTGAAGTACGCAATACAGAGCACGGACACCCTCTCCCTTACGGCGGTGCTCGGCTCCTCTTTGGGCTCCTGCTGGACCAATAGCGGGCAAAGGAACTGGTAAACCTGCACATGTATCGCATTGAAAAAATGTGCTACTTCCCTGTTGCTGCATACTGATATTTCATGGTTTATCAAAGCGCGTCGCGGTAAAATGGAGAGAGTTGTGAGAGTTCCCTATGATGCATTGCAGCTACCCATACTTAGCAAGATCATGCTCATGGTTAGATGTAGATGAAAATGAATCAACTTTATACGTTCGCCATTACCTTTATGACCGCCGTCTGGGCGTGGTGCAGCGCCTGTTCGTGTCGACCGAGCTGGCTCAAGGTCGCGCACAGGTTTAAGTGCGTTTGTGACACGTCTGCATTCGGAAAACTGCTCTCGAGCTGGTACCTGTAATGGGTGATGACGATAGCAAACTTACTGTATCGTTTTAAACCAACGCGGAAATGACAATTTAAAGTTGTGTTATGTGCTTGTTGTGGAAGTGGAACTTCATGCATTTGCATCATACAGCAACAGCACGAAATCAAGTTTAAGTGGAATTATCAATACGCTTTCTCCAGATAGGTGAGTGCTATTCTAAGCTTCCCAACTCGGCGGTAGTAGCAAGCGAGGTTGTTAAAAGTGATCGCCTTCTGGATGTTGCTCAAATGATTTACATCCAGCGCGCGCTTTAGTAGGTCGAAGACAACCTGTGTTTGCAAGTATCGTGGTTTTGGCAAATTTTGACATTTTTTCGATGCAGCGCATAGCGGCCTCTCCTGCATCACCATGAGAAAAACTATAGCAAATGCGGATACGGTGCGCAACATGCGGATTTATTATCTTCAGCAAGACAACCTTTTAAGTAAGTACCTGTGTGTTGTTCAATTGCAACATTGCGGTTGCCACGTAGTTGCATGCCTCCACCAGCGAGCAGATTGCATCGTGGACCTCCGGTGAGTTGGGCGCGAAGATTTTTTTCCTCAAGAAGAGTGACTTCTCGTTGAACTCCAGCAGTTTCTGCAGATCTTTCCTCTCCTGGGCCTTTTCTATCGCCTTGTCGCAAAGTAAAATCTCCTCTTCGAGGGACTCTACCTCTTCCGGAGGTAGCTGCTTCATTTTATCTGCCGGTCCTTTTCAAGAATATATATCCTGAAGTTGTTTTCTAGTAAGCTAGTAAGTACTTGTCGCTGTAGTCGCTGTCAGCGTAGCCTCCTGTCGCGATGCAGCACAATATGCATTTCATCAGCATTTATGAAGCACGTAATTGCCAATTCGTACACTACACGCAAATCAAGAATCGACGAGCAGCGATCTTCGTCGAGGGCCATCTCGAATTCTGCCGCAACGACTTTACGAGACGCACGAGCACGACAACTTCAAAGCCGACGAAAATAGAGTTCATTCGAGCACTCGCAATCGCATGACCCTTTTGCACGACAAGTTGTACTTCTGTGCATTTCTGATGCCGACTTCTTCACTCCTGCTGAGACCATTTCGCAATCGACAGTGAAAGAGTTGTAAGACCTGTTCTCGGTTACTCAGAACAGAGCCGACTTCTGCAACCTGAGGAATAGCACGGCCTCCATCGGAGACCTGGATCGCCAGATCCAAGTCGCGATGGCGGAGCGTACTAGTTTCAGTACTGCTCCTAGCGGAACAGAGAAGTTGTGTAGAACAAGAAGCCCGATATTTCACTTCTATATTATTTATGTACAAATGTAGTTCCAGCGCAGGGGGAAAAAATTGTGTAGTGCATGTCAGGAGGAGATTCAACGACAAGCCGGACCAGCGTCTACTTCCGGATCTGCTCACGCCTTCCATCACCGCATTTTGTGCATCGCTCGTGGAAGCAGGCGTTCTTGCATGCGGAAGAAGAAACGGATCAGCGACTCCCGACACCGAAACGCAACGAAACAGGTCCCGAGCATTCCTAGGCAGACGAGCAGGATACACAGCAGAATGACGGTCTGAAATTTTTTCGCAAATGAAGTAGTTGAGATCGTACTGGTGCAAACTTCAAATTATCACAAACGCTGTACTACGAACAAGACGAGTGTTTGTGCATGTCCCATCACGATCTCCACCATAATGACATAAGTAATTAGCGACTTCACTTTACGCCTGTATACCACCACAATGCTCCGTTTTGTGCAGACGGACCACTGGACCCCGCCGTCGGCGTTCCGGTCCTCGTCGCGCACTGCAACGACGGTCATGAAGGCCGCGACCACCCAGCGTTTATCCTCAGTGGTTAAACCTACGCTTCGTCCGCTCCCCGCGGCAGTGGCCGTCTCAAAAGCGATGTACCATTTCTTCTCGTACGCAGGGCAGGCCTGGTTGGGATATTCAATATGACGTTCATCAAGCTCAAGATTTCATTGGTGATAAGCAGTAACTAAGCATTGCATTGCTTCCCTTCACGTTCACGTGCCAGTCATTGAAATCAAAAATTAACGACCTGAAAGGTAAGACCGGAATCAAAAACCTGGAAGTATCACATACCGTCGAAGGTGACCACGCGCCGTTTTTCCCCAGAGTCGCAATGGTCTTCCCGGTGCTAGGGTCCAACAACTTGAACGACTCGGCGAAGAGTGGCACGTACGGCGTCACCGCGACGACGGTTCCGCCCTTTGCGATAATTTCGTACTTCATGTACACCGTGTTTGCATTTTCGCTGTTGGCGTTCAGCTTGTAGACCATTTCGTGGATCGTGTACACCGTGTTGCCGTTGCAGTCTGTCAAATCCACGATGTTCGTGTACCCGGTGGGTCTGGTCCATGCTTGCGTGATCAGGGCGTTGGTCCGTTTGTCGGTGATGACAAGATTCGGCGCGTTCAGCTGGTAGCACTGCTCGGTCCACGTCTGGAGGGGCTGTGTACGTGGTGGTTATAGCATTTTCTATTTTTTTCGCCAAAATCTAATAAATCATTCAGCATATAACAAGACAGGGTCTCGTCGACAAGACGAAGAATAAACGTATGTCAATCAGTTTCTCTACGTCTCCCGTCGGCGTCTCAATTTGCTGGGATCTCCCGGCCGACGTACATCCGGTTGGCGCCCCGACCACCACCGTTTTTGGCAGAAACACCGCGGCGCAGCCGTAGGCCAGGTCGAGGGAATCTTGCGTCGGCAAGACCGTTTTGACGGGTTCCTCCACGAATTTCTTCGCAATGGACAAGCCAAACGCGACGTCGAGAGGCAGAATGTCGCGTCGGCGGTCCAACACCAGGGCTGGTGTCGTCGTTTCCGCGTTCATGGTCTGCGTGTAGTCCGGAACCAGCTGAATTCCCTCGGCGGTGGCCGCGGCCTTGTGCTGGGCCGCGGAGACTTCGGATTTTGACGTCGCTGCACTAGATGAACCAGTGCCAGCTTTCGCATTTTGCGCAAGAGAAACTTTGGTCGCAGACGAAGTGGAGGTTCTCGGGGCCAACTTGCTGGTCTGCGAGTGGAGAAGCGCGGTGGCAAAGAGTGATGAGGATGTTCCCCTGTGGTGGATGAAAGAACTACATATTGACCAAATCCCAATATCAGGCAGCAGCGAACCCGCAGTGGCCGCCCACGGAATCAGCAGTTGCGCCAGCCTGAAGCGCAGCCGCTGGCGAAAGGCACTCATGCTGCTGGCGGAATGCGACGTTAGGTCGTTTTGTTCCCTCTTCTGAGGAGAAGATGCGTGTGTGTTTCTACATGGCTTGCTGGACCGCACCACCTGACGTGCGCGCGACGGTCAGGCGGTCGTCGCGCAGGAGGGTCAAACGAGAACCACAGGGTGCATCTTTCAAAATGGATAAAGTAAGCTACTTGTGGTTCTGGTTAAATCGCATAATTACGCAGGGTCGTGCAAGGTAGTCAACATAGAAGTCGTGGTCAGGAGTTGCATGGCAGAAATATTCCATTTCAAGGTGAAGATGAACGCACTCTTCTTACACTCGCAGCGGACAATGACCACTCTTTGGCAGATAAGAAAAACCTCGCTCACCGTTTTCACCTTGTGCGCAACCTGCTTTTGATCTGAACACCGGATCACTGCAATATGCGAGGAAGCACTTTCGACAATCCTGTTGTATTACCGTGCGTGGTGTTGTAACGGTACATTGGGAGGATCTGCATCGTACAGGCACCTTTTCAACAAGCACAAGCTCAATCGGCCAAGCAAAGTCGTACAATTTGAATTTGTTGCCGCGAGTGCAACTATAGCCAAAACAAGAAGTACTGTGAAACATGACGACGGTCAGGTGGGCAAGAACGGCGACGGCCACAAGCTTACTATACGAGCTCTAAATCATACAAAGGAAGATTTTTTTTACATTCAGAAGTGCGCATCATTTCAATTTCGCAAAGCAATGGCCACAGGAGAAGCTGCGGCGCCCCGCCTTGTCTACAAGGTGATGTCTCCCTCCATCAAATACCGGATGTCTAACGGCGGCGCTTTCAACGCCCACCTGTCCGATATTGCGTTTAAGTCGCCCTGGAACCGCGCCGCCACTCGCTTGGCCTGCTCTTCGCGCTTGGAGAGCAGACTTTGGAGTCGGGACTCGAACTGCGAGCTGTTTTTGATGTATTCCTGCTTCTCGTCTAAATTTTTGAAACTGGATCCCTGCAGCAGGTACCGCCGTTCCTTCTCGGGAATTTCCTCTGCCGTGGTGGGCTCGATTGTGTCCAGCGTTTCTGTTTTACAATATCCATTTTTGTTCCACGAAGAACATGATGAAAAGCAACTCCTAAGCGATACCATGATAAAAATGGCCAAGTAAATTAACAATCGCACTGCTCAACACAAGGGAGTCAACTATTACGTGCCAGCTCCATGGTAGTCTCGGACTTCAGCAATTTTGGTTTCCCCCCGCCGCCCTCCCCCTCCTTCTTGGCAGCTTCCTGCTGTTTCGCTGTTTTTGACGACACCTTACCATATTTCGGTTCGCTGCGCTTCAACGGAAGAATATCGTCCCGGAGAATTACCTGCCGGCCAGGATTTGGCTTCACATACCAAAGCGGTTTCCTTGCCATTATGGGAACGAAGCTGCCGTCTGTATCCAACGAACTATCACGGAAACCGACGGAGGACCTGCGATATGGAACACGAATTTATTCAAAGCTTTTACAAAGGTTGCAGCGCGTTCTTACGCAATTTCATGCACCATCCCGTTCCCGTCTGCAAAAAAAATGCAACACAGGAGAGAAGAAATCATGATTCGTACTTCTCGCTTTTCCTCGACGCCCATGAACGCTGTGTTGGCCGCTTCTCCTCCTCAAGCGACGGCTCCTGAGGTCATTTTGGCATGCAAAACTTCTCCTTCGTTTCAAGCAACAGTGAAAACAGCTCTATGCAAGAAGTGCCATCCGTGCTTATTCTTATTGCATCAACATGACAAAAACCCGATACCTATCTCGGTGCACAGTTTCAATCTCCACTTCATCATAAAATTCAAATCACCTGACTGCACCTGCAGCCATGCAACAACTCCGCTAGTACCTGTATTCGCACGTGCGCCCCAGGAGTCGGTCCTCCCGCCTGACCGGGCGGACAACGAAACGCGGCTTCCGCGGTACCGCCGCTCCGCGCGTCGCCGCTGACGCCCCGCAAACTTTGCTGGTCGACGTCGTCCAGTGCGAGCAGCTGCTCGGTCTTTTTCTGCTCCTTGGCCAGGTACCGGTCCGCCTCCCGCCAGGACAAGCCGTAGGGCGGGGGTGGGCGGGGTTTTCGGTTTTTGATGATCTCATTGTACCGATCGATGCGAACTACATCCCCCGGCGTTCGCTGTTCGAACCGCTTGCTCGTGGTAGAGGTCGAGGTCGTGGTGGTGAAGGGCATGGTTGCGAAAGTTGTGGGTAAGTACGGAAGGAACAATGCGTACACTCGTTCCTTACTCTTACGCAACGACCTTGCGGAAGTGCACCAGAAGTCGTGTGACAACCGATTTTTGCGCTTGCCCTTGCTCTCACATAGAGAAATGGAAATCTAAATATGAAAAAATATACTAACGGCTAGTTGCCCCAACTCTTAACAGATCAGGAAGTTGGGAGGAGAAACGTGGCAGTGGCAGAACAAGGTGAACAGAACAACTCTGACGTTTAACAGATCAACAAGGCACCAGGACATTGAGACTCGTTCCGCATGTGACGTCCAGGCCACGAGACACACTAACTTCTTTTTCAGTGCGTCAGAAAGTCGTGTTTGCTCACCTCAAAACACAAAACGCCAAGCTACGCTCCACGGCTTGTAATAATACTTATTGCACGGAACAAACAACGGAATGAAACAACGCTCGCGTAGCAAGCAGCTGCACCAGGTAGAGCCGAAGTATTTCTATTTTCACGGCATCACAGCCTCAACATAAAATCGTACAAGTGGGGTGATTGGTTTTGGTACATGTGCAACTCGTCACGTTCATTTGCAAATTATACAGCAATAACCGCTTTCGCAGGATGGCATTCTGCTTCTTCGAAGTGTGTGTTTATTAATTTCAGCACGATAAAGCATTTGCTTTGTTAATAGAAATTCTTCACCTAAAAAAAGCAAAGATCGACGCAGATTTTTTGATCTTTTAGGGAAAAAATCATCACGCTGGTAAAATTTCTCCACGAGATCTGGTCCATTTTTCCGCCCATTGACCTAGTAAATGTTTAGCGCCGGTAGCTTTTCCCGCATGGGCAGAAAGTACGTCAAAATCCGGAGCTCTTCGAGGAACCGCGAGCACCGCAGCGCCTGCGCCGCCGATTCGGTGTTCGAGCAGGCGATGATGAGCTCCTCGACGATGAGCGTTTCGTACAAGTTTTTGGTGAAATTCATGGTCATCTCCAGAAACTCCCCGGACGCTTTGTTTTTGTCCAGCCCCTGGTTTTTGCCCAGGTTCGCGTACAGTTCCCGCGTGTGCAGCGGGTGCGCGTCCAGGTAGTCGGTACCGGACGCGAATCCCATACTCGGTACCCGCCCCGCCGCGAAGTCCGACCGCGGGATGGCCGGGATCTTCTCGCCATCGAGCAGGAATCTCTTCTGCGGCTCGGCCTTGGCACTTACCCCACTTTGGTTGTTGCCGCCCACCTTGGTTCCGCTCGCGAAGTGGATGGCCGCCTGCCCCTCGGCGTTCTTCTTTCTCCGCAAAGCGGTGCGGTTCAGGACTCGCACGGTGGAGCCGTGGATTTGTAGGTTCCCCACGTCCACTTTCAGCAGAATGTTCATGTTGGTCAGATCCCGGACGATCAGCAGACACCGAAACTGGTCTGCGCAGGGAACCACCGTGGTGTACAGGTGGCAGGATTTGAACGTTTTCCCCTCCAGCAGCCGGCTGAACGTCACCTGCACACCCAGCACCTCCGTGGTCGGCTCGTCCGAATCCCGCTGCTCAAACTCGTCGTCGTCCTGTTCCGTGTCGTTTTTGTTCGCTGCCTGCGCGACGAAAAAGTGCTTCCCGACCTCGTAATGCCGCCGCAGGTCCTCCACGTAGATCGCCTGGAGCCTGATTTTGGGTTTTTGAAGAACGATAAAGACTCTCGATTTCATTTGTACAGATAGGGCACAACTAAATCTAAACCCGCACAACGCAGAAACTGAAAAAATAAAACTGTCTTGTCACTGAAGGAAGAAAAATTGCACATCGCAAAAGCTAGTAGGGAACGCGAAAATCACTTGACGTAGTACCAAATATAGCCGCCGGGGCGGAGGTAATGAGGTCGTGGGCGTTTTCTTGCCGGCCGTCGCCTTGGCCGCGGCTTTGCTTTTTCTGGGCTCGCCATACCGCCGTGAGTAACGTTAGGCCGCACGGTAAGGCGGCCGCTTGATAGACGTCACAAATTTTGGCAGATTTCCAATATTCCTTTCCGAAAGCCAGCCTCCATGCTATGGGGCCGATCCGGGTGCCACGGGGGGCGCCCAAAAAGCGAAGAAAAATCGGGCCCATAGCATGCGGATTGGCTTTGCACGTCTGGCACGCTTTTGCTTTTTTGCGTTTTTATTTTTCTAGCCGGCGCTTTTTGCAGAGCTTCCCAGGCTCTGAAACCGGCGAAAATGCGGCCGCTTTCGCGGCCGCCCAAAATGCTCCGAAATCGCAGCCGTGCCATGCTGTTTCGCTGTTCTGATTTTCGGCGCGTTTTTTTCGCACTGCTTTTTGGGCGCCCCAAACCGCCAGAAACCAAGGCGGCGGGCGCCTCAGAATGGCGCTCCTTTTGCTGGCTCCTCTGCGTCGTTTTTTCAAGCGGCGACCGATAGAATCCGCTGGCGATTCGGTGCCAGGTCAGCCAGGGCCGCTTGATAATTGGAAATTTTTTTTGTTAAAAAACGCTTCCGGCCGCTTGAAAACTGCCGGTCGTTTTTCAGGGTATATGTCAAGAAAACTCCCTGGTTAGAACCGTTCGGTGACCTCACTACATACTAGTACTGTTTAATGTGCAAATGAAAACTCTAGAACTACTGTCTTCTTGTCGGCATTGGGATGTCCTTCGGGAATGGTTGTCCCGCTGTCAGTCCCGTGTCCACCTTCCACTCCGCTTCCCGGTCTCGGTGCTCGCGAAAGTGCTCCAGACACGCGACGAACTCGGCCACGTTGACCCAGTCGTCCGGGCAGTTGGCGTTCATGACGGTCAGGACGTCCTCTTTGCTCAACCCGAACTGCTCCCTGAGCGCGCGAACCAGCGCTGTCATCCCCATAGCTTCCCGCAGTTCCTCGCGTCGGCAGGACTCTCCAAGGAACCGAAACATATCCCGGAAAAAAAAATGTGTGTCAATGCAACTACCTTGGCGCACCAAAGAAAAGCCTGTCATGCTCTGCCAGTTAGTGGAAACGCGAATTGTGTCTGGCATGACAAGGGTAACTGTGTTTCTGCATTTCTGCAGAGTTACACTTAAGTGCACACTTTTTTTCTTGGATAGAATAGTGCGGAGATGGAGTAGTAGTGGAAATCCGCTTCTGCGCGTTGGACTTCCTGTGCATTTAGTTTTGGTCAAGTCTCTTGTTTGATCATCTGCATGAAAATTCACCTTTCTCATGCTCGCCTCGCATGACAAAGGATGTGATATTCTTATCCGTCTTTGTATGTATTTTCTATACCCTGGACCTGGCCGTGAAAGCCAGTTTGTTGTCTGGCTGCGAGTCCGTCATTAAGTTTCGCAGCATGGTGCTCTCGTTTTTTCGGTCGTTTGCGTCGTCAAGATAAAGCTTCACCCCATCGCGAAATTGGATGCCCCCGTATCAAACAGAAAAGCTGCATTGGCGTTAGCGATTAATTTCAGACATCGCACTCGTCTTGCGAGACAAACTGCTACGAACTAAATGCGATCACTTAACCTTTGGTTGTGCTACGCCAGACAGCATGACAAGTTATCGCACTCTACGCCAACGCTTTTTGATGCTATACCTCGCCCCGGGCGATTATCCTTGGAGCGTAGTGCCGGTATTTGTCGATAGACTGTGATAGATTTTTTGCAGCAATAGTTAGATGAGGAGCAGCTAGTATCGGGTTGCCGCGCATCAAGGTCGACGCGTTG
This sequence comes from Amoebophrya sp. A120, assembly GCA_905178155.1. Classification (NCBI taxonomy): domain Eukaryota; class Dinophyceae; order Syndiniales; family Amoebophryaceae; genus Amoebophrya; species Amoebophrya sp. A120. Next base: position 3,207,381 of record CAJINV010000007.1, on the reverse strand, counting down.
CTCGCATCAAGATCAAACGCGCGCCATCTTCTATATTGGAACCTAGCAACCTAGGTAATGGTAAGCTAAAAGAGAAATCGATATAAAACATCGCAACTGACCTCCTGCGCCAACAGGTTCAGCTGCAGAATGAGTGTTTCCGGGCACGGCAACGGCGGACGACACCACTCCACCGGGCTTTTCAGCAAAAGCGGCATGTTTGGCAGGCACTTGCGCAGGAAGTACAGCACTAGGCGGTAGTTGAAGAGGAACTGTTGTTGCGTCTGCGGCCGCCCGTACATCTTCGGCAGCAGCTCCGACTCGGTGACGAAATCCAGCGACGTCAGCACTATCGCCACGTTGATCCCGTCGGCGAAATCCGGGGCCAACATGTTGTCCAGGTCGTATTTTCGGTTCTGTTGCTGCGCAGCTGCGTTTGTATTTGAATTTGTTCCGTCGTCGTCATAGTTGTTGTATGCCGCCTCCTCGTCGGTCCGGGGGAGAAAATCCCGGTTGTACCGGCCACAAAACGTGTTTATGTCCTGCAACGTGCGGTTGATCATCATGCGGTTCTTTTTGAACACCCAGACCTCCATCATCTCGAGCAGACAAGGCAGCACCTTCGACGCCTCACCGTGGTAAAAATCTAACGGCGTGCACATGTTGGACGCGCGAGCGCACTGGCCCCAAATGTACCTGGAATTGGTGTTGGAGTTTTCTTCAAATCTGGTTTCCCCTCGTTTCCGCGGAAAAGGTGGGATTCGTAATTGGTGTCATCTCTAGATCATGCACTGTGGAGAGACAAAATCGTATGAATTCTCTATACTTTTTCAACCGCACTAGGCAAGATGAATCTGAAATCGTCGCGATCAGATGAAGCGATTCTACTTATCGTACCTCAGTGCAATTTCCAAGTTTTTCAGCATGATTGGTTTTGTCACCGGTTTCTTGTTTACTCCCCGAATCAACGTTTTCCCGCCGCTCGCGTCGTCTCCCACGCCCGTCCCGCCCCCGCTCGTGGCCTCGTGTATTTCGATTAAGAGCAGGCCGTTTTGCAGTGCTTCAAACAAATTGTAGTTCGTCAGCCGCGGGCGCTCGTCCTGGGACTTCATGCGCAACACCACGTTCTCGAAGGGGAGACTCAGGTGGTTGATCCATCGCACGATAAAGGGGATCGACGCTTGCAACCGCCGTTTGTAATCCAGCCGCTGGGCCGCCTCGTTGGAGATGCGTAAGCTCCCCTGCTTCGCAAAATCGAATTTCGGAGGACTGGAATCGCCAAACCGGCGCTCGTCGTCGTTGAACTTACGAGCGGCCATCTTCTCAGGTGATGAAAAGTAATTAAAAGTTCGGAATCTATATTCCTGTGTCGTCGTTGTAGAGCCCACCGGCACTACCCGTAATTGCGCAGCAGCTCAGTATTAGACTAAGACCATGTTCGTACCGCGATTTTTATACCCCGCAACCAGATCTTGTTTGTTAATGCGAAATTGTTCACATGCTGCATGCTATTGATTGAAGGGTTTCGACCTGTGAAAAAATTTCTTCGAATTTTGATTTTCAATTCTTCTGCGACTGACAAAAGAAACCCCCCCTTTTGACAGAAGACGCAAGCACATCAACCCTGAAGCCCCACGACGACGGACGGATGCAATGGAGAAGATGCTAACGACGAAAGTACTGCTGACCGACTGTTGTCCTCTTTAATCGGTCAAAGGTATGGTGAAGCTAAAAACGTAAACGACATGCGTATCAACCTTTCATACGCCATATGAAAGGAATGATCTTCATCACCGTGCTTTGAAACGAAGCCTTGACTGAGGCAATTTGGACAATGCCATGACGGATGCTTTTTTTTGTAAAACACGCGACTGCAGGTTTATCGCGTACCGAAGGATCATTTGTTAAAACCAGAAAAAGGGTGACCACATGCTACTGGTGGTCGTCTACGTTGATAACAAGCTTTATTTTCGGGAGCACGAGCAGGTGCTAGCTAGTACGAACTCCCTGCGCCGGCAGCACAACGAGGCGCACTTCAGGGACTCTCGTCTGAGTATCCTGTTTATGTGTGGACCACAACTACTTATTTCCGATCGTATTTCTATGTGGATCTATCATGTCCGCGCTCTTTTGACTTTGCAAAAAACAGTTTCAGAATTCCTCAAAATCATCACATCTCTTTCTAGTCCCGTGCCCGGAAATTTTTGTATTTTCCGTCGTTGTCTTTGCCTATCACGTCTCTAGTACCAAGGAATCTTCCTATTTCCAGTACTACCACCGATTCCTCTAAGGGTCATATCTTGTCTACGTACAATCTATTTTCAAATCTCCTGTATTTTTTGTATCCTTTCGCGCACAAGTCCTACAAACACCACCAAGAGGTCCTGTGTATATGACAACGTGCGCGCCTGCAACAGGGGTGACAAGAGATACTCTTCTTTCATCAAAAGTATCCAGCAGAGCCTGGTGAATAAAACAACGTAAAATATTAGGGACAAAAAAAGTACAAGTGTGCTTTCAGTATCAACTTCTTCTATCGATTCTCTATTTTTCGTGATCAAAGACTTCTGCGGCAATCAAAACTGGGCTCAATTTGATGCGGAGAAGCACGTCCTTCACCCTACGCCGCTCTGTGCCCCTTGTCCATGCGAGCGTCGGTGCTGAGAGGCGCGGTGGTAGATATGGCTCACGTCCGACACCGTGCCGCAGCTACCACATCTTACGTAGTGCGTACCCCATGGAGCTGTTGATAATGTTTATTGTGACAGGTAGTGTACTGAATCATGTTGCACGATGACAAGTTTATTTAAGTATCACGACCGAACGTCTTCATGATAGTCGCAAGGGGGAGTTTATATTGCCTTTCTTTTTGCCACGGACAACTAGCAAGACAGATAAAAACTTACCCAGATTCGATGTTCCGCAAACCGCACAGAGCATGTTGATTGTCCTTCCTCCGATCGGGTACTCTTCTCCCTCTGCGGTTGCTTCTGTAGTGACGACTGCATTCATGGCAGAACAGACAAAGCACTGCACGTAGGAGCCTGTTGTTAGTTTTACGTACATTTTTGCCACACAGAGGGGGTGCCCTTGTTGACATGCAAGTTTACATCCCAGTCCTGGTCCTGGAATCGCAATCGTTTTCCATAAATCATTCGAGTAATGCGGTAGCATGCGGGTGTAGTGAGGCCGCTGTGCTCCAATAGAAAATAGAGTCATCAAGTATTTTTTTTAAGTCAGTACTTCCATCGGGGTACTCCAGTAGCGTCCTGCAATGGTGGCAGGTTATCCTAGGGTTCGCGGGTGGTGGCTCGATGGCGTCCGCTCCGGCGATGGTGGACACCTGTCCATTCGGATTCTGCACGAAGAACGTTTCGCAAGACATGGATCTTGCTCCACAATTCCTTCGCGTTCTGGTCGCCTCGAGGATGTGATCTTCCCACAGCACCTTCGCAAGAACCCTCAAACGTCGCTATGATCCACCACCAAGGCTTACCGACAAAGCATGAGTACAACCGGTGCGATTCTACGCGGGCCGAAAGTCATGGAAGATAAACTTCTTCCTACAACATCTTTCTTTGCACGTGGTTGCTCTATCACTTCTCTCTGATAGATAGATAAACGCTGCTGCGACACAGGTTTCGGACCGACTTGAAGCAGCAAGTCTCACCGAATCATCCTTGTTCGTCGTCCGCGGTTCGTGCCTGGGTAGGTTAGGTAAATTATACTGCGCCCTTCGAACCTAACTCATGTCATCGATATTTCTAAATTCAAATCATTGGTGGGGTCCTGTGCTCAGTGGAGTAAATAGAAACTTCCTTGCAACATCCTGATTCGCTCCAGATGATCAGGATCCGGCTCTTTCACCTTCACAACTATTGTCCCAATGCCTCTCTCTTTTTGTTTAAAATTAACTGCTCAACAGTTGAATCTGACTCTTCACGCATGTTGGTTGTACTACTATGTGATGTAGCCGATATTGAAAGAGAAATTTTGGGGTAGCGCAAAAGAACACAGAACACTGGATGGGATACATCTGGTGTAGGCACAGGTCTGACTACCGAGAAATTTCATCGCGACTTGATGCAGAGCATCGTTTTTTGGCACTTCTATTCTTGCCGTTCGACTTGCGCGTCTTTATTTTTTCGAGCGAAAAGTGTCTACGTACGAATGTCAGAAGCAAAGCCCGTGAAGTTCTGCGTGTTTCAAGAACCTCGGTTGTGTGATTTACAATGTCGTGGTCAACAGCACTGGTTGATTTTGAAAAATGTTGAAAGTCAAAGCTCACTAACTATCGAGGCAGCCTTTTCTCAGCTCCCGCTGTGGGAGACCGAGACGACGTCGTTCCCGATTTTTCACATAGGATACTGATGGTAATGCCATGAAAAGTCCCCGGACCAGGCGAGGTGTCGTGGAGGTGGAACGCGCTCTATTCCAACCTCGCACGACCAAATTTCCTCAATTTTGTTTTTGCCGGATTAAAATCTTCGTTTCAGCTCCTTGCGTTGCTGTGACTGCCGTTAGTCGCACTCCCGCCCGTTCTTCCCGTGGATGACGCGCGACTGGCGGCAATCAACGACGCAGTGCCCGAGATCGAGGATGACAACACGCGCAGGGACGGCGCCTGGATGGGCCGCAACTTCGGGTGCGAAATGCTCAGTTGCCGGCTTGCCGCGCCTTGCTTGAAAGGCCCCGCGGGTTTGGCGGTGGCTGTGGCTGCGCCTTCTCGACCTTGCTGCCTCGTCGCGTTATCGTGTTCACGGTCCGCACAAGCCGTGGACGAGGAGCTTGTAGCCTTCCTCCCGCCGAGACTCCCTTTCACAAGAACCACCTTGTCTTTACTGAACGAGGCTCCTACTGTTGCGCGGTCAGGTTTCGGGGTCGCGTCTTCGACTACAGTGGCACCTTGAAGAGCAGCGTCTGCGCTGGTACGATCCTGGGAAGGGGGAGATACTACCGAAGTAGACTTCGCTGCCGGTGCTGACATGACTCCGTTGTAGGAATAAACGGTGGTGAAAGACTGCAGATTATTAGTGGACGAAGCTACGACTTCTGGTTCTTCTTTTACAAATTGTCGACCTCGTCCTGCTAAGTCGCGATTTTTATCTTCAGACTTTTCGTCCACCACATCCTCTACTTCCAACGAGTGCAAGTCTTTCACCACACTTCCCTGTGGCACCACATCGAACTCCGTTGGGGAAGCGCAATAAACGCCCTTCGGCTTTCGGGAGGAGAGGTTGCAGCTGCTGGTTTGGTCCGGATTCAGGCTTTTCTCGTTATTCTTGATCCTTCCCCGACGTTCGCCGTCAGTGTCATCTTCATCATCCTCTGCGATTGTCAATGAAGACGTGTTCGGCAGCAGTTTCTGGCTTGAGAAACTGACCTCTTCCACGACCTGTGGCACTGCTTGTTGTTCAGAAGTCGCGGAATAGAAGTACATCACGTTCTTCTGGTTGATTTTCGACGTTGAAGATGCTTCGAGTTTTCCAGGTGGACGTGCCCCGGTAGTGGAAGAAGTAGCGACAGAAGTTGCCCCCGTCGTGATATCACGCGCTGCAGTTCCAGAAGATGCTCCTCGATTTGCTCTTTCTGTAGCACTCGAAGAAGCACCTCCTACTTCACCACGCCTTTGGTGCCCGGCGGTTTCACCCCTTGTAGTACTACCTCTCATCGGCGACAAAGTCAAGTTTGCCTCCGACGCGACAGAGACATCCGGCGATATCGTCCTGTTCGAGACACTACCCCACGACACCGATGGCACCACAGCTCCGCCCGGGCCTGCAGAGGGGAGGAGCAAGCTTGTTTTCGGTGGCGGCGAGGGCGTGTTTGGTGTGCTGCCTGTCGGTCCTGCTCGTGGAGAATTTTTACTCAGTGACGGCGTTCTTGACGTCAATTTCGCTGCAGTTTTTGTACCACCACCAGCAGCTTCTCTAGTAGAACTCGGAGAATTCGACCTTTGTCTTTCCAACGTTTCGATCAAATCTCTCGAAGAGTCCGGGATCGCGAAGGTTCGGACGTGTTTCGAAGAAGAGGTGGTGGGTGCAGCCCCTGCTGATCCCTGTTGTTGTTTAGCTCTACTTTCTCTTTCTTGCGAAATGACTTTCCTTTCCGGACTTCGCGCCTTCTTCGCGGATTCCACCGCGTGGGGAAAGACCTCCCACGGGTCCCGGCGGGAGGACGAAGGGGACGTCGCAACCGCGCCCGTTGTCGCAAAAACCCCACCGGGAGCGAAGTTGGCCGGGTTGGTCAGCAGGTCACTCACGTACTGTTTCGCAGCGACGGCACTGTACTTGTCCGCATGTCGTGAAGAGCTTGCGGGAGAGGAAGGGCCGGCGCTGTTCGAACTTTTATGGCCCTTACTTCCGCGGGAATCAAGAACAGACGGGTGTCGGTTCCACGCGACCGGCTCCGCTTCCTCCGGGTCTTGCAATCCGTTTTTCGATATCCCGAACTGGGGGTCGCGCAAAGCTTTCTGCTCTAACAAGTGGATCTCTTTTGCCAGCTGCTCGATCCTGGAAGACTGCTTACTCACGTCCCGGCTGAAATTTTCCAAATTCTTCGACACGCTGCCGGTTTTTGTCACCGTATTCGGAAAAATCGCGGCGCAGTGCTCCTCCGACGGGGCGTGGAGGAGGATTCGGCTCGATTCCGGGGAGAAAGCCAGATCCTCTTTCGTTCGCCCTCTCGACGAGGAGCTTGACAAGACCGCAGCGCCAGCATTCTCCTGAATGGGTACGATTTTCATTTCCGAAGCCGCCGAGCTGAAGACCGAGGAGACGTTGCTTTGTTTCGTGGAGGAGCGATATTCGCTGGTGTCTTTCGCTGGTACAGACATGCTGCTGAGCTTCCAATCGGCGACGTCTCCACCCGGTGCTGTGATCACTCTGTCCCTTGATTTCTTTCTTGTTTCCTTCGAAGAACTGTTGGTGTTGTATTCTGCTGGAATGTAAGGCGACAGGTCCTCGGCGTTCTCCCGGGGCGCGGGCTCGAAGTAGTGCTGCACTTCCTTCCCCGACGGATTCTTTCCGTCACTCACCATGTGAATGCTCTTGGCTTTCGAGCTGGTGCGACTCTGAAGTGATAACTCAACGGGAGGTGCAGCGGATATGCCTTGTTGGTCTTTTGTCGTCAATGTGCGCAACATCTTCCTCTCGCTTTGCTTACTACTCGCTTGCTCTATTTCGTTCTTCACTTCTTTCGAAAAATGCGACCGCGGCGGTGAGCGCGATGTTGGTCTCGGAAGAATGCGTCGTGGGCTCGTGTCCGGTCCTTGTAGCTGCGTACTTGATACGCTACTAGTTCCCATGACAAGTTCTCTCCTCGACGTGCTGCTGCTGCTCCCTCCCTGCTGAAAGTTTTTCAAGAGTCTTGTACCTGTGCTTGGTTGTGCTTTCGCGTCCGACACAAACCAATCACAACCATACTCCCGCATGGCGCGCCCGTCGCTAGATTTTGGCGAAATGCTGCGACTGGGCTCACGATGCTGATCCACTACATTTGGGTTGCTGTGCAATAAAGCCTGCGGCTTTGCTTGACCGACGTTGTTCGAGCCAGGACTCGACCCGTACCGGAAGTAGTCAATGACGGCCGAAGTTTTTTTCCCCTCGGTAGTTGTACTTTCCCTCCTTGGTGATTTGAGGGTTCTGGTACTGAAAACGCCGCCTTCAACATTTTCTCCGAGCTGTCCTTGCCCTTCGAGGGCACTCTCGTCCCGCAAGTCTGAGAAGTTCACGCCGATCGGCTGGAGCGCCTTCACAGGCCCAAATAGCGCCTGCTCTACCGGGTTCTGCTTCTGCGCGCTCGGCGGCGGATGCTCCAGGGGCGGCCTGCGGGGCGGGGACATGACGAGGTCTTCTTCTCCTTTGGGAGCGAGAGTTGTTGCTATTCTTTCATTTTTATTATCGGCGTCGTAATTTCTACTCCGCGCTGTACAACTTCGCATCCGACTCGCAGTGTTGCCGTAATTCCCGGCTACGCTTGCGGTCCTCGAGTGCGCTCGTTTCATAGTAGATGAAGCTCCTCCTGCGCTACTCTGTCTCGGGCCAGCTGTTACGCCGAAGCCGTTCCCCTCCGGCACCCCCCGCCTCTCTTTCCCCTTTGACAGTGCTCGGTTGTGGCAGCTATCCGAAAAAGCGCCACCCAGCGCCTTCGTGGATTTCGTCGGAACAACGAAAATCCGACTGGACGACGAGCCGCCCGCGACGTTGGATCCCTTCGAGGAGTAACGAGAAAGAGTTTCGCTCTTATTCTCCGCCGCAAGCCGCGCAGGAGAGAGGTGTGGCGACAACGATTTGCTGCGAGAATGGCCGCGGCTGGGCAACTTGTTCTGCTTCGTGTTTAGTATCACGTCGTAATTATCCTTCCGATGTTGCAAAAAGGCCGTCGCGATGTGGCCGAGCGGGCCGTTCGATGATGTACTGGCGATTTTTGAAGAAGGGGACGCGATCATTTGATCCGACTGCAGCTCAACAGCATCTCCGTCGGCCACAGAAAGCGGCAGTTTGTTCCCAGGTGGACTTTTCATCGCGGTCGCAGTAGATTTGTGCACGAGCAGACTGCTTGAATTTGCGAAGTTTGAGACCCGGTAGGCGTTTCGGTTCACGAGCTGCTGTTTCAGAGACAGGGATGGTTTAGTGTAGTTCCTCGGCGTAGAACAGGCAGAATAAGCTCCGCCTGTCGCGGCCCCAAAACTTCCAGCAGCCACGACTGAACTCAGCAAACTGGCGTTGCCGCCGTTCAGAGAGCTTCCACTTACAACACCACGCTCTTTGGAACTGCAGTAGGAAAAAACGTAGGAGAAATCCCGCACGTTCCTCCGCCGATTCAGCAGATCGATGCGGTCCTGGTTCTTCAAAGCCACCGAGCTCCACAACTGCAGCACCCGCACGCCGTACTTGAGCCGGTATTGCCTCCTGGCCAGAAACAACCGCTTCCACTGCTTCATGCAGAACTCGCAGATGTTGTAGTAGAAACTCGGCCTGGACTCCCGCTCCCGTTGCCGGATTTTCCGCTTCAACGCCACGACGCGGAGATTTTCGTTCGTCTTCTCCATGAGCTTCTTCCAAATCGTGAAGTATTCCCAGAGTCGGGCCTTTAAAAATCCGGCCAGCTTTGACAACCGCCACAGTTCACGGCGCTTCTGCTGAATGGTGATCTGGAAGAACGCCCGCCGGGTCACCAGCTGTTCGCGGTACCGGGTCAGGTAAATGGACTCGTGCCTGGAGTGGGTTGTGGAATTACACAGTAAAGAGAAGGGGGGCGAAGGCACCGCATGTGACATCAAACATAAGTTTCACATGCGCCTCAACGTCAAAAAGAAAAAAGTTTTCCATCTTATACCATCCAGCCAGCACCCAGTGCAGTCTTCTTCTCCCTTGCACCCTGCGACAGAGTTTCACTTTTTCCCGTCGCGGCTTCTTCCAGGCCCATCTTCGCACGAACACCCCCTGAAACAGTTCGGACATCAGCGTTCGCGTGCGCAATCTCGCGGCCGCTATGAACTTCCAGAGCAAAAACGGCTGCTTCAGGGTCAACAGCCGAGATTTGTGGCAGCCTTTGCAAAACGCCAGGTAGAAAAGCTTCAGTCTCCACTTGTCCTTCTTTCTTTCCCGCAGCTTCTCTCTGATTTTCTCCTTGGTCAGGAAAATCCAGGGTCGGATCAACTCCTTCTGGCGTTTCTGCCGAATCTTCCTCGCGGCTTGGTTGGTTCGCTTCCGCTGCTTGGTCAAAATGTGCCAAGACCGGAAGGGGCGGAGACACTGAGGTAGTTTGGGTTTTGAAAATCGATGCAGATCTGATCTTCCCAAAAGAAATCTTGAGCTAGGCGAAAAAGCGTTCAAACCCTGGTGCTATCTGCCAAAAATAAACTACCAACCTAGAGTACAGTACCAGCGACTTCGCCGCGTTGTCTCCGCAGAACCTGGTGACAATCAGCAACACGTGCCACTTGTGTAAAAGCCGGCTCTTTTTCGCTCTCATGATCTGCTTCAGTTTGTACTCCAGCTTGCGCTTCCCCTTTCGCTGCGAGATGGCCTCGGTGTTCCACGCGCGCAGCACGAGTCTCTTCAACGAGACCTCGGATTTGGCGGTCAAATGTCCGCTGAGCTGCTCTAGCGTTTTCTCCGCAATCGTGATCATCTTCCAGGCGTCGAAAGCTCCTTTGCGGCTGGTGTAGAAAAGACGCCGAAGGAGCTGAGAAGAAATAGTTTCAAATGTGTAGTGATAGTGCTTGATATCCTGATGAATTCAGCAACAGTGATGCGCCAACAGACGCTCCTGTTGCTGGACTAGTAAAAGCCTGCTTTATCTCGTGCAAAACATAAAGAGACCTGAGAAAATAGCGCAACAAAAGTTTTGTTGCGAAACAAGTACGTCGTTTTGCTTGAATTTCAGAGTCATTCTGTAATCGTGGTCCCGCTGCCACGATAGGAAGGCTGCGCGCTTCAACTTCTTTCCCGTTCTGCCAAAGACCTGTATGTCCATGTGTTCTTCGAACTTTCTTATGCAGAGAAAAAGTCGCGCGTAAACTACTAACTATTGATTTACCTCGTGTAGTGGTCAAATCCAAAGCCACAAATAAAGTCTGCATTTTCTCTATTTTATACCATTTCCCCCGCCCAGCGTATTCTCCTGGCTCGTTCCAAATACTTCCGCCAGGCCAACCAGCCGAGCCTCTGCAGTCCCTCGCTGGTCCTCGAGAGCATCACCCGGTTGATCCGGTTCAAGACAGCGGACACGTGTGTGTTTTGCTTCCACCGCGTGAAGAGGCGGGTAACAAACGACTGCTCCGCCAATTTCCGGCGCGCGTACTTCTTATTTTTCCGTTCGTAGTACGCCACCCAGGCGGAAAACATCCGCCTCGCGAGGGTAAAAACCAAGTGCTGCAGGCACCTCGCGGCATTCCGCCGCTCCTTTTTTTCCTGGTGCGCGTTCACGTGCCACTCCTTGAAGACCACCTTTTTCCGGCTCATGTCGCTGTCATTCAGGAAGCTCTCCATCATGCGCTCCGCCTTGCGTTCCTTTCGCGCGCCGAGCCGCAGACCGTGGAAGGTTTTGGACAGGGTTGTGGTGAGAAAATGCACATTCGCCAGCTCGAGCAGGTACTGCATCCGCTCCCGCTCCGCGTTCTCCGTCATTACGAATAACCGCCAGGTCTTCCAGATCCCCTGGATGGTCGGGAGGGTGTGGTGCTGGAGCACGATTTTCTCGTGCTGTCGCTCCCGTTCCTGCTCCTTGCAGAACCTTTTCCAGTCCTTGAACGCTTGCAGCAAACAGTAGCCCGCGTTGTTCTCTGCCAGGAACTTCGCGCCAAACGCCAACCGCTTCGCCTGCTCCACCGCCAGTCTCCAGGGGCGGAAGCCCCACCACTCCACCCGGAAGGTGCCCGCTTTCGTGTACTTCTTCCGGTGGTTTTCCGACAGTTCCCGGTTCTTCTCCCACTTCCTGATCGTGTGCAGCAGCACAAAGTACCGGTGGTGGTTTTCGTGGAACTCGAAGAATTTCGCTTTCAGTTTTAAACGCAGCAAAAACGACTCTTTCCAAAGCCGGAAAAGTTTCCAACAGAACAGTTTCTGCACCAGCATCTCCCCCTTCCCGACGTTCTCCATGTCCTGCTTCTTCAGCTTCACCCCCTTGCATGAGAGTGCACAACCCCCCTCCCCCTCATTTGCATGGCATGAACAGCAACACAAACATCCGCACACGTGGAACCTATGCATGACAAATTCATGCTTCTCGTGTAGAGTACTGTTTGGGCTTCGAAAATTTGTCGTGCAAACAGTGCCACAAGGCCGCCATTGGATTTGGGATTTTGCATGGCAAATGAGGGGGAGGGGGGGTTGTGCATTCCCATACCTTGCGCCAGGCGTCGAAGAATTTCTGCTGCAGACCGGCGCCGAACTGCGCGATCAGGCCGGAGCAGAGGTGCTTCAATTTCTTGTCGTTTTTGATCGTCTCCACGAAGATCTCGAAGTACTTCTGCACGACAAACCGCTTCTGGTACTCCTTCGCGACTTCTTCCTGGTGCCGCTCTTGAATCTGGTCCTCTGCGTACTTTCGCCACTCGAGCAGGTGCAGCTTCAACAACGTCTCGCGGTTGCCGGAGGCGATCAGGCGGGCTGTTGTAATGTGAACTTCTTTGTAAGTAGTACAGTTGGACATCGAATTGGAATTCATGCGGTTTCAAGATGAAAAACAGAAAGAAAACGACTAGTAGAATAACCACAATACAGAATTGCAGGACTTTCTTCTGGGCTCTCAAGTTTTCTTCCCACGTGTAAAACGCCCGCTTCCCGTACCCCCTCCGTATCGCGAAGTTCTGCCACATCTCCCGGTGCACCCGCACTCTCTTCTCCACGACCACGTTCGTCCTCCAAGTGGTAAAGTTTAGCCGCAACGTTGTGCCCTCGGAGAATTCGGATGCGAGTAGTGCGAAGTGCTTGCCGAGTCGTTCCTCCCGGGTGAACTTCCGCCACGCCTCCAACGTCGGTAAAACGAAAAACCGCGTTTCCACCCGCCGCAGGATCTTCAGCAACTCGCGCTCGTGCTTCAGCTCCTCCACTGCCCGCACCCAGTTTTCAAAGGTGAATTGTAGTCTGTCCTCGTTGGACTTCTCGCCTAAGAGAAACGCGTTGTCCCTTGCAGATTGCACGAATTTCAGCAGCTTGCCCCACTCCTTCAAGCATTTCTTCCCCACCGTTTTGAACACGACAAGGTTGTGATGCGCTGCCGCCTTCTGCCGCTGCTGCGCGAAGAACTGGAACTGCTCGTGGTACTGGATCCACCGGTATGCATTGCAAAAATGTCTGGGTCTGGAAGATTGCAACTTCTCATGCTAAATCCGAATCATGCAAAAATCTGTGTTGCATGAGTGCCAAAAGCTTTCCACTTTTGACCTAATCGAGAGGCAATTTCTCATGCAGGATAGGCATGATAGAGGTCGCACAGAATCTGTCATGCTAGGTCGTGTATGACAGACCTCGCGCATCATGGACAACCTGCATGACAAGTCTTGCAACCTTTCAGACCCAGACATTTTTACATTTGATAACCGGTTGAAAGCGTTGCGCATCACGGTCGAGGAGGAAAACACCGAGGCTAACTTCGTGAACCTCCGCGTCTGTCTCGCGATCCACGCCGAGGTTTGCCACGCCTTCACAATCTCCCGCTTCTGTCGTTTCGTGAAGTGGATGCGCGCCCGGTTTCTTTTATCCAGGATTCCGTTCCAGAGGAACTCCAAGAAGTTGCTGAAGTAGTTGAAGTAAGACCACCGTTCTTGAAACGACTTCACGATCTTGGAGTCCCGGACCGTTTCCTTCCGCCAGAGCGAAAGCGTCAGTTTTTGCAGCAAAAACAAGTTCACCCGCAGGGTCCGGTGGTAGCCGAATTCCAGCCACCAGATGCGCACGCGGGACTGGTTTACCCGGATATTTGTCAGTTTCTCCGCCCTTTCCAGGTGTTTCTTTTTTTTCACGTACTCCGTCCAGTAGAGAAGGACATTCTTCCGCGACTGGAACAGGTTCACGAAGGAGAGCTCCGGCCGCTTCAGAAATTTTTCCGCGATCGCTTGCTTCAGCCACTCGTCGAGGCAGAGTTGAAGCAGGGCAATCGATTTCTCGCAATAGGAAACTTCCACGGCGAGGAGCTGCGTCGTCGGGAGCTCGCACGCGGCGAATTTCCAGCTCAAAATCGCCTTTTTCAGTACGCGGACGTTGTAGAGGGAGGTCGCCAGCTTCTGCTTCGCCTTGCTGTACCGCGACTGTGAGTACGCAAATCGCCACTGCTGCCACTTCTCCCGGCAAAACCGCTGTCTTGCGCGTTTGGCGACCAGATCCTGCACGGTCCGGGCTCGGGTTGCAACGACGAGGCCCGGCGGAGACGGCGGAGGGGAATTTTGGTCGACAACTGCGGTTGTTTTTGATACAATGGCCCCCGCAGAAGCTGCGGCAAAGAACAACCCTGTTTGCCTATTTCCGGGTTTCGGTGAGGAGAGCAAAAAAGCGCTACTGGAAGTAGAGGACGAGGAGCCACCAGCGGTAGCTCCGGAATTCTTTATTTGCGGTAAATCGGTTATCGTAGGGAAAATTTCGTCAATTAGCAACTGCGCCCGGACCCGCTGGCCATTCCCCTCGGGCGGCTCGTAGGTAATGAGAGAGTAAGCGTGGAGGCGGTCGGGCGTCGGTAAAATCGTCCGCGAGGGACTCCCCTCGAGGGGGAGGATCGGCGATTCCATGGCGATAATTCACAGGTTGTCTTCTTCCTGAGTTTCAGTTAACTGGAAGTTATAGGACTCAGCCACGTCAGCGGGCGAGCACTGAAGTAATAAAGCGGTGGGCTGGCGGCCCTGTCATTTTTTCCTTGCGGGTTAACAAGGACGCAGGACCAGAGGCAGCAGGTCGCATCAGAAAAATTAAGTAATTGATGTTATGTTGTGAAGCTTACTAGAACCAAAAGCAAACTTTCTTGTTCTACTACTTCGAAAACCCGCCAGCATCCTCTATGTATAATTTCTCGAAGACTTTATTCGAATGGCCGGCGACTGGGAAAGACGAATGCGACAAGTTCTTTCGGTTGTCTACAGACCACCAGGCGAACACGCGCACTTCACGAAAAGAATACGACGATCGGAGGTAGATCAAACTTGCGCTCAATACGTCGACGAAGCAGATCTTGTATGGTAGAAAGAAAAACCGTTATCTCACTCGCAACGAAGAGAAAAACAAACGAAAGCAATTATTGAAGAATAGACAAGAGACTCTGCTGGTGCAACCACGTCGTCCCTCAGCTCGCTCACAAATGTCGTGGTGCATGGAAACAAAGTGGAAACAACGACAGCGACAGAAGAGAGCAGTTTTTACCCACTTCATAGTGGTTCCAAATGGCTTCACTTGGTCCAACAACATTCTTGCGGAATGCTTTGGTTTTTCTATGTTGCTTCCGTCGTTTCGACAGTTCAGTTTGTTCCCAGCCACAAAGAAGCTGCTGCTGAGCATGTGTGTTCAAATGATCTGTGCTGCGAATGACAAAGCAACACCAAAATATTAACCAATGTGGAGCTTGAAGTAGTTGTGCAAGAACCCAGAAGGCCAGTCCCTCCCGCCCTCACGTGGCGTCCGGGAATTGGTCTTCGATGTCCTTCTTGCAGCGTTGCAAGTACAACCGCAGCCTGGCGTTCTCTTTCTTCTCGTTTTCGAGTTCCACTTGGGACATGTAGTTTTGCTCTTGCAGCCCGGCGCAGGCGGTGCGGGCGGACCTGATCACCGTGTCCATGGACTTCATCTTGTCCGTCATCTTCCGTTGCACGAAATTCCGCTTGTGCTCGAGTTCCGAAATCTCCGCCGACAGTTCGTTAGTCGACTCGAGATATTTCTGCAGTTCGCCGCCCGTGTCCTCCTTGTCGACCGTGAATTGCACGAGTTGCTCCTCAAGTTGCAGGATCTCTTTCAGGAACCTTGGAGTTTTTCAGGTTATTCGAACAAAATGCGGAAAGCGGAAGGGAAACTCAAATGTAGATCACTGAGACTGCTATTATCATTTCGTCCTGTATTTTGTCCATATGCAACACCTTGTCCTCGTTGTCCCAACATGACCTCTTCATCTCTATACCCCGCTTCCCTCTCCATGCCGGCGTGATTCAGGACTTTTTCCTTGTCTTCCCCTTCTAACTTTGCCATTTTCGCCTGCATGGTTCCCAGCTGCAGCATCTCCAGATAGATGCAGATGTGCTGCAAGGGAAACCCGAGCATGCGGACCTTCTTCACGCACGGGTCCTCCACGATTTTCGCCCGTTCCGCGGCGGAGGAGACGTCTTTGGCTTTCACGATCATCTCTCCCGTGTGGGGATCGACGGTCACGACCGAGTCACGGTTTTTCTGCACTCGACCGTCCACCTTTTCCAGCATCGGGTCGGACAACTTGCAGTAGGCCATCTCCACGTGCTGGACCGTAAAGTTGTTCTTCAGCGCGTCGAGGATCATCCGCGCGCCCTTGTCGGTGATCTCGTTGTTGAACGAGATCAAAAGGGTGAGCAAGTGCCGATTCGTGCTCAAAATTCGCTTCACGCTCCCCATGTGCTCGTCTGCGAGGCGGTTATACCTGCAGTAGTTAGTACCCGCCGTACAACCTAGGAACGCTTTATGTTTGATGAAGCGTTTTTTATGCGGGAAAACTCTGCAACGAGGAAACAACTCAAATCTAAAAAATCACTATGATCACCTCAAGTCCAGGTATTGCAGCTTTGTGTTCTCTGACAACGCGTCCGCTAATGCCTCCGTTCCGCGCAAGTTTTTGTCCTGGCCGACGTGATTCAGTTTCAATCCCAGCTTTCGTATCCCAAGCCGATCGTGGTGCAGCGCGTGCGCAAGAATCACGAGAGCTGTGTGGAGATGGGAATAAATAATCTTGAGCAATTCCAATTTTTCGAATACTTGTTTTTTCCAGCACCCACGAAATAGTGAACGCTTTACCGGTAATAGATCTGGGTGCAATTATCTTTACAATCAATAGGGGAATTTGTACTGCTTGTCCTTTGTCCAAAACAAAGAGCTCGCCCAACAATATTCCCTACCATCTGCTCCTATCGCGTTACACCTCAGGTCCACCTCCTGCACTTGGTGTAAGCGCATATGCTTGACCACCACGCCCATGGTTTCGGTGCCGAGGGAGCAGTACCCGAGCTGCAGCACCTTTTTCGACATGGCGTTTCGTGCGGATTTGGCGAGTTTAGTGGTGATGATGATCTCCTTCGGATTCATGTTTTGCTTCAGTGTGGTCTTCTTCGGGTTCGGCCCGCTCGACGGGCCGCTGCTTGAGGACGCCATGGCTGCTCGTGGCGTCTGCCGAAGCAGCGGTGGTCGACCTAGCGGTTGTACCTACGCTGGCTACTAGCGCCAAGGAAGTGGACGGCGACGAGAGACGATCGACCAGGTAGCTGCTGGCTGGTGCAGCGCAAGATACGTTTTATTAATCTCGTCTGTAGCAGGATGGCGCCGGTGGTGCACGTTGCGCACAAATGGTAGTGGGACTACGGTTTTATGTTTTTTCGACTCCTGCACCACGTTGAGAGCAGAAGATGCCGTGAGCACTCTGTGCTTGAACGGGCGAGCTTCGGTCAGTGCTTCTGTCGTCCTCACGTTCTAATTCGACGTCGATACTGACGCCGGCCGCTGGTCGAGGATTCGCAAGATTTGCAGTAGCTCGTACTGCCCGCTAATTGGAGCGGAAGTTGTAGAATGCCCGCGCTGGAGGCCGCGTGTCCGACCCCGACCTGCGCTGGAAGCTGCGCTGGAGACCACGTCTTGTAGAATTACCTGCTCAGTGCGTTATTTTCGACCCCGAATATGTTCCTTGGCTTGCCGCGAGAAGACTAAAACAGCATCCAGACCGGCGGAGAGAAACACACCCAACCCGATTTTTTCCTGCTGCTGCTCTTCAAATTTTGACAATGTTGTTACGAAATGACAAAGCGTTAGGCCAGAACTTTTGCAACTTCTCAAAAAGTAGAAGCTCCTCTTTTGCCCTTAAACCTTTTTGTCAACAAGAAGCAGAAACGTAAGTAGAACCAACTTTGGTGAGAGAGTATCAAAATCAAGTCGGTACTAAAGCCGGAATAGATGGTGTAAATAGTACATCTAGGTAGTCGGACTCTTCCACATTCACGGCAGACCAGAGAGAAGTGGGTCTTTCCACATGTTTTCCTGTCATACAACTAAGCTGGACGACACGACATCGACCGACATTTACTTCCGCAGAGGCCGCTATTTTCCTTTACCGCGGTTCGCCGTCACCGCTAGCCTGCTGAGTCACACCGAGCATCGATCCCTGCCTCGCAACGGCCTCGCGCTTCTTTTCCTTCCTAGGTTGCACAAATCCTGATGTCAAAGCGACCTTATTCATTCTGTTGGATTTTTCATTCTCATATTTTTCCAAGTGTACAGTTCAATAAGCCTGTTTTGTCATTCCGAAGCTTGTTCCGATATTAAAGCTACACTTCATTCGCAGTACCCGTTTCTGCAAAGAACCAGGACCAGGTAACGTCAAACTCTGAAACAAATTTGTATCAAACGGATAAACGTATCCACGACGAGAGATATTCTGTATCTGTAAACTCTATTGCGTAAAAAACTTCTTTCAGTAGCTTCGAGACACTACTTTTTCTGCGTATTAAACTGGTGATAAGCAAATTAGGTTTTAGTTCTTCCGATGCTGACATGCTAAAAATTTGATTTCGCTTTCCCTGCTACCGGTTGCATTTCTGCGGCTGCGTAGCATTAGCAAATTTCTCTAGTATAAAACTCCGAGTCATCTGACAGAGTATTTCTAAGACAACTGTGCTGCACCGAAGATAGGCCAGGACGAGGTGAGCAGCAGAAAAAAAATCCTCGAGAAGTTGTACTACATGACGAGAACCTCTCCTGCTGCGAATCCCTAAATCCCCTCCCGTTTCCGGTACTCCTTGAGTTCCTTGATCAATGGGATGACGTTCTTGCCATCCTCCGCGTATTCGCGGATCATTGCTTCCGCGTACTTGTAGTACTCTAGCGAATATCAGCTGCAAATATGTCTAGGTCTGGAAGATTGCCACGTTTGTCATGCATATTTTGCGTGGCCCAGAATGCCTGTAATGCATCACCTAGCATCAAAGATTTTTAGAGGGCTTCCTGATGCCGATTCCGCATGAGAAATGCCCTCCCCGCGTAACACAAACTGGACTCCTCCTCCTGCTGCTGCTCATGCAATACAAATCTTTTTAGAATTTACACACAGCATCACAAGTTGCAACCTTCCAGACCCAGACATCTTTTCATTCGATAGCGAATCCATCTCGATGGCTTGCTGCGCCTTCTCCACCACCAACAGCTCCGTTTCCCGGTCGTGGTTCCGTTTGGTTTTGTTCTGGGCCATTTGTTTTCGGTGCTCCGCCTGCAGCTTCTTCGCGGCCTCGAACTTCAGCCCCTCCTCTTGCCGCTCTTCGTTTTCTGTTAAATAGAAGCAGTGTCAAAAAATGTCGTTTTTTATGTAAACATGGCGGTTGAAGGTGTTTGCAGAAAGACGCATGACAAAAACCACAAGACGGGGCCTGCGATTTCATTCCATAATGAAAATGATGCGGTCTGATGCACGGCAAGTTCGTATACAAGCACCGAGGCAGCTAGTTGTCGTAAAACATATACCTAAGTGCTTGCACCACTGCGACCAGAACTGTGTCATCTCAACCTCCTCTTTCTTTTCCGTCTGTCTCTGCAGCACCTTGCGCTTAATCTGCTGCTGCCGACTCTTGTCTACCTGAAATACGCAAAAATCAGAATGATTTTAAAAGTAATTCATCTAAGTGAGCTTAGGTTCATCTGCTAATTTCGTGATAGATTTACACAGTGAAGCTGCATTTCCTATCGCTTACGCTTCTACACTGCGAGTATCTTTCAATCAAAAAACATCTTTACGTCATCTGCCATTTGCTGTAATCTGGCTTCCTTCGCTAGCCTCTTTTTCTCGTCCGCGAGCTGCTTCTGCAGTACTTCGCCCTCGATTCTCGCGTCCTCGGCATTCGCTGCGGCTTTCAACTGCGCAGCTTGCCTCTCGATCAGCCGGTTCTGAATCTCCATCTTGTTGTCGTGGATTTCTTTCAGCCGGGCCTTGCGGAGCTGCATCTGCCGCTCTTTGTCCGCAGCGTATTCGTTGATTTTGCGCTCTGAGGTTTTGTAAAATAAAATCATATGCGGCGTTTGATGAAATGCAGGAAGCCCTCAACATGTGCGGCAAGCTATGATAATTGAAATTGGCATGCGGGCACAGCTACAGCAGTATCGAAAAATCAAAAATACGTTCCCTATCTTTCCTCTTGTCGTCCTCTTCCCGGCAAGATTTCAGGTACGCGTTTGCCTTCTGCGTCTCCACTAGTGCCAAAGTGGCCTCGGCTCGTCTCTTCAAAATGTTCTTACGCTCCTGCTCCGCGTCCTCTGCGGCTTTCTTGCGGAGGAGCTCACCTGAAGAAATTTTCGTTTGGCCACTTTTTCTCAGACGAAAAAACTTTTATTCTGTCACCATGCAGCGCCATCTGTCGTCGTTCTGAGGTCAAACGTCTTCCCCTGCTCTTTTCCTTTTTTCAATTTCATGCATTCGCCAAGTGCGAAGAAGATGATTGTGCCATCATAAGTGGTACCCTCCAAGATGTCCTCCTCGATAAACGCGAGTCGCTTTGTTTTTGCCTCCAACAGTTGCTGCTTTTGGACCACCGTTGCTTTGCCGAGTTTGTCTTCATATTCCATCTTCTCGCGCAGTTCACGCTCCAGCATTTTTCGGTAGTTGTGCTTCTCGATATCCAGAAATCGCTCCTCCCGAATCTGCTCTAACCTGTGAATCATGTAAGTGGTTGTTCGGCTCAAAGAAATTCAACACAAGCTTGAGATTGTGTTTCAGATGCAAATTCTGTCACACTTGTACTGGCCTGCCGAGGTAAGGACGTTTACACGAAATCCAATTCAGTTACTGTTTGTCCTTATTAATTTGTACTGCGTGCACCAGAAAGTCATCAGATTACCTGCTCAGCTCATCCTTCAACTGCACCTGAGCTTCTCGCTCCGCTAGACAGTCCGAGTACTGCATTTTTGAGTGGAAGGACTTCATTCTATCGGACTCGTCGTACAGCAATCTGTTTGCCCTCGCGATTATTCTTCTACGGTTCTCTAATTGGATGGCGGCCTCCTGCTCATCCAGCTTCTGACGCTCTGTTTTAATGTTGGTTTTCGATTATAGCATTGAACTTCTATTGCTGGTGCCTGTTTCAGAAACAGGCGTCTTTCACATTGTAGAGGAAGAAGACCTATGATCGAAGGTGGTTTATCATTCTTATCATGATCCACAACAAGTGTACTCCGTACCTGCCTCCTCCGCATCTAGCCTAAGCTGTCTTGCGGCTATGTTTGCTTTTCTTGACCCTTCTAGTGTGTTGGTCCACGTGCCCGCGCGCTTTTTGCTGTTCTCGTGCAGTTTCAGAGCCCTTTTCCTACCCAAATCCTCTACCTGCTCTGCCGGGAGAATGCG
This sequence comes from Amoebophrya sp. A120, assembly GCA_905178155.1. Taxonomy (NCBI): domain Eukaryota; class Dinophyceae; order Syndiniales; family Amoebophryaceae; genus Amoebophrya; species Amoebophrya sp. A120. The sequence continues at coordinate 3,186,363 of CAJINV010000007.1, read as the reverse complement.
GTGCTGGATCGCCTGCAGCTCGGAGAGCGGCAGGACAAATGCAGACTTAGACTCGTCTGGCATTGTGTATTTCTTGTTTCTGCAGAGATGTCGAAATGCCAAACACGACGACTCACTTTTATTGGGATTCTCCTTTTTTAATTTCGCATCCTTTACGCGATTTCTGGTGGTACATTCGAGGATAAAAAAAGCGGCCGACTAATGGAAACTTGAATGTGGGACCCATTACAACTCACGATGACAGACGCGTAGTTTTCAACCACTCAACGTGACCCTCGACTACAATATCATCGTTGCGCTAGTAAAATTTCGACAGTATTGATTTCGATTCCCCCCGAAAATGCTTGAGTACGTTTTGAGTTTTGCGACGAGACACGATACGAGAAAGTGCGAGAAGTGAACGCAGATACATGAATCAGGCCCCACGTGCAAATCTCTCAACGACCCTCATTCAAGCTCTTCGTCTTCACTCTTATATTTTATACGACTTACGTGTCTGCAGACCAGAGGAGGTCGCAGTAGTAGAAGTTGCATTTTGATAAAAGCGATTTTGCAGTAAAATGATGCCAACATACAACAGTCTTTCTTACAACACATTAGATAGTCTGAACCGCGAAGCTGGGCATCATCGCGG